>CM052898.1:124496699-124578896 GCA_028534135.1 Potos flavus
GGAAAGAACCTAGATGTCCATCAACAGATGAATGGATAAAGAAGATGTGGTATATATACACAATGGAATACTATGCAGCCATCAAGAGAAATGAAATCTTGCCATTTGCAACGACGTGGATGGAACTGGAGGGTATTATGCTAAGCGAAGTAAGTCAATCAGAGAAAGACAATTATCATATGATCTCTCTGATATGAAGAATTTGAGAGGCAGGGTGGGGGGCCGTGGGGGGTGGGGGAGGGAAATGAAATACGAGGGGATCAGAAAGGAGACAAACCATAAGAGACTCCTAAACTCATGAAACAAACTGAGGGGTGGCTGGGGGGTAGGGGCGGGTAGGGATAGGGTGGCTGGGTTATGGACATTGAGGAGGGTATGTGCTATGGTAAGTACTGGGAAATGTGTAAGCCTGAGGATCCACAGACACGTACCCTGGGGCAAATAATACATTATGTGTTAATTAAAAAAAAAAAAAGATTCAGTCTAGAAAACACTCTTGACGTTCACATTGATTCTAAACCCATCATACAGTGGAGGTGGAAGGGGCTAGAGATCATCTGGTTTTACCTTCTTACATATTATACATGACAAAGCTGAATGCAAGAAAAGGGAAATTACTTGGCCACAGCCAGGGTTCAATTTTAGACTCTGGAATGAGGCAGATCTGTGTTAGAATCCTCTCTCACATACTTCCTGTGGCTAAAAGATAAACTGAGGCATATTAAAAACTTTAAGAGTTTATTTGAGTAAATATCATTTGAAACAGGCAGCAATGAACTGGGAGTGGTTAGGAGTATTCCACCAACAGGAACTGGGGGCAACACTTTTTTTTTTTTCCAAAGATTTTATTTATTTGGGAGAAAGAGAGCACTAGAGAGACAGAGCAAGCACAAGTGAGGGGCAGAAGGAGAGGGAGAGGCAGGCTCCCTGCTGAGCAGGGAACCCGATGTGGGGCTCGATCCCAGGACCCTGGAATCAAGACCTGAGCCAAAGGCAGACATTTAACTGACTGAGCCACCCAGGTGCCCCTGGGGGCAAGATTTTTATAGAGAAGAGGCAGAAGCAAAGCAGTAAAATTGTTTGACTACAGCTTAAGCAACTTGCATTAGCTGATAAAGTCTAGTTGGCTGTTTGTGATCAGTTTCCTTGCTTTTTGATTTGTTGACCTTGAGGCATTGCAGGCTTAGGCTTTGGTTTGCTTAGGTAGGCTGCTAAGGAATTAAAATCACCTCAGTCTAATGGCCTTCTTGTTTAATTAATTTAACTTTGTGCAATTGTGTGGATGTTCTTTCCCCTACCTAAGACTCACGCTCCTCATTTATTAAATGGGGGCAATAATAAAACTGAGACAGTGGTTATGGGTATTGAAAGAGATCATAAAATGACATCACTTAATACCTGACATCTGGGAAACATTCACTATTAGGTGGTGGTGGTGGTACTTATAATAATAATAATGGTGGTCACATTGACGGAGTTAGGACAAGAAATAAGGTCTCCCGATCCTATGTTGTTATTCTCTATGGAGAATACTGCAAAGTAAGGAAGTTTAAAGATATCTGTCTGAAATTGCATCCCTTTATTCAAAGAAAGGCTCAAGAGCTAGTTTGGTATAAGACAGAAGGAAAGAACATGGTTTGAGATGTTGGTTAACGTAAAAGATCAATGTGAATGGGAAGAATTGAGGGAAAAGATTATATACAAAGTTTCTAAACTAGAGACCAAAGGACTGAGCGATACCAGAGAGCCTGAGAGGATTAACGGAGAAAGGACTGGCTCTGGGAGGTTACTGGTTCTGGATTCAGAAAGTTCTGCTGCCCACTAGCACCATGACTTTCCCAAATCATTCCTGAGCCTCTCTTTCCAAACTCCAAAATGGGGCAACAATGCCTCCTTCTGTAACCAAAGAACATAATGTGTCTGAAGCTGCCAGGTAAAATATAAATTACTATGCATCCAGTTATGGATTTGTAATCTTGGATGGGATATGGTAGTGGGCACAAGGCAATGATTCTTAAGTGATGAGTTCGGAACATATTCCTACCTCTAAGAGTATGGAAACAACAAGCTGTGTTTCTAATCAATGACCTTCATTATCAGTCTCTCCATGAGGCAGGGAACTCATAGCATTGGGAGGCTAAAAATGCCCAGAGATGAGCATTCTGGACTGGGCAGTTTTGCCTGGGGATATATACCTGGATAAACACATACCCCCAGAGATATAGAGACCAGCTTCACTTGAACCATGAAGCTCCTAATAGCTCTCGTGGCAATGACAGCAGACCCTTTTCCTGATCTTGCACCAATTTCTCTTATTGTCATTTCATTTTTCTACTTTACAGTAATTATTTTGCTTTTTTTTTTTTTTAAGATTTTATTTATTTATTTGACAGAGAGAGAGAGATCACAAGTAGGCAGAGAGGCAGGCAGAGAGAGGAGGGGAAGCAGGCTCCTTGCTGAGCAGAGAGCCTGATGTGGGGCTCGATCCCAGAACCCTGAGATCATGACCTGAGCCGAAGGCAGAGGCTTAACCCACTGAGCCACCCAGGCGCCCTATTTTGCTTTTTTCAATGGCAGACCATTCATTGGTATATAACCCCTGGTGACTGTGTATAGAGAGGGAACTTGCGTTCCATGAGGAAAAGGGCTCACAATTGGAAGGATAGTATAGAAGACACTCTACATTTTTATTTCCTTAGAGTTAAACTGGTTTTACTTCATATGTGAAAAGTTCCTCCTCCTGTTTTGCTTCCTAAGTCGTAAGAGCTCTGGAGTTTAGAAAAGTTGATTTGTAGTTTCCCCTTTCTCTTCAGCACTCTGTATGGTAGAGGCAAATGCCCTCAACCTTAAGACTATAGTCAGTCAAGAAGCTGAATGGGATTGTCATAGCATTGTATGGGGGACAGATGGTGGCTACATTTGTGGTGAGCAGAGTGGTTGAATCACTATTATACATCTGAAACTAATGTAACATTGTGTGTCAACTATACTTAAAAACAAACAAACAGAATGTAAATATACATAGAAAAATTCAACCTCTGACATACTAGGGAAAAAGAAAAGCAAAGACGGATTGATGTCAGTGTAGTGAAACTCTCATAGTTGGTTTCATAGGCAAAAGTTCCATGTGACTTTTGTCACATGTAACAAATAACTAGGAATCTGGAAGATTTCATCCTGCCTCTGCTACTAACCAGTCTTTCCCTCAGGCACTCCTTCACCCCTCTGGGCTCAGAGCCTAATCTGTATAATGTGTCATGTTGCTGGCTGATTCAGAAGGCCTCCTTCCACTTCCAACATGTAGCAGTTTCTAAGATGCAAAGGGGATTATAGGTGACTTAAATATTTAGAAATGTGGACCATGATTAAATCTTGGCATTTGCCTTCCCAAGATCTGTTTTCCTCTCCTCGGGAGTTGACACTTCTCTAGCTGAGGGGCCACTGAAAACCCAGCAACTCAGAACTGCTCCCTTGTGAATTCTTCCAACCACCCCCTCATCGTTCACGGCCAGACATCTCCCCAAACCCCATTGCTTACGCTCTCAGCTTCTGACGTTTGCTTCCCCTGGTTTTCTCTCAGAATCTTTTGTCTTCTGCTTGTCACTACCAACCTTCAAGAAAAATCTACATGCTTGACACATTATTAAAATTAAATGAGACTGCACTGGCATTTTACGGGTGATGCGTCTCTTAAATGCAATGGCAGGATTGTAGCCTGTGTCTTTTTCTGGCAGGTGATGAAGATCTCAAAAGCCCTTTCACTCCAGGCAATTTCCTGAGAATTGCTGGGTTGCTGGCAAGGCTCACAAGATGCTCTTTCCTTTGGCTTTGTAGTTGTGTGTAGAATCTGGTTGCAAGTCTTGAGGTGGAGGAATCATATAGCTCCTAATTGAGTACATCCCTTGAGGTACTTTCACTGAACAAGCCTCCCTGAACCTCCAGTTGAGAAGTCAGATGTGGAGAGGGAGGGCACAAAGACCCGTTGCGTACCTAGAGGGCTTTACATTTCCATCACGCTCTTGAGTGGAAAAGTGATTGCTCGAGCTATCTTTGCTAATTAAGAAGTCAGTCCATCCTTTGCCTGCCTTCTACGTTTTAGGACTCAAATCTTAATTTTGTGTTTTCTGTCCCTGGCTCCAGTAAAATGCAATAAAAACTCATGAACAAATACACACAATAATTGATTTCCTCTGTCTCCTGCTGTCTTTCTAGTTCTAAATTCCCGCATCGGTAAAAATCAACATAATAGTTGTAGCTAAAATTTATTACATACGGTGTACCCGAGTGTGTGGTTTTCTTGTGTATGATCTTTTTTACCCCTGTCAACAACCCTATGTGGTAGGTACTTTCATTTGCTTTGTGTTTTGCTTCCCGCACCATTACATATGAGGAAACAGGATTCTTCTTTCCAGGTGTCACAAGTACGGTCCACATTACCACCTACTTTATTTTCAGCATCAAAGACAAGATGCATATATTAGCATCTACCTGTAGAATGAGAGGGAGGAAAAGAATAATTGTGTAGCTTCATCATACAGAATTCACACAAAGTTATCTTCTATGGCCCACCATTAATGTTATTTGTTCCGATATTCTGAGGGTTTTTGTTTTGTTTTATTTGCCTATTTCATCCTCTGTTTTGAAAAGCAATATAATATTGTACTATTTACATTCCCAATACCAACTGGGAAAGTTTCTGCAGATATGTATTTGGAATATATATTTTACCCAGATGATGTACTAGAAAGGACATGACATTTGGATCAAAAAGAAGTGATTCTGGGGGTGCCTGGGTGGCTCAGTGGGTTAAAGCCTCTGCCTTTGGCTCAGGTCATGATCTCAAGGTCCTGGGATCGAGCCCTGCATCGGGTTCTCTGCTCGTCAGGGAGCCAGCTTCCCACTCTCTCTCTGCCTGCCTCTCTGCCTACTTGCGATCTCTCTCTCTCTCTGTCAAATAAATAAAAATAAAATCTTTAAAAAAAAGAAAAAAAGAAGTGATTCTGTGCTTGCCACTCATGAGCTCAACGTCATTTATCAAGTTAGCTCTCTGGGCTTAGTTGCCCTGTTCGTAAAATGAAAGGGTTGTTTTAACTGTTTTTAAAATTGCCTTGTGGTCTAATGCCCTCAAACACTTTGTTAGAGGTAAGCCCTCATGGGCTAAATGTTAAGAACATTTATTGGGCCACTTTGAGTTTGAAATTGGACATACTCAGTTTGAAATTAAGAGAGGAATGTAATATTAATAATAGTGAGGACCGCTGAACAGCTCTTGCTAAATACTTTAAAAGCACTGTCTTATTTAATCTTCAGATTAGCCTTCTTTGACACATGGGAACATTTAATTTACTTGCATGTACTCACATGGGTAGGAAGTGACAGGACAAGGTTTTGAACTGGGATTATCAGACTCCAGAGACTAGCTACTGTGTACGCCATCGGGAAAGTTGTTTCGGGATGTAAAAGACTTGGTTTGGTCCCTCCCCATCTCTATCCTAGATTGTTGGCCCCTGTCTCAGACCTGTTTTTATTCTCTCTTAGCTTCATTTACTCCTCTGCGGCATGGGGTATTACCAGCTATTCTTCCGGGCCTGGGGGCTACGATCGGTTCTAAGACCCGTATGATTCTAAGATAAAGGGTGAAATACCTCTACTTCCAATGCTGACAATCTGTTTCTTGAATGGAAATCTGAAGGCAGAGACCATGTTTTTCCCTACATTCTGTTTATAGCCGCTGGCACTCATAGGACCCTGAATAAATATTATGTAATAATGAAAATAGAGAGTGAAAGGCTGCTTGATTATTATATGAGAATAGTAATTGGATCTTTACATATTAATCATGGATTAAAAAAGATTGCTTGGGGTAGGGGGCGGGGCATAAAAACCGGCTAATGACTGCTTAGACTTTCCCCAGTGTACTTTGCCACACTTGACATAAGCCAGTTTATTTATTGTCACAACAGCCCTGCAAAGAAAATCATTCCCTTCAGCCGGATGAGGATGCTCATTACAGTGATGTTTTTTTTTTTTTTTAAAGAAAATAATGGCACCATGGTGCAGAGGCAGCACACCCAGAATCCATTCTTTAGCCTGCTAACCCCTGCTGCAAGTTTGATGAGAGAAACAGAGCTGTTTGTAGGTAGCTATTAGATGATGCTATTCCATGTTCTTCCTCATTGTGCACAGCAGCAGGAAGGGAGGCTGCTGGACCTTCCTTGGACATTAACACATGATGATTAAGGGTCTTTTTGTTGGAGCTCTGAAAACCGGTTGTGGACTGACTTCATGGAGGCAAGAAAGAGCCTGCAGACCTTCAGCAGCTCCTCTAGACCCAGGACTGGAAAACTCTCTGGAGACCCCAGGATTTTTCCTCAGGTCCTCTGACATGCGGGAAACTTTGTGTAGCATGGCACTCATGTTCACAAACTCAGAGAAAAGAACCTCCGCATGACAGATTGTGTGAAAACCAAACTGTTCAGAGCTCTGGGTGCACTGGTCCTGCGGGGATAATTAGGTTCTGAAATACCCTAACTCTCAGACATCCTTTAGATAATTTGATATTGTACCATTAAGTAGCACCTACAATGGCATATGTTCTGAATTTAAACTTCATAGATTTAGTTGTTTATCTGTGAAGGTTCATTTTCCTTTTTTACCTCTTCCATTTCATTATTTTCTTTGTTTTCATGTTTGAATGGTAATTATTTCCTCCACGTATTTTTTTAAACTGACCAACTCACCTTTTTTTTTTAAGATTTTATGTATTTGGGAGAGAGTATGCACATGCAGGGGGGAGGGGCAGAGAGTGAAGGAGAGGGAGAAAGAGACTCCCCGATGAGCAGAGAGCCCGATGCTGGACTCTGTCCCAGGACCCTGGGATCGTGACCCAGGCCAAAGGGAGACACTTAACCGGCTGAGCCACCCAGGGGCCCCCAGACTCACCCCTTCGAATGATATAAAATAGCAGTCTTTAGCTCAGCGTAAAGATAAATGTCCCGTGCCGCAGGGAGGAGTGGCACATAGTCGGGAAGAAAACTTGTTCTTGGAACAAACTCTAATGACACCTGCAAAATTGAAGCTGTAGCTTGTGGATCCCCCATCCCCGGCGCCGTCAACCAGCTTTCTGAATTTGGCATTCTTTCCTTATCTGGCAAATCTTATCATCTGCTCAGGGCTATTTCTTATTTTCTTCAAATTACTCAATCAAGAAAACTCCCTTTTTTGGTGGGAGTAAGGTATGTCTAATTATCTGGTCCAGGAAAACCATCTGCCGAGTTATTAGCACAGTGTTGTTGAACAGCACAAGTGACATGAGGATGTCTGATGGATGCTCACAGCCACTCCGTTTCTTCCTCCCCCACCCCTAACTTCTCTCTCTTCTTTTGATAGCTTAGTTGATAACCACAGAACTTCAGAAACATTTTCTAGACCTTTGCTTGAGTAGCTCTCCCCTGAATAAAAAAAATATCTGTTTTAATGGTATTTTTTCTACTTACATCCTTCCTTAAGAAATGTAGTTTGTGGAATATTTTTTTTTTTTTAAACTGGTTGTTTACTACGGAACATTGCTAGAAAACTATCCTGGTGTTTTTAAATATTTTTTCCATGGAGGGACAAAAAATAATATATGTTTTAAATGTAATTAATCAAGAGATAGACTTATAGGGTGAAGATAACCTCACGAATTATTCAACAACCTGCTGACTTGTACAGATGAAATAAGACATTGTTATCCTTTAGTATGATGACTAGCTGTGAAGGAGACAGAAAATAACAGTGGTTGAAACTAATACATAGCCAAAGTTAATGGGTTTAGGAATAATCTGAGGATCTTGTTAAACTGTAGATTCTGACTCGGTTAGTCTGGGCAGGGCAGAAGATCTGCAGTTCTTTTTTTTTCTTTTTTTTTAAGATTTTATTTTTTATTTGACAGAGAGTGAGAGAGATCACAAGTAGGCAGAGAGGGAGGCAGAGAGAGAGGGGGAAGCAGGCTCCCCGCTGAGCAGAGAGCCCGATGCGGGGCTCGATCCCAGGACCCTGAGATCATGACCTGAGCCGAAGACAGAGGCTTTAACCCACTGAGCCCAAGATCTGCAGTTCTGACAAGCTCTCAAGTTGCTGATGATGCTGGTGGGTTGAGGGCCACACTCGGAGTAGCAAGGATATACAAAAGCTTATTTCTCATGCAAAATCTAGAGCTAGAAAGCTCAGGGCTGGTAAGACAGCACCTTATGTTACTCCTTTCACTTTCCCATTCCACCATTTTTTGGGTGTGACCTTTCTTCTCGTGGGCAGTGATGTAGCGTCCATGTTCCAAGCAGCAGGACGGGAGAAATGGGATGGTAGCAGGAGCATAGGAAACATAGGAAGATGTCAGCACCTCTCAAGAACAGTTTTTAGAATCTACTACGTGAAATTTCAAACATATTCCGTTGGTCAGAACTTTGTCACCTGAGCACTTCCCAGTGAAAGGAAAGCTTGGGAAACGTAGCCTTTATCCTGAATGGCTATGTGCCCAGATGAAAATTCCCATACTTTTGAAGAAGAGGGGTGTGTGTGGACATGGTAAATGGACATGTCTAGCAGTCTCTTCAGTAGACTGGAGCGAGGAAAGTGTTTTCTGTAGAAAATGGCAGTCCACAGGTTAATCGTAGGTAATATGTGAATAGGACTTTACAGTTGCTATGTATAGTACTTTATGTCTTAGGCTCATTCAGTTTTCATAACTACTCTACAGAGTAGAGTACATTCAAGTAAATTCAAGTATGAGCTTGAATTTCTGGTTTGGGAAGCTGAGGTTCATAATGGCTGAGGGACTTACCCTGATTACCCTCTTTAAAATCACATGCTTCTCCTTCTTCCTTCTTCCCCCTCCCTCGTTCCTGATCCGTCTTACCAGGTTTTATGTGTTTCTTTGTTCCATTGACTTACCTTCCAGTATACTCTATACATTTCTTATTTAATGTGTCAACTGTTTAACATCAGTCTCCCTGTATTACGTGAGCTCCATGCGACCTTGTTTTGTTCTCCAGTGTATCCTGAGCATCGACTTTAGCATTTGCTGTAGGACAGGATGCTCAGTGTGTAGTTTTTAAATGAATTAATAAAGCCAGAAGGTGTCAAAGCCTGCCTTTGAATCGCGTCTGTTACCCTCCATCATACTGCTCTGTGCTCTGCGCCACATGCCGCTTCTGTCAGGGCTCCTGCTAGCGTTCCAGTGTCTGGCACCCCTATATCTTGCCTCGGAAACTCACCCACACTTAACTCGTTGACTTACTCTTTGTCATTATGCCACTCATGCAACATTGCTCACACCTTGGATTCTCCCTGGGTCGCAGTCCCAGGCTCCGATTTCCCGAGAAGCCATGCACACCTCTAGAAAAACAAAATTAAGCAAAACTATAAGAATGGATCGTAAAACCAGCCTTTCCATTATACTGAGTCTCTGCCCTCAGGCCTAGATAAGATTCCTAGAATGTACCGACGGGACAGCTCTGAAAGCACACTGAGTTCCAGTTGGGGATGTAAAAAAGGGACTGTTTCTGATCACAATCCAATCTCAGGACTACCATTGCCATCCCCCACCTAACATAATAGAATATAATCATATAATAGCTACTCCCCTGCCTAGAAGCCTATTGTAATAGCTGGTTCATTCCACCAGGTATTTTCATTTAGTCTTTTTTTTTCCAAGATTGTCAGCTTCTTGACGGGCAAGGACCTGCTCAGATTTATTATGCAAACCTAGCCTAATAGGTACTAAGCTCCTTTCATTCTACTACGCCCTTTAATCCTCATTCAACACTATAAGGGGGGCATGGGACACATGCAGAAACTGAGTCTGAGAGGGGAAGCATTTTGTCCAAGGTGATATGTCAGATAAGGGGCCCATGGCAAATAATTACATGTGGAATGTAATTCCACCTCAGGTCTTCCAATATTTAAATCTTTTCCTCTTTCTTTTCTATACCTGAGCTCCCTGAATTTTTAAGTCTACATGTCTCTCTACCCCAGCACCCAGGACAGTGCCTTGCTCATAGCAGGTTCTGAATGAATATTTAATAAATACAAATATATGAATAGCTTTCCTGTGGGAAATATCTTGCTTTGAATGTGTGAGCATAGATTTGGGACAAGCATCCGAGATCTATGTTCAGGCAGCTTTTATTTGTGCTACCACTCAGGCAAAAGTAAGTCAATTAATCTCTCTGTCTCCGTTTCCTGGCATGTAATGTGGGAATGGGCATGAAAGCCCAAGAGGGTGTTGTGAGATTAATTAGTTAAAATGTATACCCTGCTATATAAATGCTAATTGCTGTCAGGAGCGTGGGTTGGATTTTCCAGTGACTTGGCTTTAGGAGGCTTTGCACATTCCATTAGTCCTCTGTGCCACCAAGCCTCAGCCTTAAGAAATCCTTTGGCTGGGGGAAACGATGACTTTGTGGCTCCCCATGTTAAAGGCCAATTTAGAGAGGACTTCCACTGTAGAGTCAACTGGGTAAGAAGGGACATTCTAAACAAAAAGGTAATTCTCTGTGCCAATAATTTGCTAAATTCCCTTTGCTGTTATTAGAGACAAATCTATTTGCATAACAGCCTTTTCCCCCAGTCTTTTCTTCGGCTGGAGCCTGCAGCGAATCATATAATTAATTTGGTATTACATGACACTCCAGCCTGTTGCCATAGATTTTATTTTTATTTTTTCATTGAATAACTTAAAAAGCTTTGACAAAATACCCTTAGGTGGCCGGTAAGGGAAACTTAAAAACTCATAGAACAAATTTCAAATTGGCAAATACCCCAAAGAAAAAGCTCAATACCTTTTTTGGCAAATGTTTAGGAGTACTGATATGTGTGTTTTCAGTCCCTAATGTAATGGAGGCCGATTCATTTCATAGATATGTTTATTTGGCCTATGGAACATTCTGTAAGGGAGATACCTAGCAGGTGTAATGATCTCTTTTCTACTTTCAGATGAATCGCATTTAAATTGATTGAAAAGATATTAAGTCTCAGGAATCAGCCCCAAATCTTGGTGATTGATTTATATTTGAATTTTAGTATGTAAGGGCCTTTAACAAACGCTGTTTTAAAATGTGTCTGTGCTTGACATAATAAGTTATGTTATAGAAGGAAAATTCTGCCTTCTTTTAGTAGTCAAGATAGGAAAAGCTAGTCACTGTAACAACATGTCCCCCAAGTCTCAGTGATTTAAATCAACACAACGGAAGTTGATTTTTCACTCAACCACAGCCCCTTGAGAGAGCAATGGCATCTCTGCGGAGCTCTGCTCCAAGCAGTGGCAGAGATCCAGGCTCCTTCCATCCTGTGAGGCTATCCTATTCAAACTTTTCTGGCCCTTGGGGTCTCCATGTGAGGGCAGGAGAAAGCATCAGAGATTATGCTGGGAGTTTGAAGTTAAACCATTTCTGGCCTCATTCATTGGCCAAAACCAAATCAAATGGCCTCAATTCAGTTGCTAAGGATATCTATGTAGTCTCCGTATGGGCCAAGGGAAACCAGGGTTCATGAACACTTAGACAGTCTCTGCCACTTCTGCTCTCATGGTCACCGGAGTTCCATTTCGTACTTCCTAAGTTGGTGGGACGTCACACTAACTTGTGGTTGAGATGTCACACCAGCTCTCTGTTCATCTCCCTTTCCACAGTGTGCATTCTCCTACTTTTACACAAGAAAAATGGACCTGTCACTTATCATCTATCTTACTATTAATCATTCCCAGGACTGTAAAGACCTCCAGGGACCAAACAAAGTGACAATTTGTAATATTGGTGTCAGGAAGTCTCCTTTAATCAAAGTACCATTAACCCTCAGAAGGGCTTCCTCTTTCTCTCCAGTTTACCAGTGTTCCTGTTAAGAGAGTCATGGCGTGAGACTGCTGTCTACTGGCCCAAGTTGGGGCGATCTGAATTGAGATATATTAGAGAGTAGGGTTGCTGGAAGGAGGATCATTTTCATTTAATCACCTTGCCTCTACCATCATCCAGATTTGGATGATATAGTGCAGAGCTCTTGAGAAAGGTGCCTTTAGGAACAGCATAAAGAATATTTTTATGCAATGCGGAAGGAGGTAGCAACTTTGTTTTTCAGATAACAAACAATAGGGTGAAGTTCCAGACACTGTCAGCTGCCCAACTGCCTGCCTGTCCTTCTTTTTTTTTTTTTAAACTATCACCTTATAATTCAAAAGTGAAATGACTGTCGTGCTAAAGCATATTGATACAAATTTTGGAATTAAAAAATGAAATCAAAGTTGTTTTTTTTTTCCTAACAGAAAGTAAATACAATTAGGATGGTTAAACACTGAGAATGGCTTTGTCAATTTGCGCGATGGATATGCCCTCCCTCCCTTCCTACCTTCCTTTTTTTTCCCTAATTGTTATTTTAATGATATTCAAAGGAAATCATTCATGGAGATTTTTTTCAAGGCCAGTATATTAAAAGGCTTATAAAAAAAATACTCTTTCTGCCTTAACTTTCCTCACATCTGTTAGCTCTCTTCTTCAGAAACCACCAATTTTAAGTATTTTATTTATTACTTCTAGCATTTCCTATCTATATTTTGCTAATCAATTTGTATATATTGCTATTTTTCAGTTAGTCAACCCTGGGCATTATTTTGTTCACTTTTTAATTATAATAAATGAGATGTTTTTCTCTCTTAAATGACCATCCCCTCTCCTTTCCTTATCCATTCCTCTCTACCTACTAATATTTGGTTAAATCGATAATCATTTAATAAATATGCCTTCACATATTAATGAACTATGATTATGTTCACTTCCTTATTTTTGGAAGTTATTAATTGCCTTGCCTTTATATGCTTACTTTAATTTGGACCTTTTGGGTAACTGTTGTCATACTTTATAATTGCCTTTTAGCATAATTTTCCACAGTGCTAATTTCATCAGATAATTTATTAGTCACAATTATTATTTTTTCAATTGGAGATTTCTTTTACCTTTTACTTCCACTGGTTCGCCCCAAATCCTGCTGCATATATGTTAGCCTCGGATCTCCTTCCTTGTTATTCTGGGGATTGATTCCCTTCCCCTCTCTCTTGAATTGGATCCCCTCATCCTCAATCTCATAATTTGCTCTTTTTTTTTCCCCCTCTCTTGGTAACAAGAAGTCCCTCAGAAGCCTCCTGATAAAGAGCATATGGGAAGGAAAATTGCTGAGTCTTGATGTGTCTGAAAACGTCACCTTCACAGTTGATTGTTTCCTTGGGTTTAGATTCATGATTGGAAATAATTTCCCTTCACCTATATTGCTTCATTATCTTCTGGCCTCTAGTCTTGTTTTTGAAATTTCCATTACCATTCCGATTCCTGTCTTTTGTATATGATCATTTTTTGTCTCCTTTCTTACTTTGTGGTAGTTTTTAGAATCTTCTCTTTTTCCATAATTTTAGAAAATATTTTGGTGGGGTAAGTCTATTTTCATCAACTTATTTAATTGACAGTTCTCTTCTGGTTTTTTTTTTTTTTTCCTCCTTTTGCTATATGTCATCTACATCAAGGGACACAAGCTGAAGGAGACTTAATCTCTCTGCTTTTATATTTACCAGAGCAGAAGAAAAGGGAGCATGATAAAATATGCTCTAGCCCTTAATATAGTCAACTAGTCAACACAAGTGACACTCACTACATCATATTGGCCAAACTCAGGCACATGGCCTCTCCTCCAGAGGGGCAGAAAAGTAGATTCTTACAATATGTGTAGAAGGAGAACCCAGAGATATTGGGCGAATGGCAATAGTGATTCCTTTACTTGGGGCTGGCAGTTCCTTCTGGGTGTTCCTGGTATTCTGGATTGCACATTGGTGTGCTGCCCAGCTTTCCCCTGTTGCTTTAGGATTTATCCATTAACTTTAATTTTTTTAAACAGTTGAGCATTTCTTTAATTTGATAAAAATATATGATTTCTCAGCTTTAGGAGACAGGTTGAAAGCCACGAAGTATAAATAGACTAAAAACAAAACAAAGCAAAATTTTTAAATGGGTTGAACTGGTTACAGCTTGTCAATTTTGATGTCATTACTAGCTTTTCTCCTGTTCTTAGTCTTACTTGGGGTTAAGTCTTGAACAAATTATTTTAGTTTTAGTAGAGTTTCAGAAAGGAGTGAAAATGGTTGCATATATTCCATCTGACATATGTATCTGAAAAACTGTAGTTGTAATATCCTATAAACTGAATGAGCTGATTCTGCAACTTTGTAGCTTTAATGAAAATGTATTTGAAGAATCTGGTAAGATAGATGTTTTATTTAAAAAATTACTATCATGTTTGTATTGGTGTGAACAACATTTTCATCTTTCCAATTCTTTCTTTGTATATTGGATTTTAAAAGGTGTTTCTTATTAAAGGCATAGCAATTATAAATAAGAGTAATTTGTTGAGTCTTAGAAAAGCCAGTTTGTTAAGTTTCTCAGAGATCTATTACTTACATAAGGATTTATTGCTTACAAATCCTTCTGCAAGTCATAAAGCTTCAAATTCTTTGCTTTTATCAAAATTAAAGTAACCACAAATTTAATTATCCTCTCAATTATCTGCTGCCACAAAAAACATTGTCTTAATAAGCAACCATAAACTTTAGTGACAAACTTCATTTTATTTATTACATAGATACTTTTGCTCCTCAGCCTACAAGGTAGATATCTTTGCCTGGGCAGATCTAGCCCCCAAATCAGGAGACCTGGGAAGAACCGAAAGTCTTGGAGGGTTATCTTTTCAGTTACAATTTTCTCCTCAGAAACTCCTCTGTTTCCAGAGGGTGAAAGAGCACATGACTTCTTTTTCAGGTGAGATTCTCCCCCATACCTGATAGGGTACGACAGGATCAAGTTATCAGATCAAATCATTATCCAAGAGGTAATGAAAAGATGGTAAAGGAAGATAAAGAAATCATTTCTTGATTTCACAGGTTCTTTTTTTTTTTTTTTAAAGATTTTATTTATTTATTTGCTTGTTTTCACAGGTTCTATGCAATTATTACAGAGAGGCTACTGAACATCACCAGACAGGGGGGTTCCTGGAAAAGATTGGGTGTCCTGAGAAGGCTTTTAACATGAGATGACTCACTGGCCCTTTCTTTCTTTTTGATCATTCCAGAACGCTGTGACGACTGGGGACTAGATACCATGAGGCAGATCCAAGTGTTTGAAGATGAACCAGCTCGCCTCAAGTGCCCACTCTTTGAACACTTCTTGAAATACAACTACAGCACAGCGCATTCAGCTGGCCTGACTCTGATCTGGTATTGGACGAGGCAGGACCGGGACCTGGAGGAGCCAATTAACTTCCGCCTCCCTGACAACCGCATTAGTAAGGAGAAAGATGTGCTCTGGTTCCGACCCACCCTCCTCAACGACACCGGCAACTACACCTGCATGTTAAGGTAGCCTGATTCTTGGTGGTGACTTTCTCTTTTTCCTTTAGTTCCTGGGCTTTTATCTGGATGATGCATCTGCTAGGAAGCTGAGGAAGGGAAGGAAACATCTAGAAAGAGTTACACCTCACCTCGGTGGATTAGCAGAGGTTGCCTAGGAGATGTGCAGAGAAAATGGTTGCACTCCTGAGAACTTTCTCCATAAGTGGTTCCTTTTCAAACCCTGACAGATATCAAGATTATCTAATGATGGAGCCTTGTTTATTTTTTCCTTTTCTCTGATATTAGAACCTGCCTGCATTTCTGCCTCCCTGAAAGCATCTATTTCCTAGACAATGAGCAGGGTGGAGAGCAGAACCCATTCATTTCTGTTAGTCTTGGCATCTTTTGATGTCCCCGACACAGAAGAAAGCCTTGGGATGCCTTATAGAAGAAGAATATTTGGGAGATATCAAATGTATTTCAAACTTTTTCATCAAAATTCCCTTACAAAGCATATAAACACCATGTCACTGGGAATCTAAGAATATAATCCAAAGAACCCCACCAATACTGTAAAATTTCTTTTAAATCCACTTTGTTTAATCTTGAAAATTCGTGTAGATTTTGCATTTTACTCCATAATATATCTATTCTTCTGTTATCACAGATTAATACTGTTTTTGCTCTGTAAAAAAGAAAGCTTTAAAAAACTGAGGCCCCAGGGCGCCGGGGTGGCTTAGTGGGTTAAAGGCTCTGCCTTCGGCTCAGGTCATGATCTCAGGGTCCTGGGATAGAGCCCCGCATCAGGCTCTCTGCTCAGCGGGGAGCCTGCTTCCCCCTCTCTCTCTGCCCGCCTCTCTGCCTACTTGTGATCTCTCTCTCTGTCAAATAAATAAATAAAATCTTAAAAAAAAAACAAAACAAAACAGGCCCTTTGGAGAATAATCATTTTTAAGGCTTAGATCTTTGGCTACTTTTTCCCCAAGGTCCCCTTTTAGCTTCCAGGACTTACTTTGTTTTTTTAAATTCCCATCTGGTTTATGGATTATGGTTTGCTTTTGTTTTGTTTTGTTTTGTTTTGTTTTTATAGTTTCGTACTGTTTAATAGGTACAGTAGTTTGCTAAGGCTACTAAAACAAAATACACAGACAGGTGGCTTAAATACCAGAAATTTGTGTTCTTGCAGTCCTGGAGGCTAGAATTCCAAGATCAAGGTGTTGGCAGGGTTGGTCTCATTCCTCTCTCTTTGGTTTGTGGACTGCCATCTTCTTTCTATGTCTTCACATGATCTCCCCCCTGCATCATCTCCGTCCTAATCTCCTCTTCTTATAAGCACATCAATCATATTGGATTAGGGCCCACCATACTCATTTTACCTTAATTATTTCTTTCAAGACTTGTCTCCAAAACCAGTCACATTCTGAATTACTGGAGGTTAAATATGCAACATATAAATTTGGGAGACACAATTCAGCCCGTAACAATAGGACTGAATGATATAACAATACAACAGCATAGAATGATGTAACAATAGATAATCCCACACTGTCTTCTGAATGCCCCTTGTCTCTCATGGATATTGACTATTCTCTGATGGAGAAATGTGACTACGTTTTGATATATTTAAGCTGTGCTACGATTAAGTGAAAAAGGACTTCTCTGTCACAGAAGGCATTTTCATCTTTGTGGCCTTGGGAGTCCCTTGGAACCTCTGAAGGCCCTTTTGAGGTTTTCACCCGATTCTTTAGTTTTATTGGAGTGGACTCTAGACTAGTGTGTAGGCTTCCAAAGAGCCTTGTCCACTATTTATGTCCAAGACAGCTTTGTAGGAGAGGTTAGGACAGATTATAGTGGAAAGAGCATGGGATGAAAAGACACAGAAACCAGGCCATCATCCCAGCCCTGATGCTACTCAGCTGGTGACCTCAGGCACGTCAGTCTGTGTCTGAGAGCTTTGGCATCTGTATCCACCCAGTGAGAAAAGCAGCCTAAAAGCTCCTTTCCATCTTTGGCAATTGTTAATCTGTTACAGGTGGACATCAGAAATAGCTGGGAAAACGTCATTATTAGCGTTCTGGATGATCTTGTTCTCTACTCTGCAGTTTAGTGTTTCATTAACTATTTCTGTTTCCTACTTGTCTAGAGCTCTTCCTCAAACTTTTCTAACCTACTTTTACATTATGGGAGCAGCATGGCTGTTAAGGCCTGAGTATTCCTTTAATGTGATTTATCCATTTCTAGATGGCCTTCAGTTTACCTGTCCGCCTATCTTCTCTGTCCCTAAAGAAAATCGAGAAGTGAACTTGTCTGGTGGGGACACCCAGGAAGCCGTGAGGCGATTCCTAAGTGGAGAATGACCTCAAACTGAACCATGTAAAATCAAAGACCTGATGTCTTTAAGGCCATAAATTAAGATTCATCCTCCAGGATTGTACCACTTGTATTCTTGCTTCAATACTCCTCTGAGGATAACATCCAGATTTTACTTTGAAAGCCAGAAAAATCAGTCCCACCACTGTTCATTATTTAAGTCAGAGAATATAGCTTATGAAGCTGAAAATTACCCCCTGTATAATTTCCACCTATAGAATACTTCTTCCACCTGGTAGACCTTTTGCTATTTTTAAGTGGCAATTATAGCTGCCACTCTCCCTTCTCACCTTATTACCATTGTCGTAAGTCATCTTTAAACATCCCCTCTTCCCATCTTGGGAGGGAAATGCATCCCCCCATTTCATTGTATTTAGTCTCAATAAATTAGTTAAATGAGTATCTAATATGTATTTGGCACCTTAAATAGAAATCACAAGAAAGGGTAGATAGTGAATGACCCATTTACCCATCACCCTAAGAAATCATTTATTTTTATTATCTGTGTTCCCTTTATTGTTTTCCTGTGCATAGACACACATTTTACATCCATTCTATTTATTTAAGAAACATTTAGTCAGTGCCTACTGGAAGTTTAAACACCGTACTACATGCAAGGAACAAAAGAAGACACATGTGATCATGCCCTTGTTTGAACTATGATAAATTCAATCAAGGAAATGTCCGAGGTGCTCAGAGAATGAGAGTCCTAATTTAGAAATGGGGAGCATGGAGGATGACACGGAAAGCCTCCATGTGAAAGGTGGACTGATGGGAAGAGAAGAGCCCCCAGGCAGACTAAATGACCTGTGTGGACATTAAAACATAAATGCAATTCCCCAGTCATCCTAAAATATAAATATTTTAATATATCAACAGTAGTTAATTGTACCTGTTTTTATTTTGTGACATCAAAATGGTATAGGAAATACCTCCATAACGCATTTAATTTCTATATGAACTGACATGTAAATGAAATCTCAATGTGCAGCATTATTTCACTTAGCTCATCTTAATGTGATTGCTGCATCAAATTAAATGCAAAGGAGATTGCCCATTTATTGGCTATTTCTCTTTTCAGGAACACCACATATTGCAGCAAAGTTGCATTTCCTCTGGAAGTGGTTCAAAAAGACAGCTGCTTCAATTCCTCCATGAAACTCCCACTGCATAAGCTGTATATTGAGTATGGTGTTCAGAAGATTACGTGTCCAAATGTAGATGGGTTCTTTCCTTCCACTGTCAAACCAACCATCACTTGGTACATGGTAAGCAAACTCAAGAGCATCTTACCCTCTCTAAAATGGCAATATCTGTCCTTGATTGTTGAGTTAATGTTGAAACTGAGATTTTTCTCATCAGATTTTTATTTCTTCCTTAATAACTTTATGCAAATCTTTAACCACTTCTTTATTTTGTGCCATTTTATTTATTTATTTATTTGTTTATTTTGTGTGCCATTTTAAGCAAGTGGAAGAGAATGCTTTGTCTCAACTTATCATTTCCTAAATTACATTCACTGGACAACTAGAACTACCATATTTCTATTAACTTCCTATGAGATACCATTTGAGAAATGCCTGTGCACTTCTATTCACTGCTGAGTGAGGTCAGAAGCTGCTCGCTCATCTGGTGAATGTCAACTCCTTGATTAGTCAGCGCTGTATTCTACTATTTGTATGTGTTCTCA
Source organism: Potos flavus (assembly GCA_028534135.1). Classification (NCBI taxonomy): domain Eukaryota; kingdom Metazoa; phylum Chordata; class Mammalia; order Carnivora; family Procyonidae; genus Potos; species Potos flavus. The sequence continues at coordinate 124,516,157 of CM052898.1, forward strand.
TGTTTATCCTCATTTGTGAACGCAGTCCACCCGTGGTCTCTTCCACATCTGAGAGACTTGAAAAGTGTTTAGTCAAAAATGAAGATGTTGGAAGGTAGCACCTGTGGCAGCAGCCTTATTTTTTTTAATCTCCTCAAATACCCACATATGCCAAAGCTAAAACTACTGGACAACATTTAGAACAAACTCAGTGATGAGTTAGCCACGAGAATCACTTTCAATGACGTGAGTGAAACAAAACACAGATCGAATCATTTTCTAGGGAAGGGGGGCAGATGGGAGTCATGTGGTATCTGCTAGACTTGAGAACAGGAAACCAGTGGTCCTCACTGTAAAGTATGGTGGGCCAGTTTGAGAACAGGAGCTGAAGCTGGGAAGAGTTTTGCTCTCTAACAGAGAGTGAGTCCAAGAGGCCCACAGTAAGAAGTTCTGAAGGGACTGAAATTGTTCTAGTGCCTCAGACCTCTGAAAAACTGCCACCACACTGAGGAACAAGCGCGTTGGAGTGTGATCAAAAGTAAACAGGATCAGGACAATATAGAGGAAGGAAAGAGAAGGACCAGCTAAAAATGGAGAAGCAGCACACTCAAGAAATCTGAAGATCATAGTTTGGAAGAAGGATCTTTGTGAAGTTAGAAAATCCTGGCAAATTCAAAAGCTCAGAAAAAAACAAATTTTACATAAAAATGAACAATAAAAAGAGCCAGGATAGGGGTGCCTGGGTGGCTCAGGTCATGATCTCAGGATTCTGAGATCGAGCCCCATGTCGGGCTCCACACTCAGTACAGAGTCTGCTTCGGATTCTCTTTCACCCTCTCTCCCTCCCTCTGCTCGCATGTGCTCTCTCTAAATAGATAAAAATAAAACCTTAAAATAAAAGAACCAACGTAAAATCCCATTCAAACTTGAAAAGAAAACGGAGAATATGAAGCAGAATAACATTTCTACCAAAAAAGAGAAAGCATGCCAGAGGAATATAATGTAACTATTTAAAAAATGAGCTAAAAGACATTAAGAAATGAGATGTGAAAAATAACATAGATCAATAAGAATTAGAAACGTCCAGAAATTAGAAAGTTAGGAAGAAGGAAATAAGTCATTTCAGAAAGGAAGCTAAAACTAAGAGGAACATAACAGCAAATGAACATGATAGATAATGCCTTAAGACGAACAGAAAGTGGAAGGGAGGAGGAATTTAAAATTGAAGATAAATGATGAATAAAAATAAGAAGGTTAGAGTGGCTATACCAGTAACACATGAAGTAGACTAGACAATCAGTATTGCCAGAGATAAAGAGGACTTTTCAGAATAATAAAAGGGTCAATTCATCAGGAAGTCATAAAAATAGTACAAGTATATGTGCCTCACAGCAGTGTATCTGACTGCATGAAGCAAAAGTTGACAGATTTAAAAGAAGAAATAGGCAATTCATAATCATAGTTTAAAATGTTAGCGTCTAATGGTTTAAGTCATTAATGAAATGACTTAGGAGCCAACTTTAAGAGTTTTCCATTGGCCAATAATGGAACAATTTGAACTTCAGTAAGGTTATTAATCACAATGGGTTGAATCTTATGAATTAAATTTAAATCCATAAGTTCATAATGATATTTCAAAATAATTGGTCACATTGAGTGGATGATAGGAAATCAATTTGTTATCTTGAAAACTAGTAAAGGGAAAAAAATCAGCTATTTATTCTGCTTTTCCTATAAGAAATGTGCACTGAGTAATGAAATAGTGCAGAGAAATGTGTTTTTATAAAAGTATATAATCATTTTGCAGCCCCTAATGAAGTAATAAATCTGAGCATGAAGCCTCAGTGACTGACACCATCATAAGAAAGGAAACAGCTAGATATATTCCTTCTCATGAAAGAATAAAATATCACTTATAATTGTGCCAAATGGATTAAACCTGAGTCTGAAAAAAAAAAACAAAACAACCCTTTGGATCCTACTACCATTTTGCAGGATATATAGAGAGAACAGAAGAATGTATTGATCTACACCATGAGTTTGCAGTCAGCAAAATCCAGACTGGAAAATTCTATAGGCCAAATGTCCTGGAATATTCAACAGATAAATTGCAAGGAAAAGAAAGGCATGATGTGGGAATGTGTAGGTTATGAGAAACACATAAGACACATTTAACAATGGATGTGACTATAGTGTCTAAGGATGGTCGTGTAGGTGATAAGATTATAAATGAAATAAAAGAAATTGATTTTACCATGAAAGTGTAGTTAGTGGCTCCTTTGGGAGGTAGTAAAAGAGCTGTGATTGACATGGGGCATGTGGAAGGCCTTCAGGGGTGACTAGTAACATTCTATTCTGGACCTGAGTGGTGCCTACAAAATATTTGCTTTATAATAATACATGAACTCATACATACATTTGAGTGTTTTTTGTATATGTTTTATGCTACAATAAAATGATTAAGAGGGAGGGAAGGAAGGAAGGGAGAAAGAAAATGAAAGAGAGATAGAAAGACTGATTTAAGATATATAACAACTAGTTGCAATGTATGGACCTTAATTAGATTGTGTTTTATTCAGACAAACTATAAAGCAAGTTATGAGAAAATCAGAGAACTCTGAACATCGAATATTGATAATACAATGAGTTATCACCTTTTAAATTGTGATAATAGTACTATAGTTATGCTTGCAGAAGACAAGGAAGGTCTTGTCATTTGGAGATACACATAAAAATCTTCGCAAGTAAAATTATATAATGTCTACGATTTGCTTCACAATAATCTTGGGATGCAGTGAGTGGGTGTATATGAAATAAGACATAGCCTGAATTTATACTTTTGAGGCTAGGTACAGGTACAGGTGATCATGATATATTCTATGATCGTAGCGTTCCATAGTAGACAGCATAAAAAAATGATTAAAAGAATAATATTAACAATTTTACATCAATAAGTGTAATGCATTTTCCAATATAAAAAATGTATTCCTCTATTTACCTGCAATTGAGTTCTCTCATCTCTAGCCCTGTTCATTTTTTCTATACTTTGAATACTCAGTGGTCTGAAAAAAAATAATTTTATTTCCTTATATATTCTATTTTTTTTTCCTTTTTCTTGATGCATTACCTACCTAGAACATCCCTTCTTCTTTCTTTAGAACAGTTCAAATTCTACCACCTTCATGAAATGGTCTCTCTTCTCTCCAGCTAGAAATATTTTTTCCCTAATATAACACCACAGCTACTTATTTATGCCTGTCTCCGTGTCACTTTTCACTTCCTTTATTGTTTTACTATCATCCGTGTATAGATTCAACAGCTGTTGAAGATCAGTCGTACTCAATGCAATATATCAGGGGCTTGGGGGAGCGCAGTGATGAATGACATATATGTCCTACCCTACATGGTGCAGAGAACTACCCTACATAGTTCCAAAAAGATCCCACAGTTTAATTCAGACAAGTTTATAAATAAGAATTCTTACTTTAATAAAAAAGTAGAATTCTAAGTTCCACAAGAGTACCAAAGAGGGAGAAATGTACATGCACGTACCTTATGAGATTGACTGTTTCTTGAGGATGAAGTTATGGCATACTCATCTCTATATCCTCAAAGATTGCTAGATTTTTGGTTTTCCTGGTCGGATGAATGTTGGTGCTATTAACCAAGGTATGAAACAGCAGAGAAGGAGTAGGTTTGGGGCCAATGATGGAGTTAGAGTTGTCTGTGAGATATCTAGGTAGCAGTGACTTGTGGGTTGTGGCTACATGCGTATGGGTCTGGAGCGTAGAAGAAAAATCAAAACTGGAGATCAGAGAGTTGGATGCATCTATATGATAGTTGAATCCATTAAGAAGAAGACAGAATACAAAATAAAATCATAAAGGGTAAGGGCTAAAGTAAAAATCTAGAGAGAATGTTCATGGAGTCAGTGAAGACAAGAAGCATAGAAAGATCAAGAAAAAAAGTCATAGCCGTGAAAACAATGCGACGGCACATACCCAACAATGTTCAGGTGCCTAAAAGGACAACCAGTAACCAGACATCCTTTCTATTCTATGATTCTGAAAAGGTTGCTATTGATGCAATCTTGGTAACAAAATCAGGGTTCTTGGCAGGAGGATTCTCCCATCAATATACAGCAATGCTGACATTTCTTTCTATTTCCTACCCTCTGCAGTCACCCCCTGCATTTGCATGGATATCTTGGCTCTCCTACAGTAGTTCTCTTTCCATTGTTATCAGCTGAATTCCCTACCTTGACATTGGAGAAATAGTTTCTTTTGGTAATAACTGTGAGAGTTAAAACACATTAATCAGTTCTAGCAAATTTATTTTCCTGTTGGCAGAATGTGAAAACTGATGAATTGAGAAAAGGAAAAGGAAACTAACATTTCTTGCATTTTCCTAGTAAAATACCTTGTACTGGGTACTTTATATGTTATATGTAATCCTCACCACATCCTTCAGGGTCGATATCATTAAGAACCAGAGGCTCAGAGAGGTAAACCGTAATAGCTAACATTTACTGAGCACAGGAATTCTTCCAAATATTTTGATTATTTTATTTCTCTCAACATGAAGTAGGGTCTATCATTTTCTCCATTTTATCGTTAAGAAGACCCAGGTACAGAGTAGTTGAGAGATTTCGCCAGGGTTCCAGACCTGGGAGCCAAGATTTAACCCTGGATTATCTATGTCAAGAGCCCATAGTTTTACAATATTTTATGCAATTTACTGGAAACAGTCCAGCCAGTAATGGGAGAATCTGGGATTTCAAGCCACTTTCGTTGGGTTCCAAAGCTGATACTCTTCAGAAATGACACAGGGAGGGTGCTCCAGCCTTTATTTCTGGAGCGTGAGGCACTTTGAAGGACAGAGCCAGCTTTGCACACAGACGAGGTCACAAGGGAGACTGTGGGCCGTAAGGAAACCGGTGGCTAGATCACCCAGGGAAGTCGGAAGGGGCTCAGAAAACTGGGATTGGTGGGAACAGAAAATCGGAAGTTTCCCTTTCAGAATTGCAGGGGTAATGGGAGAGGCTTGAATTTTTCTTCTCTGCGTGTCTTCTCTCCTGCTGTCTTCTGTATGGCCGAGTGCTCTTCAGTTTCGGCCCAGAATTCATAGTTCCCTAACTCAACAATCCTCTGACTTAAATTGATGTTCAGTAAATGTTTGTCAAATAAGCCAGGTTTTGTTACTAGCCTGGAAACCGAACCATGGTTCGGAAGTGATTTACTGAATTTCAAATAGCCAGCTTATAAAAGAACTTCTGGAACACAGCACGTGTATAAATTAGAGGCTGCCTGTTTATTCACAGAGTCTTCTGGATGCATAGGCATAAAGATACAGGTAAGTGTGATCCCATTGTTGTTGTTACTATTATTATTGGATTTATTCAGAGACCAAAGCTTTAGAATATGGCAAGCCATCCTAAGTTTCATACTACTGGATCATTCCTTGTTCTCATTGTTATAACTGGGTATTTCACTATTTTTCTCCAGAAGCACTTGTAAAAACAAAGGCAATTTTCCCTTCTTACTGAGGATCAGAGGAACCACTTTAGTGGATGTTTTGGATATTACCTTTATAGCAGCTGCTGAAATGCTCTCAGCTGCTATTTAGCAGGATAGGTACCATTCCGGATCTCAATTCGCAAAAAGCTGGTTTTCCTTGTACTCAGTGTGATCATTAAAATTGGAATATTACCTCCACCTCTAATTTTCAGTGATGTTAATCAGAATTGGCCAGATATTGCTTATAAATCTCTCAGAAAATTGAAAACCTTTCCTTTTTCGGACACAGTGCCATCAGGAAAATATGTCTGAAAGAATGCCAGGCTTGGCCTTATATACATGGCATGTATTGTTAAGTTAGTCTGAGGTCTATGTAATAGACTTTATTTTAAGGTGCTTGTTTCAATCTGATCTGACATCTTAGTTTGATCATCTCTTTCCTTTCTCTATAGTCCCTATGTAGTGATTTTTAACCTTTGGTATAAAGGAAGTATGTATCAGATTTTCTTTCCAAGCCATACACATCAAATTATTTATATGTGGATATACTTATACACAGCATTTTATCTATAGTTTCAGGACTTCTGAGGAGTTAAGGTACATCCTTTAAACTTAAACCCCATTCAAGTTTCTGTGAAGTCTTGAAGCTGACTTAGGCTAAATGAATCACCTATTCTGTCTTTTGATAGCACTTAAATTATACCTCATCTTTGTTACTGTAATGATTGTATTTCTCTCTTCTGTACTGGCTAGTGACGTCTCTCTTTCTAACCCTTGAATAACGAGCACACAGCACAAAATGGAGCCAGTATCCTTTGTACTTAGGAATTGATTCAGTAATAAATGAATTGGACTGGACTGGAAAATTCCATAGGAATAAGGGCCATTTCTGTTTTTACTGTCTGCTGTATGCCCATCTCCTAACACAGTACCTGTCACATGGGAGGGACTTTGTAAGTATTTGTTGTGTAAACATTGGATGATGTAATTCTGAAGTTCATTGGAAGTGACTGGTGGATAGAACTTTTATAAGACTTTGTGGACAAGTATAATGCATTTCATAGCAACTTAATCTTGGATACAAAAATGTCAATAGATATTTGTAACTATTCTAATGTTATATCTCAGACTCTTTGTATCCTCACTCAGTTTCCCTACCCATCCTACAACTCCCCCATCCCACGTATTACAATCCTTGTATTCATCTTCTTGTTATCATGTGCATACTGCTTGAACTTTCAGCTCCATGTCTTGTGTCATTCCTTCTCTCATTCAGATTTCTAACCTACAACACAAATGTACTGAGCATTTCTCATGTGCCAAGTACTGGGCGAGTTGCTGCCCATGTGGGTAACAGTACTCATCCACTCTCCACTTGCCACTGGGAGTAAGTTTTCTAGAAGAAGAAATAAGCATGAAAAGAGAGCACTATAACAAAGTTGGTTAAGACTAACACAGAGGGAAAAATGCTATAAGAGTATAGGGAATTTTTAAAAATTAATTAATTAATTTGTCAGAGAGAGAGAGTACAAGCAGGGTGAGCTGCAGGCAGAGGGAGAAGCAGCTCTCCACTGAACAAGAAGCCCGATGGAGGACTCGATCCCGAGACCCTGGGTTCATGATCTGAGCTGAAGGCAGACGCTTAAGAAGCTGAGCCACCCAGACATCCCATGTAGGGAATTTTTTTCCACATTTTTCCCCGTGTCCAGAGTGTCACTTTCCCAAGTCTCCCCTCCTCTTGCCCTTTAACAGTCAGGCCCACATCTTCCTTCTTCAGGAAGTTTTTCTAAATGTTTTCTGTTTAATATTTTCCCCCACTTCCCCACCCCAATATGCTTCTCATAGTATTTGTTGCAATTCTGGACTAGACTGCATACCTCTAGGTCAGGAACTATACCATTTCCATTCTTGTGCCCTCATACAGTTCTTTAAAAGTTGTAGGTTTATTTAATGAAAACATCTGTCCTTTTTTAGTCACGACATCCCCCCACTCGCGCCCCACACTTCAGCACATGATTTATTTCCTCTCAAAGATCTCAGAGTCATTTCTCGTGCTGTTCTTTACCTATATATTGCGGTAGGTTGCCATGGCTACCACTGCGTATTGGAAACGTTTATCTCCTGTCGAACTTCTCTCTTTTGAATTCAAAATGAGGAACTGATTGGTCAACTAAGTGGATGACTTGTTTTCTAGTCAGACAAGTGTTTGCTTCACAGTGGAAATCAACTTACCATTAATCATTTCTTGTATTCGGAAACATGTTTTCTTTATTCTTTGGATATCTAGATTTTTGTTCGAGTCTTTTTTTTTTTTTTCTTGATTCCAAAGAAATGATTTTGAAATCTGCAGTATTTATTTTTAGGAATACTTTATTGTGCTTAAAAACATACTGTGTGTCTCAGGTGCATGTGCCAAAGGGTCTAGAGATGCAACTGCGTATAAGAATTAGAGTTCATCACACAGGATAGGCTAAAGTTAATGGTTATTTATAGTTCCCAATGCCCCCAAGCTACCCTTACCATGCACGTGCACACTTAGAATGTAAAATATTTCTTTCATATCCTTTTCCAACATGCTGTAGGTCTAATAACTTTGAAATGGCTTTTTTGTATTTCTTTTCTTGATACTTCTTGTGGTTAAAACTAGTTAATTTACATTTTTTGAATGGTCAGCTTTTTCTGAATAGTAGATCAGACCTGAAACTTTTCCATTGATTTTTGTGGAATATTCTTTAATTCGAAATATTTTTCTAGACAAAGCAGCTCCAAGAAAAACCTGTCCCTGGCCTACATTTTTGTCCTTTATGGAAAGAAGAGAAAATCTCACTAGAAAGCATATTTATACCATTGACTCACAGGCCCATTGAATACCCTTAAGCATATCCAGCCCAAATTTCAAGTTCATGCTCATGGGTTTGGTTAAGATGAAGAAAAAGAGCTAGCAAGAGATCAACACACACCTATTTTGTACCATTTTCCTTGCTTGCTCTATTTCTCTGATTCTATTTTTCTGTTCATAATAGGTCCATAAGAGTTGACCCTTTGTTTTATTCAATGCTATGTTCTCAGAACTTCAAACAGTGGCCTGGCACATGGTTTCTGATTAATACTCAAGGGTGAATGAACTACTGAGTGAATGAATGAAAAGGCTTTGAGTTAGAAGTGTTTCTTCATATTTGTATATACTATATACATATTATATGTATATTCATATACTAAAACAAATACGTTTAAATAGTTTACATAAATGATACTTGATAAGCCAAAGAAATACGTTTCTTTTAGTACATTCTTAAGAAGTGCTGTTGACAAGTGCAGTACTGTTAACTTCTTATCCTGAACAGTATGCTTTTCCAATTTATCATGAACTGTGGGAACCCACCTCGTAGAAGTGATAGAGCCAGAGCACACTATAAAATCTGGGACTGGCCTGGGTATGGCATAGGAACAGGACCACAGGTAGGGTAGGGAAACAGTGTCAGGTGGAATTAAAAGCAAAGGCCTCAAAACAGGTAGATCTAGATTTAAATTTTAGCTCTGACACTATCTATCTCTATGACACTGGCTATCACTTAACCTTTCTAGGCCTTTATATCACTTAACCTTTCTAGGCCTTTTTATCCTCATCTATAAAATGGACGTAAAAGCATTCCAAACTTGCTAAGTTTGGACTAAAGGTCAATGGGATAATGGAGTACATGGAAATACATGTGTCCGTGCAATTTTTCCAGCCCAAGGAGAGGTGTCCATTCTTAGCTAAGAAGCTAGTGAGAAACCTTTGTTCATCTGTCTGGAAAACTGAGTTGTAGTTTTGCTCTGTGTTATCTAGAATACCTTTTTATCTGTCTGTCTCATTATATTTTTTTTTCCACCTGTAATATGAGAGCATATTTAGTCTGATCTGTCTACTTCAGGGGGATTTAAGAACAGCTAAGCTAACAAATGAGAGAAGAAAATAGCTTTGAGCTGTTTAAATGAAAGGTGCCACAAAAATCAAATAGAGTTCTATAGATAGTCTAAACTCAATTTAAACCAAATCTGACATAAATTCATTATAAGAGTACAGGTCTCTATGGCCTTATACTTTGTGATAACCTAAGAGGATTGAAATATTTTGCTCATGTGACAAGTGTCTAGAAACACTGCTTATCAAAACAGGATAAATTACATTCAGAAAATAACTGAGCATATAACAGCTTCCTCTCGATGATCATCTCCATGAATCAAAAGTGGAGCAATATTCTTAAAAGACATAGTTCCTATGACAAAGAATTGCAAAATATGCCACTCAGTGTAACTGTCATATTTCAAAACACATGCTCCAGGAATTGAAGTAAGAAAAACCTACATATTCAGGAATCAAAGTTACATATGTAGATACAGTAAATCCAAAGTACAAGCCAATAATAACCTTCCTGCATTTTCAAGATCTAAAGGACCGTGGACATAACCCAGTCCATTTTGGTCACAGATTAATTAATGATTTTTTTTAAAGAAAAAAGTTTTTCTAAAAGTGAATGTTCCACATATAATTTTGTGACAGTTGATGTATTTTTTTCTTTGAGAGAAAAAAATAAATAAATAAAACAATATAAGCCAATTAGTGGGGCTCAGAGAGCCAGAACAGGATTCGTTATGTTGAATGAGGTATTTCAATCTCAAAATTTTATAAATCAGTAGAAGTATATAAAAATATAATTTGGAGTAGAAATAAATGTAACTTTTGGTAAGACTTATAAAATATCTTTTAGTTTTAGATTCTGAAGTCTGTAATATTTGATTGTTAAAAAAAAAAATGGGATAAGTAGAAGGAAAAGCCAAAAATATTTGGCAGTGACGGATAGAGTGATTCAACAGAGCCATCAAGTACGCTGAAACCAGGGCTGCCTGGGTGGCTCAGTAGGTTAAGCGGCTGCCTTTGGCTCAGGTCAGGATCCCAGGGTCCTGGAATCGGGCCCTTTGTCTGGCTCCCTGTTCAGCGGGGAGTCTGCTTCTCCCTCTGCCCCTCTGCCTGCTTGTTCTCCCTCTTGCTCTCAAATAAATAAATCAAGCCTTAAAAAAAAGAAGAGAGAGAGAAAAAACAAAACAACAACAACAACAACAAAAAAAAGCCCACTGAAATCCGCCACCTAACATGAGACCTCCATTGTCAGGGTGGCTGGCTTCCCGAATTAATATAATCACTAAACAAATGTGGAAAATGAAAAATAAAAAAAATGAAAAATAAGCATTAATTAAATAGAGCACATGAACTTCCTTAAGTTGCCTTAGTTGTTTTCCAAAACTTTAACCTTGTTTAACTATTAACACGATTTCCAAAATTCAAATACGGGATCCTGAGACAGGAATCTTGCACTTTGGAATCCGTATTTCAGTTTGGAAGTCCTATTTTCCTTTTGCAGAAAGTATAATGAAACTTCACATTCATTCTTTGCAGAAACATCATCAAAAACTCAACCAAAATAGTTTGTAAAAGGTACAGACAGCATAAATATTTTTATGTTCTGTGCAAAATTAGCTGTGTGGGTGTATATGCATGTATCTAAATACTGAACATCTTTTCTTTTCTTTTACTTCTTCTAGGGCTGTCAGAAAATACAGGACTTTAATAATGTGATACCTGATGGCCTGAACTTGAGTTTTCTCATCGCCTTGGTTTCGAACAATGGAGATTATACATGTGTTGTTACATATCCAGAAAATGGGCGTACCTTCCATCTCACTAGGACTCTGACTGTAAAGGTGGTAGGTAAGCATGATTTTTAAGTGCACACAACAAAAATGCAATAATGTTGGCTCTCGATAGTTTGTTGCAAACAAGTGTGTCCATTTTATGAGGAAAGAGGTTTATCTTTTTTTGTTCACTGCACTATCCCTAGAGCCAATTCTACATGCAGAGTAGGGATTCAATAACTATTGGTCTACTGAATGAATGAGTATGTGAATGAATGAAGGCAGTTTGGGGAGTGAAAAGAGTGCCAGAGGAATCTGTATTCAGCTTGTACCCTCGCCATTTATTAGCAATATGACTTTGATCAGGGTCTGAGTCTCCTTATCTGTACTCTGGGACTAAGAGTACCTAACATTCAGTATAGCGGAGACCATTAGAAATAATATACATGGCGCCTGGGTGGCTCAGTTGTTAAGCATCTGCCTTTGGTTCCCATCATGATCCCAAAGTCCTGGGATCAAGCCCCACATCGGGCTCCCTGCTCGGCAGGAAGCCTGCTTCTCCCTCCCCCACTCCCCCTGCTTGTGTTCCCTCTCTCGCTGTGTCTCTTTCTGTCAAATAAATACAATCTTAAAAAAAAATAATAATAATATACATATTATGCAAGTTCAGTTCCAGGCAAATAGCAGAAACGCAATGAATTAAGTAGTTAAAATTGTTGTCAAAAAAAAGTGTTGTATTTGAATTCAATCAGCTGTATCTTTCTATGGACTGGAACTGGGGTAGCTGAAGCTGTTTGCCGGCAGTGTTCAATCATTGCTTTGCACTGGTTGAGAGAACAGGGGGTGAGAAATTCAGAAAGTGGAAAGACAATGTCCAGAGAGAGTCAAAAGACTCCTATCAAACCCAGAAATCAAGAGAACCAGTTCAGCATTTAGGGGAGAGCCCTAAACACCACTGTGCCCATGGTACTAAAAATGAGAGCATATCAGAGTGAGAATTTTTCACACCCCATCTTTTCATAGATGGAAACATCGAGACCCAATAACACAAAGTAACCTGTTTAGAGGTGCTCTGTGAGTTAGTGTAAGAAGTGATTCCAAATCTCAGGTTTCTGATTCTTGGTGCAGGGCTTTCTCTATTAGCCTGACGCCAGGTTCAGCATAATTTTTAAGGGCTCTAATATAAGAGTGCAAATAAAATTCAAATTGAAAAATTTTGTAGTCACCTCTCCACTTCCTCTGCCTGCTTTTGGAATAATGCTGAGCTGGAAACTAATTCAGAAGAAAAATCAGACTAAATTTAGAACTTTACATGAATGGGCTTTAAAAGCCAAATGAATAATCTAACCTTAAATTCGTCTTGGCAATTATTTCTGATACAGATACTTAAACATATCCGTTTTTGGGAAGTCGAGAACAGGCATGCTTGGTCACCTTGATTTATAGATAGAGAAGTTGATAGACACTGATATGGAGTAGGGTTCCTATCCAACTTTCAAGCAACACAAGTTTGTTTTTAAAGCTGTGAAGTACTGAGTACTTACTATATATCAGTAGGATGCTTTAACATTCATTACTTAATTTAATATGCATGACTTAATTTAATCCTTCTAATGAACTGTGTGGTGAGTTTAATTATCCTCATTTAAGAGGTGAGGAAAATTAGCTTCTCAAAGATTAAGCAAAAAACCATAGTCATATAGCTAGTATATGACCAAGTAAGGATAAGAGCCCTGGTTGTTAAATATTTGAAGCTTCTACTCTTAAACACTACACTATAAAACCCCTTCAGGGTATTTTTCTTTCAATTTAGAAATATAGAATGTTATAAAGAGCAGCAGTCCTATGAACGAGCAGTCAACTGCCACAGGCATTGAATAGACTGATGGACTCGCCTCACAATTTTGGTTTTGAATTTTCCACTTACTTTTTCATCCATTTAATATTTGCTTCTTTAGGGGCACCTGGGTGGCTCAGTGGGTTAAAGCCTCTGCCTTCGGCTCAGGTCATGATCTCAGGGTCCTGGGATCAAGCCCCGCATCGGGCTCTCTGCTCAGCAGGGAGCCTGCTTCCCCCTCTCTCTCTGCCTGCCTCTCTGCCTACTTGTGATCTCTCTCTGTCAAATAAATAAATAAATCTTTAAAAAAAAAATATTTGCTTCTTTAACCAGGTCCCATACTAGACACCCAGGGCATGTTCTGGAGAAATATTTAGAAAAGAAACAATTGAGGAAGACATGAAAACAATTTATTTTATAGTATGAGAAGGATATTTCATATACATTTTGGGAAGCTAAAACACTGGTTAAATCTCCATCCTGAAACATGGAGTCTACTTATTATGTTATGTTTGTCTCTTTGCTTGTCTGAAATGAATGAAGTGTTGTAAATGAATCTACATTGAGCTGTGGGCCCTCGCGGGAAGAACTGACAAACTGTGCCAGGAAGTTGGGCAAAACATTACAAAAGAGCAGCTCTTGGAAATGGGTTATGAGAGATGAGGGCTACATGATTTAACATCATCTCCCTTTTGTTTCTTCCTCTCTGAAACAGGCTCTCCAAAAGACGCATTGCCTCCTCAGATCTATTCACCCAATGATCTTGTGGTCTACGAGAAAGAACCGGGTAATTATAGCTGTGCCTCTTAATTTCTGTTAGATTCACTTAATGACAAGGAAGAAAATGTCATTCAAGTTAATGCATGCAATAGAGGGCTTTGTAAGGAAACACATGAATTGAAACTGAAATGTTGTCGGAAACCAAGGCAGCTCTGGAGATTAGCTCCTCCGTCGGAGATCTCTCAGGCATCTCTGGGATTCTCAGCTTCTCTCTCCACAGCTGCTCCCTTCTTCCCCTGGCTCCTCTCTCCTGATTAGTGATTTCTGTCTGATGTACACGTTAGCTTGCACACAGCTTGGGTTTGCCAAGGCTACGATATGAGCACAAGATATCCTTTAAGCTTCTGCTCCACTGCGGAGGGGCAAGAGTTGGAGCTCGGAGGCGAGACTGTGAGTTTGTGAGTTTAATGGGTTAACAACTAGTAGAACTAATATACCCTGACTAGAATGCTATGGGATGTTCCCTATGACTGTCTGGGTCTCCTTTTAAAAAGGAGTTTTTTTAGTTTTCATAATTTTCCATTCTGGACAAAAATCATTTGCAATTGACCGAATAAGCCATCATGTGTTATTCTTCTGGCTCAAAGCTTCCCACAGTTAAACTGAAAACCATAGAAAATCTTACAATTTTCCATATTGTATCCTTTACAATAATCTCACTCCAAACCCAATGAGAAGGGTAAGAGAACATATTTTTAAAATGTACTAAAGATAACAGAGGTCGTGGTCAAATGCAGGTAGAGCACAATGATGCCCTCCTAAAACTAAGATAAGGTTTCAAATAGTGACCTGCCTGTAAAAAAAAAAACAAAGAACACACAAAGGGATCTGCCAACCCCGAATGGACCAAATTTCCTAGAATTCATAGTAGTTTTATATAGTAATATGAACATTTTTCCTGCTATCCGGGTAAACCCTTACTAATGATCTCGTCTACCTATCATATGGTTACAGAATCTGTGTTCATGTTACGTTCCTACATATTAATATAGAAACTGAAAGGGAAAGCATAAGAATCATGCATTAGTAGAGGGGGTGGGGTAGGATCACTCAGTGAGACAAACTTGCCTTCAAATTTGGATGACAATATAATTTGTCATCTCAACCTGCACACTTTTTGAGAGTGAAAGCAGTTGATATCAATAACTAACTAAGAAAGCAAGCATAGAACAGAGTTGTCCTGGGCAAACTGGAATGAAAGTCAGTCTCAGTCAAATTCTGGTCTGCCACTTATTAACAATTTCATCTATGAAGAGCAGTTGACATCTTCAAGCATTAGTTTTCACATTTATAAAACATGAATTTAAAAAAATACCCCATAGTATTTTGTTGAAATTATATAAGACCACTAGTAAGTATAAACACTTAGCACTGTGAATTATATAAAGTTCTTAGTGAGGGTGCTGCTGCTCTTCTTCTTATTATCATTTTCTGTCTGGAGATCCCCCTGACCTCATGTTCAATCTCAGGAAGATAACATAGATATGTTATTTATAAATACTAGTATTTATAAACATAAATGTTTGCATTATATATATATATATATATATATATATATATATATATATATATGCAAATTGTCTTTAAATTTATTGTCTTATTGACTGTACCCTGACAACCTGAGCATTTCAAGATGTGGCCTGCCCCTAAGTCTTGGGCCTGCCTCATCTTTTCTGGGCCAAGCACCAAAGGTCTGGAGAATCTCTCCTTAGTCACTGTTAGTGAGGGAAATAACAAAGGTTAAGAGTAGTCCGTGGAAGTTTTGGGCTAAAAAGGATGTTGTCAGAGCCTCTTTGAACTGCCGTGGTACAGCATATATGGATTGTATAAAAAGATGGCCATTTTGGAAAGTTTGTATAAAACTGCTGTACTTCTTTTCTTGGTTTGTTTATTTTGCAATGAAGTATGGTACAGTACTATGGTAGGCCACTTGAAAATTACTCAGAAGTAGAGTTTTTAGTACACTTTTATAGCTTCTCATTAGTCACAGAGTGAAACCAGTGTAGCCATGTGAAGGTTACACGCTGATGCGTTAACTTGTTTTTTTTTAGGAGAGGAGCTACTCATCCCTTGTACGGTCTATTTTACTTTCCTGAAGGATGCTCGCAATGAGGTTTGGTGGACCATTGATGGAAAAAAGCCAGACGACACCAATATTGATGTAACTGTTAATGAAAGGTACCATTGGCTCAGACAAGGGGTGATCAACACTTGTCCCTCAGTTGAATGCCTTCTGATGTATACTGATCATTGAAAGTAAAAACTCTGACTTTGGCCCATCATTACCAAAAATCTGCAAGATTTTCAAGTCTTTAGTGGCTGCATCCCGAAGCAGGATCACTGGACTTGCAATTCAAGACCCAGATATCTTCTGATGATCACACATTCGTGATTCCCTCTTGAAAGTAGATGGGATGCATAGCCCACATGAATGAGAGGCCACAATACAAAGCTCTGAATACATGAAAGCTGGTCAGTGTGGCCCTGTTCTTTTCTTTCTCTGGAGTCTAGACCTCTGTATTTATGCCTCAGATAAACTGTGTTAGTTTCTTATCATGCTATCTTCCTCCTCATTCTTAACTCACATAGCATGTCACATTTATAATTGATTTTTTTTTTAAATACTGACTAAATACCTTCACATTCTTTAAATTTTATTTTTTAAAGTGGATGAGGTGGTAATATAGCCCACTCTTAAAATAACAAGCTGGATCATTTTATTTCTAAATAAATATAACTTTTTTTGAAGGGGTTAGGTTGACAAGGAGGAAAATATGGGTCTTTGAAGACAAAAGATCCTTCTGTAAATGAAGTACACAACTGCAAGACAATTGGTTCACGGCAATAATAAATAAAAATCAGCAGCTGACCAACTACATGACAAAGTAGTTTTAAGACATGAGCCTTAACATGGTATGCAAATGGATCTTTAGCTACTTGAACTTCTAGGACTCAAAAGATATGTTGTTCCTCGTAGTAAACTCAGACTTTGTACAGAAGTTATAAGATGTCTGCTTTACAATAAGTGCTATGCAAGATACTTCGTCCCTAACTGAGTAAGAATGATAGAGCAGAAATTTCAATATTTTGTGATAAATGCAGTGACTGGAGAATATTGGATGTTATCGGAAGCTTTAGTTGAAGATTTTCATCAGTTTTAGGGGATTAGGCAGTGCTTCTCAGATGGTACAGTACCTAAATAAAGATTTGAAGGATGAGTAGAAATAAACTAGGTAAGAAATAGAAAGAATGTTCCTGGTAAAAGGAACATCATGCGCAATGGCTGGAATTTAGAGAAGCAGCACATATTTAAAGGTACAGAAGGAACCTCCTGAAATTGGGGCAGTTTTTGCAGAAGGAATAGATTAATGATGTGGCTGGAGGCACAAAGGGAGCGTTATTGATCCATTTAGGAATTCTGAACATTGTGGTTCCTATCCTCATAATAATAACAAATGAATGATAACGAAAGTCATGCTGTCCGTCCTCACTGCTACTGCAACAAAACTCAGTGTCCGGAGTGGAGCAGTGCAGTTCAGTTAAGGCTAAACCCATCACAACCCTTGACCGAGTTCTCATGACTGACGGTCCGCCTCATCGGAAGGAGTACCTGGATGTCAGCTATAGGAGAGAGATTTTGTTTTCTCTTTGGAGCAAGTAGTTCCAAGGGATTTTAAATCTTGGTCTTGGCCCAAAGCACTTGATCCCTGACATGCTGAGATTTGGATGTATTTATTTTCATAAAGCTTAAGAAGTCTCTTCTTTTTATATGTTAGGATTTAACACATGGAGTTTCAGCCTTTTTATTTTCTACTCTTTTTTCTATTTTTTTATTCTTTGTTTCTATTCTATCTATGTTCAAAATCCAAGCTTTGGGAATCCCTGAAATGAATGAACTATTGCTGAGGATGGTAATAATAGCCTATATGAATATTTATTAAGCATTGTTCTAATACTTACACATTGACGTACTCAATCCTCAGAGTTCTTGAGTAAGTCAATACATGTAATGCACTGTGGAGGCATTGCTACTTACCTCTCTTTCAAAGGAGAAGCTCAAGACTTGGAAAGATTAGTTACTGTGCCCAAAGTATATAGCCAGTAAGTGGTAAAGCTTGGATCAAAACCCAAATGGATCTGGCCTCAGAAGCTTCTTTCTACACTGATACAGAATACTGTCTCAGAATTTTGAGGGAAGGAGACATTTTGCTCTGAAGAGAGATCTGCCGTACGTTGCCAGCAATGGGATTTGATCTAGATACTGGGATTGTGTGTGCTATAGAAGGTAAGGAATGGCACTGGAATCTAGAAGCTATCCTCCCTTTATATGGATCTTAGGCAACCCAGCTCATGGATGTTCTGGCTTCCCTCGCCTGGGAGCCCTGTGGTTGTCTCCTTATCTGATTCACACACAGAACATGGCCCTGCGGTCTCACTCATGCTTTGATTTTCTTTCCCCTATTTCTAGCGTAAGTTTGACCTTAACCGAAGATGAAACAAGAACTCAGGTTTTGAACATCAAAAAAGTTACTGCTGAGGATCTCAAGCGCAACTATGTCTGTCATGCTAGAAATGCCAAAGGGGAGGTTGACAAAGCAGCCAAGGTGAAACAGAAAGGTAATGGATGCACTCAGCAGATGAGTCTGTGAACTCCAAATGTAACGATGTGGTGATAAGGAAAACAAGAAGACAGTGCTCCAGCACCTAGCCCCTCTGGCACATAGTAATGAATCAAAGGTGAATTGAAAAAATCTTGAGGGATAGCTTCCATCTATATGAAGACACTCGAAATACTGTTTCTTATACTGTTAGTAACTTAGTGCACAAATGTGGCCAAAAAATCCATACGATTATGAAAATAAGGCATAATTTTATATCAGTACAGTCATGAAAAATGAAAAATAAAGAAAATATTTAAAGCTACGGAAGATATAATAAAGCTGGTAGAATCCCATATAATTGGTGGATTGTAAAGACCCTTTTAGAAATCATTGATGGCAGAGTTCGAGGGTCATAAAAATGACCACACCATATGACTTAATACTTTTGGAATTTTTCCTGAACAAATAACAGAAAGGGAATTATGCACACATCGCTATTCTTAGAAGCATTATCTATAATAATGAAACATTATAAATAGCAACCATCTAATTATATTCAAATAGTTAAGGAAAACATGAAATATTTCTTCTCAAAAATATAATTTTAAAATGATCATTTTAAATACTATGTATCAGTGTTCAAACAGACTTATAACATACCACTAGCCACAATTGCTAATATGAAAATTATTTAAACTATGACTTAAAGTAATGTAAAAGGATTTCTATGTTGATACTACTAATTTTTTCTAAAATAAATAAAAGTGATAAAGCTCTCTTGTGTGAGCTGTTGCTACTGAAACAGACTGTGTCTAAAATTATCTTTGGGTCTCTCACCTAACACAGAACCCTGGACAATTAATCCCTTCAAGAATGTGTTTCAATGACCTAGAGAAAGATAATGATGATTTATCACACATGTAGTCATGTCATTCATTCAGAATCATTGTGGATCCTTGTGTCAGAGAGAGCCTGTAATATTTATACCAAAAGAAAAAAAATTAATTCATAGCTATTATATTTTGCAGTAGGATTTAAACCTTTTTTTTTTTTTTTTAAGCCGATGCAAAAACAGGCTTCACTTTAACATTTCATTACAATTTAGAAAGTAAAAAGCAAAGTCCTGAAGTCTATATGCCACTTAAGAAGTCTTAGTGGATTGGTTCTGGATAGTTCATCACTTCTGCCCCTCAGAGGCCAGTGTAAAGCAATGAGACTCAACCAAATAATATAAGAAAGTTTCCCAAATTAGTTCCTAAGAACACTACTAGGACTCTTTATAGTACTGCAGTTCATTATTTGTACTCTAGACTCAGATGGCCTGTGTTGGAATCCTGGTTTCTGTGCATCCTAGCTCTTTGATCTTGAAAAAATCACTTAACCTCTCTGAGCTTCAAGTTCTTTATATTTAAAGTAGGCAAACGATACCGCTGTCTCATAAGATTATTTTAAGGTACTCAGAACAATTACTGTCCTATATACATATATATTAAGTGCTCGACAAATATTGTCTACTTATTATTTCCACAAAATTTTTCATAGGTGTTATTTGACAAAGGCTTTTACCCTAAATAAAGTATCATTAAAAGCTAGCTTAAACAAAATCAATCAAGTTATTTTAGTCAAGGACCCCTTAGAATCTTTCACATTATTAACACTTGGTGTGACTATCTGAGGGGAATTGGAACATAGGAGGCAGGGTGTTTTTTTCCAAATATATTTGATCCTGAAGTATGGGGCATTTTGTGGGAGTTGTTTTTTGAAGCATGTGTTCTGGGAAACAATTATGGAGGATGACATAAATTAATTACTTATTGTCAGATAGGTAGGATTAAACAATCAATTAAAATCATGTGTAGTCTCGGAGTGATGCAGAAGTCTGTGTGCCAGAGCTACGTGAGTAGCTCTCTTTCACACAGGGCCCTGCTCTGAATGGTGGAGTACGAATGGCATCAGGAATGTGAAATGACAGGTGCATCCCCTAGACTGGCTGATCTCTGCTGAAATTACATCAGTATTACGTAGAATCCAGCCTGGGCTGTGTACATCCTGGGATACCAGAAGTGTTGCGGGTTTCTACTTGGCTTCTATTCTGGGGCAGGTAATGCTGGGATTCAGAGGTGATATCTGGGCTCACATCCATACATTATATGTATAAGTCCTTCTCTGGATTCATTGACAAAGCATTCTATGTCTTTCATCAAAAAATTGACAGGAAGGGCTCAAAATAAGAAGAATTTACTGGGATAGATCTTTGGACAGTTCAATTTCATCTAGTCAGTTAAAGCAAAGTATGAAAGGAAAGGCAGCTAATGTAAATGTGTTAAACATGTAGTGGTTTTATAATAGGAGAGAGGTAGGGACTAAGGCAAGGTGTGTTGAACTTTATGAGAAACTGCCAAACCTATTTCCGAAGAGGCTGTACCATTTTGTACTTCCACTAGCAATGTCCATAAATTCCAGGTGCTCTACATCCTTACCAACATTTGGAGTTGTCAGACTTTTCAATTTCAGCCATTGTAGTAAATGGGTACTAGTATCACACTATATTTTTTTAATTTGCATTTTCAGATACTAATGATGTTGAGTACTTTTTTATGGACATTCTGGCCATTAACTAATATTTCTTCCTTTATGAAGTATCTATTAAAATCTTCAGCCCATTTTGTTCTTGGGTTGTTTGTTAAAATATATATGTGTGTATATGTGTATATATATATATATATATATATATATATACGTCATATATATATATGTCAGATTTATGACTTTGTGAATATTTTCATCATTGTGGAGTCATTTTATTTCTGATGAGCAGAATTTTAAAACATTCGATGAAGTCCATTTTATCAATTTCTTCTATTATGGTTTGTACTTTTTAAGTCCTGTATTAGCAATCTTTGATTTTTAAAAATGATTTTTAAAATCTTAGCCTTTTCTTTTATACTTAGGCCTATGATTCATTTCAACATTTTTGTTTATACTGTGAGATATGGATTAAAGTTTAGTGTTTTGTTTCATTTTGTTTTCCATATAGAAATCAGTTGTTCTCACCTCATATTGAAAAATCTCTCCCTTTTTTATTGAATTGTTTTGACAACTTAGCCTAAAAAAATTAACTCTATGAGTGTGGATCTATTTCTCCATTCCCTGTTCTGTCCTGTCAATCTGTTTGTCTTTAGTCCAATACTACTTTTTCTTGACTAATAGCTTTAAAGTAAGTCATGAAGTCAGAAACTATTGTCTAACTCCCTTTTTCTCTTCAAAGATTAATCTGAATATTCCAAAGACCATATTATTCTTTCATATAGATTTTAGTATTGGCTTGTCAATTTCTACATAAGAGTCTGCTGGACTTAAATTGGGATCGTATTAAATTTATAAACCAATTGGGGGAGAATTGAAATCTTAATGATGTTGAATTTTCCAATCCATGAACATGATATATCTCTTAATTTATTTAATTCTCATTGATTTTTCTCAGTTTTTTTTTTTTTTTAGTTTTATTTATACAGGCTTACACATGTTAAATTTATCCCTAAGTATTTTGTTTTTGTTGCTATTGTGATGGGATTTTTAAAATTCCATTTTTCAGTTGCTCATTGATTACAACTAGAAATGAATAAGTTGATTTTTATGTTTTGATCTTGGTCTTTTGACTTTTCTAAATTCACTGCTTAAATAGGGTTTCTGCTTGTTTTGTTAGGTTGCTTAGCATTTTCTATACACTTGATTGTGTCACCCATATATAAACATACTTCTCCTCCTTCCTTTCCAAATGTTATTTATGCCTTTGATTTCTTTTTTCTGCCCCTCTTACTCTCTTGGACCTCCCAGTTCCATGATCAGTAGAAATCAGAGCAGCTACCCTTGCATTGTTCCCTATCTTAGAGCATATGCATTCAGTTTTTATATATTAAATATGATGTTAATTATAGGTTTTTTGTAGCTGACTTTTATCTATATGAGAGATTAATCTATTTTTGGTTTGCTGAGAGAATTATATATAATTCTCGTGTGTGTGTGTGTGTGTGTGTGTGTATGAGTATCTGCTGAAATTTACCAAATTTTTGGTGTAGTTTCATTTGACTGTATCTTACTTAGGGTTCTTTAAACTTCTTGGTTCCATGGGTTTATTATATTTTTCATTTAACTTGAAAAAAACGTCAGCCATTATTTTTTTTTTTAATTTAATTTAATTTTATTTTTTCAGTGTTCCAAGATTCATTGTTCATGTACCACACCCAGTGCTCCATGCAATACGTGCCCTCCTCAATACCCACTCCCAGGCTCACCCAATCCCCCAACCCCTCCCCTCCAAAACCTTCAGTTTGTTGCTCAGAGTCTACAGTCTCTCATGGTTCAGCCATTATTTCTTCAGATATGTTTTGCTCATTTATTCATTCATTCTTTCCTTTTCTTCTAGTAGTCCCATTAAATTGAGTATAGATCACTCAGGGTTGTTCCATAGGCCACTGAGGTTCTCATTTTCATTTCTTTCTTTCTTTGTTCCTGTGTTTCAGTTTGGGTAGTTTCTAGTTTTCCACTAATCATTTCTTTTTTGATGTTTAGTCTGCAGCAATTCTAATTTCAGAATTGTATTTTTTAGTTTTTGGATTTCCATTTCTCCATAAAAACATCCTTATTGATATTTCCTATTTGCTCTTAATGATGTCCATCGTCTTTTTTTTTTAATTCAACAGGAATATTTATAATACTCATTTTAAAGTGCTTATCTGCTAATTCCATCATCTTTTCAATTTTGATTTTTTTTTAAGTTTTATTCATTTATTTGAGAGAGAGAGAGCATGCCAGCAGGGTGGGGAGGGGCAGGGAGAGAGAGAGAGAGAGAATCTTAAGCAGACTCCCTACTGACAGCGGAACCCGAGGTGGGGCTTGATCTTAGGACCCTGAGATCATGATTTGAGTCAAAGCCAAGAGTCAGATGCTTAGCTGATACAGCCATCCAGGCACCCATCTGATTCTGTTTTTATTGGCTGATTTTTCTTCTGATTATGGGTCTTTTTTTTTTCTTTGATTTTTCTTGTCTTTTAACATATGCTGGACATTATTTATGTTGCATTATTGAGTGTCTGATTTTTGAAAGTGAGTATTGTTTTGTTCTCACAGGTAGTTACGTTACTTGCTTAACAGCTTGCTTTTTAAAAATGTTCTGCTTCCCTTTGCTAGAGGACATCTAAAAAATAGCCGTTTCTCCAAGGCCAGCTTGGACATATCTAGACTATCTAGGGTCTCTACTAACACATGGGGAGCTACCCAAAGTGTCTTTACTCTGGTCTTAACTCAAGTGTTCCCCCAGCCCTGCATGTGCACCTGGAGTTGTTCAGTTCCTGGTTTCCTGGCAGCTGTTCCTTCCCTGGTAGTTTTTCTTTGACTAGCACCTGTTCTTTGCCTGATCTTGTCAACTGTCATCCGACCTATGCAGAGCTTTATATTTTTCCAAAGACTTGCGGTCACCCTTGCAGATTTATGGAGTGCTTTTTCTACGCAATTTTCTTCCCTCTTTACCCAGGCTTGTAAATTCAACCCAACTCCATAGTTCTGAACTGTGATTTCTGAGTCCTTAGCTGACCGTGATGACTGTACCTGTGGTTTTCCCTGTTCTCTGCCACGGTCTGAAAGTGCCTTCAGGCAAAAAACCAGCGTGACGGTGGGGCTCAACTTTTTGGTGTCCTTTCTCACTCGCAACACACACGGACCAACTACCAGTGGTCCACGTTAGGAAAATCGTCATTGTAAATACTACGGAGACAAAGCCACTCCAGTATCCATTCCTTCTCTAAGGCTGGAAGCTGAAGGGCAAAATGGACACATGTTAAAACACTATGATAGTCAAACAAACCAGGTCTGCAGGTAATTCAGTGATAGGTTTCTGGTTTACTATCGTCTAAATAAAGCATTCTGATTGTTTGTAATTCAGAGAAATGGTCACCACATGGTTCCCCAAATTATCAAGAAGTCTCAGCAATTTAGTGAAGAATAGACACAGGTTCTGTGGCAGGAGATACTTGGAAGTCCAAGCAGCTGGTGTCAAGCTCAGAATCCCAGTGGATAGCAAGTCCCCAACTAATGAAGAGAAAGAAAATAAGTTAGGTTCCCAAGGAGAAAGAAGATTGGAGACCAATAACTTGAAACAGAGAAAAAGACTGGAGCTAAAGTCCTAGACTGGTTTAACTCACGGTGGTTAGCTGGAAATGTGGACCTTGGAACCCGTTATTACTGTTGAACTGCAAAAGGAGTGGAGGGAATTCTGATTCAGGGAATAACAGCAGAGCAAGTGGCCAAAATTGGCTATATCCTAAATCAATTATACGTGAGATCAAAGAGCGAAGCAGTTTAGGAGTGCAATATGGTCAAATTGCATCACCCCTTCCTGATTGGAAACCCTTTGGTCTGGGATTGCATCAGAGTAAAATCTTTATGCCAGAACAAAATGTCGGCTGAGGGTCATCCTTTCCCTGCAAGCCAGCAAAGCTTTATATGAAAGGTTTTTAGAACATTTTCTGCATGTGATTCAAGCCATTTAGAAATTCAGGCTTGTGGATTATTTATCTTAAGAGTTCAATTAGTTAAATAGTATTAGTAACTTCTTGATATCATCAAGATGGCCGCCACAAAATACAATCTGTAAATATGACACATGTCATTAAATGACCCCAAACCAGAGTAAAAATCCACACTAAAAATAAAATAGACGGTAGTAAAATGAATGTGGCAGAGGGAAATTTATGAGAGTAATTGATCTCTTGATCATTAGGCAAGATATCTATTGATATTTTTTCTTAAATCCATTTCAGGTAAGTGCATCTGCCGACCTCTTTTTTTTTTTTCCCTCCCTATTACAAAATGTCCAGCCAGAAGGAGCCAAAATAACTGAGCAAATAATGAAGGTGACAGTGGGAATTACCCCAGTGTACTGTTAACATAACATGTGCTCAGAAATACCAAGGACGCAGCAATTTTCATGCCAGCTACCCAAACCGATCTTAGTAAATTCTCAACAATTGCACTGACATAACTTTTGACATTCGATGACGGAGTTTTCTTATTTTAAACACCATTATTCATGAAATGAGCATGAGAATACCTGCTAATAATTCTGCATTGCGGAGTTCCAGGCTATCTCTGAGATAGGATTAGCATCTGAGTTTAGGATAATGAACTTGAAACTCTAAGAACTTCAGGCTCAGCTCCAGGCTGCTTACCATTTTCCCCTTAGGATAGATACCTGTTTTAAAAGGGATTTTTCCACTAGTATTTGATCAATAATTAAACTTCATGGCAGAGCTCTGCAAAGATCTTGACTTTGGAGTCAGAGAGCCTGGATAACAATCCCAGCTTTGAACTAAATTCCTCTGTGCCTCACCTTGGCAAGCACTTAACACAATGTTCAGGTGATCAAAAAGCCTTTTCTCATTACCCAAACTGATACCAGTTCTTCTGCCCTAGCCCAGCCTCTCAGTCCCCCCAACACATTACCTTGCTTTATTTCCTTTATAGCACTGATCACTACCTAGCAGTAGTTGTCCTATTATTTATTTCCTTGCATTAGAATATTAACCCTAACTGGGCAGAAACCCCTTTGGTCTGATCTACTGTTGTATCCCCAACAGCTTCTGGCAAATAATAGATGTTAATAAGTAATTGTCAATAAGTAATTGTCAAATCAACTATTACATAATTTAAGCCACTCCTGCTTCAGATCCAAATATTCTCTTCCTTCTTCAAACACTTAGGTTTCATTATCACAAGCTAATAAAGCAAGTAAATGAAGTTGTTGATACATAGTAGTAGTAGATTTCTTTTTAAGTATTTCAGAAGTAGATGGTGTTATATCTGGAAATGTTCATTGAGATCCTATGTATTCTAGTGGTAGGATGGATGAAGAAGACATAGGCTTACCTAGAAGACTAAGATGTGTAGTTTAGTGAGGAGTGAGAGAGAATGGAGCAGCAGGCTTATAAACGAATTGCAGTACAATACAAATACTATATAATAGAATTATAAACAATGAGAAGAGTAGGAATTTCTGCCAGGCAGACATCAGGTTGCAAAAGGAGTTTTATTCTAGGAAAGCGTATACAAAATAATGACATTTGAGCTTGGACTTGAAAACTAAAGAAAGAGAAAGAACTATTTTCACCAGAATTCACAGCATGAGCAAAGACACGAAGCAAAATCTTTCTGACGTTTTTGAGGGAAAGGTACTGATAAATGAGACAGTAGGGTGGTTGGTGGTTTTGTCATGACAGACCTTGTTTACAGGGTTGAGTTAAAACATTTCTAGTTTTTAGGAAGTCAGGAAGTACCTCATTCTATTTCTTTTTTTTTTTCCCCCTCATTCTATTTCTGATAGTTCCAAAGAAGTTGCTAAAACGTCTCTCATATAGGGGCACCCGGGTGGCTCAGTGGGTTAAAACCTCTGCCTTCGGCTCAGGTCATGATCTCAGGGTCCTGGGATCGAGGTCCGCATCGGGCTCTCTGCTCAGCAGGGAGCCTGCTTCCTCCTCTCTCTCTGCCTGCCTCTCTGCCTACTTGTAATCTCTCTCTCTGCCAAATAAATAAATAAAATCTTTAAAAAAAAAAGTCTCACATATAAAAGTAAGCAGATAACATGGGAATCTGTCCATACCTGAATATTATAAGTTAATTTTCAGAAAGTGTGTCCTAGGAGTACAAGCCTGAGAGACACTTTCAAACCTAAGCATACTCATGGATACCCTCTGTTTTTGCCCAATGAAAATAAGATTTTTGAGACTTTTTTCCAAACTTTTAGGAAAGGTAATTAATTTTTTCCATATGGCACTGATGAGAGCATAGAATTAAAACTAATGGAAACACATTAAGATTTTCACTCAATCTAAATGCTTTGACAATTAAATTTCTATCAGTATCATGGTCTCGTTTGGGTAGTAGTAAGGATTCCATCCCAAGAGATGAAAAAACAGAAGATGAAATCACACTTTTCAAAAATATTTTTGAGGAGATTCATGTATCAGATCATGATTTGAATGAGATGACTTCTAAATTCCTTCCAATGCTAAAATGTATATATTAACTAAAATGCCATTTATATACCATTAATATATATATACTATCAAAGTCTATTCAAGTCATTTAGTAGTTTAAAGCACCTACATCAGGTGCTGGAAACAAAAAGATAAATATGACACGGTCTGGTATTAAAACATAGTGCTTAAAGCCTATCATGTTATCTCTGTTTTCACATATGTCAGGTACATGGCTCAGCTGCCTGGCTTACCTGGCTATTTGCAGGATGATGGATCACTGTGATCACTGCGTAGAAATCAATTGTTTCTTTGTTGTTTGCTCCACTGATAGCTCCAAGATACACAGTGGAATTAGCATGTGGTTTTGGAGCCACAGTCCTGCTGGTAGTGATTCTCATTGTTGTTTACCACGTTTACTGGCTGGAGATGGTCTTATTTTACCGGGCTCATTTTGGAACGGATGAAACCATTTTAGGTGAGTAATAGAAGTTCGATGTAAATACCTTCTTCTACTGTCATTTTCAGAAAACATGTTGCCTTGATAAAAGCTAGAATAACTGGGAGATCTAACCAAACCATCTTTGGTTTCAGCCCTTACTGTTAAAAATTCTTCTAATGTGTATTACTTTGTTTTCTTGGTTCAATATGTGTTTAGATTAGCCTGTCCAAATAGAAACATAATGCAAGCCACATATGTAATTTAAAATTTTCTAGTGGTTATAGTAGGAAAAGTAAAAAAAAAAAGGGAAAATTACCTTAATAATGTATCTTATTTAACCCAATGTATTTGGAATATTATGATCTTAGCCTATCATGCATATTTAAAAGCTAATGGTGATATTTTAGTCTTATTTTTTGGTATTCAAAATCTCATAATTTAGCCTGTGTTATATTTTAAACTGGAAGCACATCTCCATTCAGACCAGCTGCACTGCAAGAGTCCGAGAGCTATGCGTAGCTGTGTCTGCTCTAACTGGACAGTGCAGGCCCACGCTCATTGTACTTAAGAGTGGCCCAGGCACCAGCAACATCAGCATCACAAGGGAGCATGTTAAGAGGAAAATCTTAAGCCTAATGCCTATATTCTGAATCAGGATCTACATTTTAACAATATCCTCAAGTGATTCAAGTGCACACTAAAGTTTTGGAAGCATGGTACTAGTGCACATTTGCCTGGGGACAAGAAAGGAACGATTAAACATACTGATTCTTAGACTCATCCCATAAAGATTTTCATTCTGTAGGTTTGTGGAAGAGACAAAGAACCTGTATTTTTACTGAGAGTGATGTTTATAATTAGGCACCTTTGGAAAAGATGTGTTTATGCAGTTATTTTCAGATATTAATAATTTAGACACTTTCTAAAAGTTTTGTTCTATTTATAATTCTAATAGTAGTGACAAACTAGGGCAGGAACCATAACCTCTCTGTATGGTATTAATTGCAAGCACCTATGATTGACTATTTGTGTCCTGATTGTGTTAATTCATAGTTGAATGAGCCAAACCTCATTTATTCTCCACTATAAAAACTACACTTAGCAATATGAGAGTAGAAGACATATCAGATAAAATTTTCAATTACACCTTAAAATGGTCATTTTGCCTGGAGACCTGTCACAAGTGGGAAATCACACTGAAACCTGTCAGATAATTCATACATGTAAGAAAGTGAAAATGTATGATATGCAAAAGCTCGATTTAGGAAAAAATGCAGTACGATTATGAAACTTTTCTGATTTATATTGGATCTCTCTTCCTTTTGATAGATGGGAAGGAATATGATATTTATGTATCTTATGCAAGGAATGCGGAGGAAGAAGAGTTTGTATTACTGACCCTCCGTGGAGTTTTGGAGAATGAATTTGGATACAAGCTGTGCATCTTTGACCGCGACAGTCTACCTGGGGGAAGTAGGTATTTCTCATGAGTACAGGTGATGCCACCCTGCATGCAAAGGGAATCCTTAGTTTGGGGTCATGTGTGAGAGTCATGGCACAGTGCTATGTTGGCATCATTGGATACTGAACATCCAATTGTTTGATGTAATAGAAACTTCTTTTTTTCTTAAGATTTTATTTATTTATTTGACAGAGAGAGATCACAAGTAGGCAGAGAGGCAGACAGAGAGAGAGGGGGAAGCAGCTCCCTGCTGAGCAGAGAGCCGGATGCGGGGCTCGATCCCAGGACCCCGAGATCATGACCTGAGCCGAAGGCAGAGGCTTTAACCCACTGAGCCACCTTGGCGTCCCAAATAGAGACTTCTTTAGGAATAAAATTACCTTGTGAGTTATAGATTGTTGAGGTGCCATTTATGGTACTAGAATAGTTCCCCTTGTAAGCTTTAAGAACTCCAAGTCAGAAAAGTGTGGATGCACAGTGGATTAGGACTCTATTAAATGCCTCTGTTTTAAAAGTTCTGCTTAAACACATTTAGATTTTTAGAAAGTTTAAGCTAACCTGCATTAATTTCCCTAGGTTTTTTTTGGGGGGGAGGAAACATTGAGTTTAAACAACACTTATATGAAGACTGAGGTTTACTTGATTTTACTAAGAATGAGTTTGTGAAGAGAATGCATGGCATCTTTCTTTATAGTACTCACTGATAATAATTAGAATATTTCCCTGTGGCATTTGCTAATTTCCTTTTCCTCACTTTTGTTTTCTAGCAAGCCAATACTATTTAAATCCTCCCTTTTCTTGGGTTTGGTTCTTCCTTTCTACCAGCTCACACGTTTGAGATGTAGTTTAAAATTTTAAAAAGGCCAGTATATTCTAAAAACTTGAATTGCTGAATGGTTTCGGCAATAAAAGTGCATCTCAAATTTTCAAGTCCACCTGGTAACACACAAAATGATGGTCCATTTCAGTCTGTTTTAATAAATACCTAATAGCATTCCTAAAACCACTGTTAAACTTTGTGCTGTTGAAATGCATGTAATGTGTTTAGTCCTCAGCAAAACAAACTAGTTTTCCTCCCCTCCAATCCTGTTTATGTTCATCATTTCAGATGTTTTAAAAATGTTATATGGATAATGGAGATATAAAATAGACTTAAATGTTTATTCTCATTTTGAATTAGCTGGACCACTTATTTTATCTCCTCAGCCATTACCTAGAAGTCCATCATGCTAGTGTTCTACAGTGGCTCGCTCTCTCAGTATCATGTTGCCCAGAAATGGTGACTTGATTATACAGTTAAGGGATAAATTCCACTCATTTTAAGACTTAAAATCCTAAGTCACTTATTCATCCATTTATTCTTTCATTCTGCCATTCAAGAAATACTTAGTATGGTGTGAAATTTATATAGACATACAGTATAACGACAACAACCCTCCAATAGGGGTTGATAATTCTTTGCAGAATTCAAGTTCCACATAATTACTCTTGCATCTTGCTTCTGATGGTCGATGCTTGTGATCTGCCTTCTCCCTGCTGCTCTTCATCGTCTTTGCCTCTGGGTCTCTTTTCATGCTTACACATGATCTGCCTCCAGCAATACTGCACGGAGTAGATAATTACTGATTCCTGGATTCTCCTCCAGGCTGCACATGGAATTTTAATTGCAAATCTTTCCCCTTTGCCTCTGTACCTGTGAAGATGAAGGAGCAGAACGACTGCTTAGAGGAGTACTGTAAGTCATGAAATAGCTTTCCACAACACTAGTGCATTCCCTGGAATTGACTTCTATTGGAACCCCAGGTAAAGGATTATACAGTCCTGGATAAGCAGCCTTGAGGAGATGGATTATTCCCAAGCATCTGGTGAAAGGAACTAACCAGAGCCCTTGACAACAGAATAAAACTACACTGAATTTCCATTTTCTCTGTTTCTTCTTCTTCTTTTCTGACCTGAAGAAAGCATTTGCCTGTTAGCGAAGGCAGACACATCAGCTAGCAGCCTACTGAAACACATGTCTTCATAGTAATGATAGGAGTTTAAGGAGAAAGATCTAGGGACTAATTTAGGCTCTAGAACAGAGAGCAGAATAGAAAGCTGAACTGAGAATGTGATGCCAGCCAAAATGCCATTCAGTTGGCTAGACTTTTTTTAAGTTCCTATTCTAAGGACATAGTGATATCAGTCTGAGTCGGGTGGGAGTCTGGCAACGGAAAGGGACTTTCAGAAAATGCATGTTCCTACTCTTGCTTTCCTCTGTTAGTGAGAAATGAATTTCCATGATTTTGCCTCTATAATGATTATCTTTTTGAATAGCCACCGGCATAAGAGAGTAAATACATGGGTATTGTTGGGGAGAAAGGGCACAGGAGCTGATTCGGCTGGGCTGCAGCGTGCCATGTGGTTTGAAGAAATTACTAGCTGTACAACCCACTTATTTCTCATAGTGCTTTTGAAGACCAGGGTAATAGAAATATACTTGGCTTCATGCCTGTTTGGAATTTTGTGGGGGGTGGAATATGTGCATATAGTTTTCAGTATCTTGGAGGAGCGTGGCATTTATTGGACAGAGTGAGTGGGTCTAAGGATTAAGTTGTTGAAAATGTTCTTGGTAAAAGTTTCATCTCAATTCCCAGGCTGTTACCCTAAGTTCCCTACACTTCCCTACACTACACTCAAGCCCCAGGCTTTTGGGGAGTTCTTGGCCAACACTAATCCCCACGGTGTTTTCTTTCTCAGTTGTCACGGATGAGACCTTGAGCTTCATTCAGAAAAGCAGACGCCTCCTGGTTGTCCTAAGCCCCAACTACGTGCTCCAGGGAACCCAAGCTCTTCTGGAGCTCAAGGCTGGCCTAGAAAACATGGCCTCTCGGGGCAACATCAACGTCATTTTAGTACAGTACAAGGCGGTGAAGGAGACGAAGGTGAAAGAGCTGAAGAGGGCTAAGACGGTGCTCACGGTCATTAAATGGAAAGGGGAGAAATCCAAGTATCCACAGGGCAGGTTCTGGAAGCAGCTGCAGGTGGCCATGCCAGTGAAGAAAAGTTCCAGGTGGTCTAGAAGTGGCGAGCAGGGTCTCTCCTATTCATCCTTGAAAAATGTATGAAAGGGACAACAAAAGGGGTAAAAGAACCAAGGGCACTCCAGGAAGGAAGAGTACCCTTTCTTTATTCCCAGTTTGTTGTTTCACAGACAGAAAAAAATTCTGTCGAAGCTTCCCCATAGGGACGCATGCGGGGTGACTGTATAACTGGTCGTTCTGCTTCCTCAGGCAATACTATGGTTTAGAATGGTCGTGCCACCAGTCCGTCACCAGGGTCTGACTTCACTATGTTCTTCGCAGGCAAAGACGTGGTTGATGCGAATTTCCCCTTTCTGCATCCTCTGCCCCCATTCCCATATCTCTATCCGCTCTTTCTCTCTCATTGTTTATAATCGTAACATTGTGGGGCAGCCTTTTGCTGTGGATTTTAAGACCCCTTAAAGATAACTTATCTGTTGACAAGGTCATTATGAGTTTCCAAGTCATTTTCTTTGTATTTTTACTCGTCAGTTAAAAAGATAATCAGTGCCCAAATTCATTTGAGCTGATGGCAATGAGCTCTTTTGCTCATTCGCAGCCCGACTGACACCCACATAGGACTCTACGAAGCAATGTAACTGAAAGTGTTCCTGATGATGGTTTGAAAGGGCTTGCCTGCATTTTCTCCTACTAAATCCCTCATGCCCTCCATCTTGGTCATCGATGTCACATTTGTCAACTTGAAAAACATACCATATTTTTCTTTATTTCAGTAAACTCCTGGATATCTGTAGGTCGACCTATTTTTGTCACTTCATCTTCCCTATCTACTGTACCTCGTATCAACCATTTAGAGTTTGCAGATGGCTCCACACTTGGTTCAGTCTGACAGGAAGCTTCTAATGGTGCTAAGAGAGAGTGAAATAACAGCAAAATGCTTTTAGGGCATTTTCTGGCCTGTGAGAAAAGCACAGAACAGAGTGTTCAGCAATTTGTCTTTTCATCTCAGCCTTGCTAATGTGAATATTAGAAAAGTGATTTCTCCTCACTTGTTCTGTCTCTCCACTGTCAAATGTGGAAGTTAGACTCAGTGACCTTGCAAGTTGCTTTTGGCATTAATATTCTAAAAGAATTAACTGGACCACCCAGTATTTTCCATATTTCATTCATTGGTACAGTTAATACACTCACTCCAAACATGTCAGTCTGAAAAGTCTCTTCCATGAAACTTGTTTTACTTTGTTTTAAATAAAATCGTACTGTTCTTAAGACTTGGAAAAGTGAAAACTAAGTCCAGAGTTTACAGAGTGGTGAAAACCTGCGGTGTACATATATATATATATATATGTATATATATATATATATACACACACATACACACACACATGTACGTATATGCACACACCCATGAATCATGTATGTATATACCTACATTGTATGTATATATATACACACATGGATTATATATGTGTAAATGTGTGTATGTATTTGTGTGTGTGTGTATATATATATATATATATATATATATATATATGCACACACACTTATGTACACATGCATGTGACTTTAAATAGCTATTGGCACAATATTATAAACCACTGGAGCTCTTATCCAGTTTTTAAATTATGTTTTTACTGTAATTTTTTTGTGTCAGTGTTTCCTGTACATTATTTGTAAAATCACAGCTCACAGAGTAGTAGTTGTTAGTTCTCACCTTCCCTAAATTAGTATAAATAACTTACTGCTGCTACATTTGGTCTGGGTGCAGTGGAATCTGTTGGACATAGAGCTTCTCTGGTCACTGCTGAGCAGTACCAGGCTTCTGGCATTAATTGATCATCTACTATGTTACAAGCATACACTCTTAGAAACTAAATTATGGTAATATCAGTGTTCAACTACCAGGGAGATAAATCTCTATTTGGACTGTTAAGTAATAGAGAAGAGGAAAATAAAATACCTATAAATAAGCCTGAGTATCCTATGAAGCACCATAATTCATAATTTAAGGGAACCCTTATCCCAGCATTATGAATGTTGCTAACCAATTCTAAAACTATCTCCTGCATTTAAGTGTCCTTCAGCAGTGTTAAAGTCCATAATAAATCATTTCTCTATAGTGAAGTTATTTTAAATTGAAGAAAAGAAAAGCTTCATGAATTCCTGACTGTAAAACTATGGTATGGAGTCATTCTTGGATCTTTTTTTTTTTGGTCTTACTAACGCTTTTCTTTACTACAAACCACAATTACTCCTCCTGTTAACCCTTCATCCTCAAGACCAGAGGAGGGCTGACTCCAGATAAGCTTTGAATATCAATTGCACAAGCTTTAGGTAATGGGGAAGAGTCCCATCACAAGGGGCCATTCTCTTGCCAGTGCTGCATTCTTTTGCACTTTTGGATTCGATATTTATCCCAAGTGCTTTTGGGTACCCCTAGAAACTTCTTGATATTCCTTTTCCTATTTATCTACTGATCTTTGATATTGAACTTTTCCAAATGCTAAAATCTAAAACATCTCACATCTAAATGATACGTCTCATTCTTAGATAATTTTGTTTCGAGGTTTTTTTTTGTTTGTTTTATGTCCCAGAAGATACCTGATACAAAATTTTTGAGGGAGATAAGGAAATATAATTTTGAGAGCAAGGAGAAATCGCTCCATAATATTAGAAAACCATCTCTAATGTTTAAAAAAACCTTAATGGTTTTAGATATATGATATAAAGATCTTCTGCACCCAAGTTAACAAAGAACCATGACATATAAAGTGTCTAATTATACAATCATATAAAATTTATTTAATTGTCTTTTATATTGTAACTTAGGTGATTCCCTAGGATTCTAATAAACAAGCATTCCATTGTATTGGGAAACAAAAGCATCACTCCACTTGTTAATTATCCATTTATTTCCATAGGTTTTAATATTTTAAGATTATCTTATTATCTTTTTATTTTATTCATAAACTTTTGTATTTTCCATTTTCCATTTGATTTGTAAATTTATTTTAAAATAAACCATTTATTTTCAGATTCGAATTTTATTTTGTGCATGTGTTTTATGTCTTTATTTTCATGTTTGCGCATAAGAAATGAGAATAAGAAGAATTAATGATACACATAAAAAGAAATGTTAGAAGCTACATTAGTTAAATTTCTCTTTCTGGAGAAATCTGAGAACAATGGGAACTTTATATCAAGAACATTTTTTTACATGTGAATAAAAGAGTTATTTAAATAAAATGAATTGTTCTAGTATGCCAGGTGTGTGTGTGTGTGCATGTGTGCCTGTGAGTGTGTGAGTGTGTGTGTGTTTGTGTGTGTATGGAGACAGTGGAAGAATAACAGAACAGCAGAAAGAGAGCAATGGGCTGGGAGATTAAATATTGCAGTAGTATTTTTATTCACATCTATTTTAAAGTAAACAGAATTTTAAAAATTTATTATTCACTTATAAATCCACATATTAAGGTGATTCTCTAAAGCTACCATGAAAAATTGATTCAAATTCAATTAGCATTAGCCCTACAATAGTTTAATATTGTGTTCATGAGATTTAACCAAAGCGATTAATTCAAATGTCTACTATGTGTAGACATTTACCTATAGGTATTTTTAATTTTTAACCATCCTGTAAATTTACTCTTATTATATGCATTTTATAGATGGATGATTTGCTGCCCTTGCATACACCAATAACCTACCTAGAGAACAAAATTACAGTCCTAGTTTTCTTCTAGGTGAATTCCAGGGAGATTAAGACTTTTAAAGGCAGGAGTATTCTAGAGTATTGATGAATTCTAGATCGGAAAACACGACTACAAAATTAATTTAGTACCGCACAAGACATCTGGTTTCCTCTGTGTATAGCCACACATTACTTTTTTGAACCCAACAGAATAAATGACCTAATTTATGACTCCCTCTCCAAATAATCTCCAGCATTAAAGCATAACAATTCACCTTCTCAACTGCAGTTTTACAATATGAAAAATATTACAATATGCCATAAAGGAGGCAGCTTCCTCCAAAGTAATGTGTGACGATCCCCAGGTATAGCCCATCCCCCATCTGATAAGCATCTTCTCCATCCATTCCTCAATGTTACTGAATTCCACCACTCATATCTGTTTCTTTAGCATTGCCCTATTTCAAATGCAAATTTCACATTTTCAGGATAGGGTACCAATAATTAAAAAAAAAAATACAGAGTCTTTCGAGGATCTAGGACAGCATTTTATTTTCAAAAGGGATATCCCCACTGGACAGAACATACATTTTCTTAATGTGACTATTTTGAAGTAAAACGCACAATACACATGCATGCATACACACACAATTTGAGTGCACAAAGTTCCTTTTGTTGAAATTCATCCACGTTGCCTTAAGGTTATATCATACTTCTCATGAGATAGGAGAAGCAGTAGATATTCTACTTGTACATTCTCATGCTTATAAAAGGCGGCACACACACACACACACACACACACACACACACACACACACATACAGGCTTTGAAGATAAGTGAAAATTTAGATTTATCTTTTAAGATCAAATTAAAAATTCTTTAAAACTACTTCACACTCTTGACAAAACTAGTTAAAAGGTCTTCAAAATTGAGCACATGTTTCTTCCAATTACCCTTCAAATTCATGTTAAATTTACTAATTGGAAAGAACTAATCTGGTAAGGAGCGCAGCTCTTTTACTCTCTCTCAAATTCATAATGATCGAAATTCATTGCAAACTTTTCAGCTTGTCTTCACAGGCAAGAATGTCTCTCCATCACTGTTTCATCACTGGCCCCAAAAGAGTAGGTACTCAACCTCATGGTCTGTCTGCAGCACCTGTTTTCAGCATTGTCAATGGCTGATTTACACATTTGGAAATTTTCTCCTTCAGAAAATCACACTGCATAATCCCTTAAATCTCATGATGAGCTAAGAACTACGTTTATCTCAGGGACTTTCCATAGAAATCTCTGACCAAACCCCTCTCGGTACCTATTAAAAGTTAGTGCTTTGTCAGAAGTCTTTAACTAATTGATACCTGCCCATTTTCTATGTTGTTACCTCTTTAATTGGTTTTTAATCCAATTCTTCACACATATACATGGAAAAAAGGAAGGGGATTTTAGTTGATAATAAGATCAATACTATAAACTGTCTGATGTGTCCAAAAATTTTAAGAATCAAGAGATATAACTGGTTCTTAGGAGACAGTAATTCCCTATTGCTCTTTGCTGATCAGTTATGTCTGGAGCATTGTGTTCAGTCCAGTTCAAGATATTACTCAGGAGATACATATATAAACTGAATATTATTCAGAGGAAAATGATAAAAGTGGGGGAAGAGACTTGATACCATGTCTTATGAGGAATAAGATAAAAATTCTAAAGTTGATCCTAATCTAAAAGTGAGAAGAAAATAGAGTGAGGTCAAAATAGTTGTGAAATATTTTAAATACTTGAAAATATCACATCTAAGACCACCAGGTAAAATTGGCAGGGAAGAATGTTTAAAAAAAAATTATAAACAGGTGAAATTAGCTGATTTTAGAGGTGGTAAATTCCTCATCCATGAAGGTAGCAGAGTCTTGGCAATTATTGATAAGAGTTGTGTAAATGAGATTTATTGACTGGATAGATTATTTAACACTGAGATCCTATATTCTTAAGTGTTTATTCATTGCTTCTCCTTTGTAGGATGGACAATAATGAACTACAGCTCATGTAATTTTCACTAGGTATTGTCCTATCTTTCCATTTTCCTATAGATACAGTGGAAGCAGTTTTTGACTTCATTCAGAGAAGCCGGAGGATGATTGTTGTCCTGAGCCCAGACTATGTGACAGAAAAAAGCATCAGCATGCTGGAGTTTAAACTGGGTGTCATGTGCCAGAACTCCATTTCCACCAAGCTTATTGTGGTTGAGTACCGTCCCCTTGAGCACCCACACCCAAGCATCCTGCAGCTGAAGGAATCTGTGTCTTTTGTGAGCTGGAAGGGAGAAAAGTCCAAACATTCTGGCTCTAAATTCTGGAAGGCCTTGCGGTTGGCTCTTCCCCTGAGAAGTCTGAGTGCCAGCTCTGGCTGGAATGAAAGCTGTTCTTCCCAGTCTGACATCAGTCTGGACCATGTTCAAAGGAGGAGAAGTCGTTTGAAAGAGCCCCCAGAACTCCAGGGCTCAGGGAGAGCTGCAGGCACCTCTCCAGCCCCAGACACGATGTCCAAACACAGAGGGAAGCCCTCTGCAGCCTGTCGCTGCTGTGTCACCTACTGTGAAGGAGAGAGTCACCTTAGGAGCAAGAGCCGGGCAGAGATACATACCCAGCCCCAGTGGGAGACACACCTCTGTAAGCCTGTCCCCCAAGAATCAGAAACTCAATGGATACAAAATGGCACCAGATTGGAACCCCCTGCTTCCCAGATCTCAGCCCTTGCTCTTCACCATTTCACGGATTTATCCAATAACAATGACTTCTATATCCTATAATTACCGTGTGGTGGGTGGTGGCTGCTATCTATCTATACCAGCCCTCTTTGTGTCATGAACCTATGAGAGTAATTGACATTTTTATCATCTAATGGACTACCAGACTGTGTCGCCTTTATTGATTTTTAAAAACTATTTATTTCTAGGAGACAAAAGACCTGAGGACCTGAATCCAGAATTATTGCCTCTAACGGCCTCAGAAGAGCATACTCTTCTCGGGCCCTAGAAGGTCAGTATGTGAAAGTTGCCTAAAGTCTGATTCTCTATCTTGTCCAATGGTTTCAAACTGAGCAAAGAATTTAAGTGTGTTTCCTTTGAGTTTGTTGATCAATGTCATATTATGAGTCAGTCAGATATACTTGGGCTATGACACTTACAGAGTAAGTGTATCCCAAGAGAGCATTGTGGAAATGAGTTGATTCTGGTGGAAACTGTAGGACTAAACTCTACTAAAAACCTACAGCACATTTTCCCTGGAAGAACCAAACACACTCACACAGGGATACATGGTGTTCTGTCTCACTGTAAACTAGTGTTCTATAAACTGCCTAAAGTTGTTAGCATCAATAAAGTTATATTTTTATGTGATTTCATTTGTACTAACAAATTTTTACCTGTCTCTCCCCTTTTCTTTTTGTGGCTTTTGAATTCATATCGGAAGAGTATTCCATTTCAGGAAATCAAGACTTGGTTTAGGTACTAGGAAAGTTGTCTAGGTGTCTAGGTGTCTCTTTAGTTTCTTTCTAACGTGAATGGAGGGGAGATTGGGGAAAGGACAGAAAGGACAGAAAGGACAGAAAGAGAGAAAATGTTTCAAATGAAATGGAAATTTTCACAAAAATCTCCTATTTTTAGAACTGACAGCTGAAAATTTCAGTATTATTAGGGATTCAGTGTAGCATTTGGTGTATGTATCCCTTCTTTGCATTCAAGGTTCTGAGAAGGGATAGTCGGTCCAAGTGCCTACAATAATCAGAAAGTAAGAAAAAAGAGAAAAGGGGGCTAGATATAAGCATAATACACACGTTGTCCATCTAAGACCCATGTGTATAGAGACAGGTATAGATACATATTTCTTTACTTGAAACAACTTCACAGTCATAAAAGGCACATGGCATTTGATCTGCCAGAGAGGGAGATAATAGAGATGATTGGGCCTGTGGGTAATTGAAGAATATTTCTTAAAAAGGGAGTTTTCACTCAGTCCCATTGTTGGCAGATTGTCCAGTTTTTCAAAAGAATCTAAAAATTAAGATTTGTATGTAGTCTCTCAATTATGGGATGTCTTAAACTTAAAACAAAAGAGAAAAAAAACCAACCAAAACAAATGAACATGTAGTCAGCCTGAGGGCTGTAATTTTGTAATTTTGGAACAGAAGTATTTACCAAAGAGTATATATCTGGGTGGGGATTCAAGTGTCCTCGGCAATACTGAGACTAGATAACAGAGGCAGGACCTAAGGACATAGTGGGGGACTTCTATTCCCTTCCCAAATCAAAAACATCTGAATCATCAAAAATAAGGCTGATCTGACCTTCCACTTCATCGGAGGAGAAAAAATCTGGAAAATAATGTGCCCTCCATCTACTCTGATGGAAGAGTGCAGGTTCCCTGATTGGTGAGGTTACTGTAAGAAAATTAGAAGCACAATCTGCTACCCCTGAATAGGAGCAGAATGAAAAGAGCAAAGGACCATACCAGACTTGAGCACTCACCTTCAATACACTAGTGCTGACTGCTAGTTAGCTATGGCCCAATGAATGTCAGCCTTTCTCAGTCACTAATAGTGAAGGATGGGTGGAGAAAGAAGCCAGACATTTCATCCCATTACTCCACTTGGCGAAAAAAGCAGAAAATCCCTTCTCTGTTGAAACAAACTATTACATCCTTTTCCTGTTGAAAGAAAAAGAGGTGGAAATAAGGACACCCCAAAGTAAATGTGACTCATCATGAAACTTATAATTAGGAAATGACAAGGCACCCTACCTGAATATCTCATAGAAAACATTTGAGCACAATCTATATTCTATATTGCATTTCTTTTTGAACAGATTAATCCACCCTTGATGTATGTTCAAAGATCTTCACTTGGAAGAAAAACAGCAGCTTCTCTCCCAATCTATTAAAATGGACTAATGTATGTTGCTCCAAATCCTAAAAAGGGAGAGAATTTTTTACCCATAATTAGTCCTATTCCTTATGAGCTCAGTGTCCCAACTATAAAATATCCTTGGAAAAATTGAGAATTATTTTTGTCATTTATGAATTATTTTTTGTGTGTGAAAAAAATAAAGGATAAGTGGCAACAGCATGGAAATTAAACATGAGTTCTTATGAATGAGTAGCTAGATAACCGTGTTCTCAAAAGCTAAGTTAGTTTTGGTCAGTATCAATTTCCACTAACAATATAAGGCCAGTGTAAGCAGTATAAAGTCATAGCTTTTGGCATTAGCTACTCAGGGGTCAGAAAGATAATGGACCATACTTCTACTGTATGAAGAAAGGCTAGGAGGTTATGTTATTAGTCTCTGACCCAACATTCCATACTTGAGTATAATATTCATTACCATATATTTTAATGAGGCAAATGATAAGAAAATTTCCTCATGGATCATGCATATTCATAACTGATATGATATGATTGCAGGTTAAATGGATATCATTTACATAGGAATATTGCCTATTTAAGAGCAGGAGTTTTAAGTCAAGTAGAGCTGAATGTGAGTATTGCTTCTCTCCTAATTATCTGTTTGACTATAGGCTCTCTGGGCCTCAATCTCCTATAAGTTAAATGGAGATATTATTATTAGCCTCACTGGGTTTTGTGGGCAATAAATGATATAATGCATGTAAGTGCATAGCACAGTGCCTGGCATATTATAAATGCTTGGTAAGTGTTGGCCAGTACTATTCCCATAGTGAAATCATGCTCATGGTTGCATAAACTTACATTTGTATCATGATTTATGACTCACAAATTGATTTCGTATGTATCACTTTTCTTATCTTTCTTTTTTTTAACTCTCACAAAATGCACTAAAGCAGTACATAGCAGGAACATATTATCCAGATTAAGTGACTTTCCTAATGACACTCAGCCAATTAGCAATATGGTTGGGCCTCTAATCTAGGCTTCTGACACCTGATCCAGTACCAATGCTGGAACTATTCCTATAAGATTCATGTGGAAGTATTTCTAATTGTAACCATTTAATTTGAACCATTATACATTCAAATCAACAAGTCAATTAATGTAAACCCACAAGCAGCTAATTAAACATCATATCAAGTGTCTGATGTGTCATCTGGCCTTGTCATATTATGGTTTTATATAATTTCATTTTTTAATATTATAACATTTGTTTAAGAAATTAAGTAGAACCATTTTTTTGTGTCTTCCGGACTTTATGATCAGGTTATAATTTTTCTCTCAAAATAAATTATTTGTATTTGTCTTAATGGAAAATAAAAATGTATCCACCATTTACCTTGAAAAACAAATTTAATCTTTCAGCAGTGATGATTTACACTGAGTTCTAGTCACCATCTCTTATAACCAGTAAAACCTCGAATAATGTGTTCACTTCCACTTTGAAAAGTTGAAATGGTTGGTAAAACTAATGTGCATGAAAATGCCATCAATAACAAATTGGCCTAGTTATAAAGATTTTTTTTTCTAGTTATAAAGATATTAAGAACACAGAAGGACAATCAATCCCAACAGCAATGGTTTCAAAATTTTTGTGTCTAAAAATTGTTTGGGGGGGCATCTTATAGCAGAGATCTACAAATTCCTCCCCCAGGGGAGCTGATTTATTGGGTACTGGACATTGTCTAGGAGTCTGCTTTTTGATATTGTGCCCTCGATAATTCAGATAAGGTATTCCATGAGTCAACTACTACTTATAATTTTAGCCCCTTCCCATATTTTTTATATTACTATCCAGGTTTAAGAGGAGAAAAGCTTTATTAGAGTCTGGTCCAGGGCTTCTCAAAGTGTGTTCCTTGATGCATTGGAACCATTTTGAGTTCATGTTAAAATGCATATTTCTTGACCCACCCAAGAATAACTGAAAGATCTCTAGAGTGGGGCAGATTTGCACTTGGAATAAACTTTCCAGGTGATTCTGATGCACAAAAAGTTTAAGAACCATTAATTTTATTTCTCTTTAACTCCTCCTTTACCCTTGTAGGCTCTGATTTTCTCCAGCCAGGAAGGACTACAAATCATCCTTTTAACACGGTGTTTGCAGGCAATAGATGAAAATATAGGGCATGTTTAGCCCTTGAGTTGCCTTGGCACATGAGACAATTAATAGAGGAATGGTTGGTACAGCGTATTTCTAATATATGAAGCATCAAACACTGACATTTGGAATCTGGTAGGATTGCTGTAGTCATCACATGTATTGAACAGATTCAGATAAGCTATGCTAAATCACCCCAACACTTCAGTAGGTTTATATAACAAGTCTTACTTCTTGTTTATGGTATATGTCCAGATAGAGGCTTGCATTTTTGTAGTCTTGCCATTTAAAATGTGTGGCTCCCTGTTATTCTACTTCACCCTAAATACGACACCACTCTCACTTACAATCCATTGGCAAAACTAGCTGTGGCACTAATCTAGTCATAGAGAAGGCTGGAAAATGTATTCTTCCTGTGTTCCTGAGAAAAGAAAAATGAAATGGAACTTGGTGAACACATAGAGTTGTCTTTGCCTAAGAATGAGATATTGAGATTGCCTGAAGAGGCAAGAGAACTACAACTGGAGTTATGTTACATACTTTGATAATGAAGAAACGGAATGTTTTTCCTGCCAACACCCCCCTTGACTTTTCAAGGTGTCAAGTCAGGTATTTAAGAAAAAAAGTGTACAGAAATGAACAGCGCTTTTCCCTAATTTTCCTAAAGGAAAATTGTTGAAGGCATGCATAATAATTATAGCTCCTGGCTAAA
This sequence comes from Potos flavus, assembly GCA_028534135.1. Lineage (NCBI taxonomy): Eukaryota > Metazoa > Chordata > Mammalia > Carnivora > Procyonidae > Potos > Potos flavus. Next base: position 124,559,956 of record CM052898.1, read on the forward strand.
GAAAACGTTCTTAAAAATTGGTAAGTTTCTGTATTTGGTTAATTTCCGTTCAGTGGCTTTAGGTAGTTCTCTAAGAATGTGATGCTCAAACCATCTGTCAATGAGCCATTTCATTTTTGAATATCCAGGGAGCCTCAGAAGGATTGAAGACATTTAGAACACAGCAGAGCATGTAACACGGTCATTAGAAAGTCTCCCTTGATCTATTTATCTGAAGAGCTAAATGGGGAATTCGAACTGAACATGCTAGAGCCCAGATGAAGGAAGGGACAAATGCTGCTGTGGGTATTATGAAGTCAGCTGCTATCTATGCATCTGCTCTCTCTACAATTTGGATTCTCTGTATTAAAGATTTGCATTTTTATGACTTGTCTAATGTTGTGCAGTATCATTTGGTCATAAAGAAGTCTCTCTTTGGGTTGGTGAAGATCAGGGATGAAGGAGCCTTGTTCCATACTAACGAGTTATGAGGCTGAACAAAGAAAAAGTTGGATTGCTTAGTATAGTGAGGAGATTATTGACATACTCAAAATTCTCTAGAGAGTAATTTATGAAGTGTTTCTCTTGGATAATACAAATACTTATAAATATTTAAATGGAAAAAATGGCTCTTTGAAATGGGTTCATAGAAAGAAAGCAGAAAGATTCCAAATCTGAACTCAGATCATGAACTATTTTTATCCTACTTTAGGTGATAGGAATTTTAAAACACTATTGCTATAATGAAAAAAACAAAGTAAGATTAAAGCTGATATATGTTTATTTTTTATTTAACACGCAAAGCCATACATAATAACTTATTACTTTTCTATTGTCAGAAACTATGCTACATGCTTGCAATGAGTTTATAATTTAATACCATGCTTCAAAATACCTGAGGCAAGTGGTTCTTTTAAAAAATTGCTCATAATTGGGGCCTACTTCAGACCACTGAACTCCCAAAATTATTATTTTTTAATTTTTTAAAAGATTTTATTTATTTATTTGACAGAGAGAGAGATCACAAGTAGGCAGAGAGGAAGGCAGAGAGAGATGGGGAAGCAGGCTCCCCGCTGAGCAGAGAGCCCTATGCGGGGCTCGATCCCAGGACCCTGAGATCATGACCCGAGCCTAAGGCAGAGGCTTTAACCCACTGAGCCATCCAGGCGCTCCCTCCCAAAATTATTTAGATGTACACTTTTGTAAAGAATAACTGACTTAAGTACCTCTACAATATTTGCAAATGTTCCCCTGAAAAATCAGTGATAACATATTATAAATTTGGAGAAAAAAAATAAAAGTAAATCCTGATCTTTTAGACAATTTTTTTTTTCTTAAAGAGCAAATCTCAAAACTCACTGCCAAATTCTGGAATTTGTGTCCTTTATTTTCATATCTTGCTTTGAAATTGCATAAAGTAGGAGAAAAAACAAAATGCAGACAACAAAATTATAGAAATAATCAAGGCAATTAATCAACCAGCGAGCCGAAGAAGACTGGAATGCTAATATTTATTACATCCATGCCATCAGTCATTTACAAAGGACAAAATGTTCAAGCCGTAACAACTTGGCTATTGCCAAAGACCATTAAATGACTTCAAAGAAGAACCAAAAGAAAAAAAGGGTGAATAAGTGAACCCACTCACTCCTTTACAAACCTTAGTACTATAACATAAAAGAGACACCTGGAACAATTCCCACAGCTAAAATGTGGAGTAAGTGTCAGGGTTTGGGGAATAAAGCTAAATGGTCACTTCTATAAATAAGGGCTTTTGATATAATGGAATCAGGAGACCTGAACTGGAGTGCCGGTTCTCTTTGCTGTGAGACTTTCAGACACTTTTGCTCTCAAGTTCTTAATTTCTCCACATATTATATGGGCATAATATAACATCTACCTCATTAGACTGTTGTAAGGGTAAAATAGTAAATGTGAACCTCTAACATCTGTAAATTACATGCTTGGTAGTGATATTATTATTATTATTATTATTACATTATAAAAGAATGCTGTGGAAAAGAAAGAGGTTCAAGAGAAAGTTCCCAAACTTGCTGAATACTGGGGAACAGTCCAGAGCACATAGTCTAACTGTAATCCTTCATAACATAAAAATTAAAGAATAAACACTACCATTCATATAACTCTAAATGTTGAAGACTACAAAAAAAATCACAGGCTCTGAAAACGTAAATTTTTTTTAAAAAATGCATTTGTTTTTGTTTTGTACTACCATATAACCAACTACCTAATAACAGCTTATAACAACAAATATTGATTATCTCACTTTTTCTGTGGCTCTGGATCAGGAATTTGGGAGAGACTTAGCTGGGTGTTTCTTACTCAGAGCTACTCATGAGGTTGCTGTAAAACTGTTGACCAGGGCAACGTCCCTCTGAACATCACCGGGGCTGGAAGATCCGTATTCAAATGCAGGCACATAAGTTTTGGTAGGAAGCCGAAGTGCCTATTCATATGAACCTCCATAGGCTGGTTGAGTATCTTAGTGGCACACAGCTGCTTCACCCCAGAGCAAGAGATCCCAAAAAGAGAGAACAAGTAGGAAACCACAGTGCCTTCAAGACCTAGTCTCCAAAGTGACATACCATCACTTCTGCAATATTCTATTGGCTAGAAATGAGTCCCTAAGTCCCTTCCAAATTCAAGAGGAAGGGAATTCAGCTCTATCTTTTGAAGGAGTATAAAAAAATTGGGGACATCTTTTAGAGCCAGCACTTTAACATAGACAACCATTTATTTTTCAGTTGAATAAATTTGAGAATAAATTTGAGAATAAATTCAGAAAAAGAAAGTGACTGGTTCTCAGGCTTCCTAACTTTGTCCCTAACTAGTTGTAAAGGTGCCACAACTCAAATGAGAGCTGTTTCGTTCTAGCTAGGACATTTCTTTTTCCTGGTGGGAGATGAAGAATGGGGAAGAATTCAGCCATCCACAGTCCTGGCTACCTCTGTTTCTGTTTTCTCCCTGTCTGCTGCACTTAATTTACCCTTTCTTTCTCCCTTCTCTGTCTCTGTCTCTGTCTCTCTCTCCAACTCCTCATACCATCCACCCTCCCTCTCCCCCCTTTCCCTCATTTAGGGTTCTAGTCCACAAAAAGACAGTAGGCTCTGAGAGTTGCGGGAGGATGAGATGAACAAAGGTGGTTAGTCACATTATTTGTCTGGGCTTTGAGTATTGAAACAACTTTTATTTTAACCTCTAAAGAGATTGAAAGTGACTGCTTATTCCAAAAAGCAGCCACTGAAAGAGGAAAAATGAGGAGGTAATTGCTTTCTCTGAAGTAACCCAGCTTCTCATCTTAGCTCTGAACAGAAATGGTTATATATATGTAATCAAAGCATTTCTCTTCTGTATCTCAGACTTCTGAGACCCCAAAATGGATAGAATTGGACTAGCAAGTCTGTAGGATGTTATCATTCTATGCTTCTTTGACTCACTGAGTAACGGTTAGATAACCCCTTCTCCTCCTCCCATATCACACACATCAGCATCCAAGGTCTAGTGAGATTTGAAAGAATATTTAAAAGGTGCAAGGGCTCTTCTCAAAGAGTCAAAAAGAATGCTTCTGTCTGTTTAGACCTAGTTTCTGTAATGCCTCTCTTCTGTAAAGCTAAACAGCTAACTTCTGTTCTCTTCCCTTATCTACTATCCATCATTATCTGGGGCTCATGGCTGTGAGAAGATAGATAAAGTTTACCAGGAGCCTACTAATAGTTCAACTCTGGTGCCTCCAATTTCTCTAAACCAATTTTAATCTTAAGTCTCAAGGTCACTACTTTGTAAATGAAACTGAAGAAATATTACCTTTTGTCTTCCTAACAGCTTTATGCCCTTATTTTTCACCCATGCAAACCTCAAGCAACCTTCCTATTGTGATATATATCCATATACTTCATGATGCCAAAAAACATAAGGTGAGCCTAATTTTGAAATTACACAGTGTAGAAACAGCAACAGGAATGAGATCTGAGTTCTATTCCAAACTATAATTCTTCTTCTCCTCCTCCCCTCCTCCTCCTCCCCTCCTCCTCCTCCTCCTCCTCCTCCTCCTCCTCCTCCTCCTCCTCCTCCTCCTCCTTCTTCTTCTTCTTCTTCTTCTTCTTCTTCTTCTTCTTCTTCTTCTTCTTCTTCTTCTTCTTCTTTTCTTCTTCTTCTTCTTTTGCTTTTGCTATGAGACCTTGAGCAAAGTACTGAACTGTGCAGTGTTCTCCATATCAATACAGTTCAAGGATCACTATGTGACTTTCCATCTCTGATATTCTATGAGTTAGTGTGATAGTAACAAAGCAGGACTTTCCTGTGTATTTCAGGGTATAACCATGGTTCTTCCCAAGTAATCTGAAGTCAGATGTCTAAGAAATTTGATTCTCTACAAGTGCATAAAATGCTAGTTAAGTTGCACAAAGTGAAACCAAATCTCAAAGATCTCTCCTCTCCACTCATCCTGAGTCAATTGCTTGCCAAATGCTGTTGATTCTACTTCCAAAAAGCTTTTCAAAATTCTTCTCTCCTCTTCTCCCCAAGAATTCTATGAATTTAAACCACATGTACTCCAAACACCATTTCCTGAATATGCTGCGTACTTTTATGCTCCATGTGCCTCTGCTAATATTACTTCTGCATAGAATGCCCACTCTTCTCCCCCACCCTGTAAGTGCTCTTTCAATGTTTTCAAACCTATGAAACTGTCCCAGGCAGCGTTGAATGCTCCTTCCTTTATACTTGTGTTGCTCATAACACTTCTGTTATTGAATTACAAATTTCTCTCTCTCTCACCTGCTGTACTGTAAGCTCCCATGGGCCAATGCTATATATTGAATCTCTAATTTGAGCACTTAGCATGATGACAAGCACATAACAGTTTTTCCATTCATGTGTCCTTAAACAAATTAATTATCATGACCACTATCATTGGAAACAAAATAATAGCGCTTTCCTCTTTCTTTCTTCTATTTCCCCTCCATTATAGATGCAGTGTTATATACAAGGCACCATTTTAGGCTTTTGTTCATCACTGTGTAAAATGAATTACAATATTGGAATCCTGGGGCTCCCAACACCACATCCAGCATCACTAAATTTGGCCCTTGGCATTGCTTGAGGACAGATTTTGAGGACAGATCCATGAGCTAGTAGGGGTAGAAAGAGCCCAAGCTGTGCCATGCCTGGCCTGATTGTCCCCCTCACATTAAGGGTAGGCTACACTCTATCTGCAATAACAGCTGAGGCTGGAATCAGTACCATGCTCGTCGGCAGATGTTCTGTTTGTGATGCTGCTATTAAATAGACTCAAAATGACAGAACACTAAGCTGTGATAAACATGCTCTACCTACAGCGTACCATAGAGTATTTCTGGCTAAGGAATTCAAGCAGAAAAACATTAAACATCTTTATTGTTTTAAAATCTACATATTAGAAAAATGAAATAAAGTGCTGTGTTGATTCAGGGTTAGTTGGTAATTATGGCATCAGTTCTTCCAAGCACCCTGCATAATATATTCTTTTCCTCTGTGGGTCAATGTATTCTCCACAATCTATGTGACAGCCCTCCTCTCCTCACTACTGTGGTTTAGGACTCATCACCTCTCCTAGTGGCTTTTTAGTTTATGTGAATGTCATCAGTCTCCCCTCTACAAACTTGGATACACTATCACCAAATCGATCTTTCTAGTATACAACTCTGACTGTGATATTTCAAGTCTCAAAGAACTTAATTTGGCATCTAATTTCCTACAAGATAAAATTTGTTTTGGTTTGTTTTACCCTGAATTGGGGGCACTCTATTCTCTGGCCTCAGCCTATCTTCAGCAACTTACTTTTTCTGATTCCATATGCACTCAACACACGACCCAACTAAAAGACTTACTGTTTCTTGAATACTTTTTCCATCAGTGTGACCTTGTTCAGGTGGTTACTGTCTGGGGAATCTCTTCTTCTCATCTCACATGTCACTCTCAAGGTGCAATCCAAATTCCATTTTTCCGATACCACAAGCAGAAAATATTTTCTTTCTTATTAAATCTCCCATAACATTTCTTTTCAGTTTTTTGTTTGTTTATTCACTCACACAATATTAATTAAATGTGTACTCTGTGCCCAGAGCCACTGTAAAACTCAAAACGTATCAATGACTAAAACAGACCAAATTGCTTCCTCTTCTCAAGTTTACATTCTAGTGGCAAAAGAGAGACAATAAATAAGTAAAATCTAGAGCATGTTATACGGTGATAAATTTCACAGATTCAGATTAAGCAGAGATATGGGATAGGAAGTGTTAAGAGGGGATTTTCAATTTTAAATAGTATTCATAGAAAGTCCCAAGGAGAAGATGGTTTTTGAGTGAAGGTCTAAGCACTCTGGAGGAGTGAACAGACTTAATAGCAAGTGTAAAGGGCATAAGATAAAAAAATAAAATAAAATAAAATAAAAGAGAAGTCCTGTGGTTGGAATATAAGAACTATGTGAGAGAACAGAAAATGACATCACTGTAGTGAGATGACAATAATGTATACAGTTGTAGACCATTATAAGAACTTTTCAGTTTACTCCAAGTGTAATGGCAAATGTATCAATCATAGTCCCAGCAGGTACAGATGGGATACATAAGTTGGGAAATTTAAAGATAGTTTAATAAACTCTACTTACAAATGTATGGACAAGATTTAAGAAGCCTAATATGGACTCTTATAGTACCCAGTACCAGAGGCAGTGGGCAGCATAACTACCATTGGCCTAAAGTGGCAAGGGGGGCGGAATGAGGAACCAAGGATGTCTGTATGCAGTGAGCTACTAGGCAGCACCTGTGGCTTTTAATAGAGGGAAGTATTCAACACTTGTTGACCATATAGAAGTGGAGGAAAACCTACACCTCACTCTTCTCCTCCCCACCAATCTCTGGCTAGTGCCTTTCATTGCTCAATCCAACCAGAGCCTAAATATCAAGGAATCTCATACACACAATCTAAAAGATTCTGTCTCTTTGTCCAAAAAACAAGATAGGGAAAGACAGAAAGGATCTAGGGAGCACACAGAAGATATTCAGATCTGGGATTTCTTGGAGGGTTCTGAGCAGAGGGGAACATTATATAACTTTAATCTTATTAAGACACTGATTCCTTTGTGAAGAATAAACTCTAGGGGATCATGATCATAGATGAGAGGCTACTACAGTAAACAAAGTGAGACATTATGGGGATTTGCATTAGCACGGCACAAGGGAGTGGTGAGAAATGGTTGCAAACTATGCTTTTTAAAAAAGTTAAGCCTACAGGGTCACCTGGGTAGCTCAGTTGGTTGAGCCTCTGACTCTTGGTTTTGGCTCAGGTCATGATCTCATGGGTCAGGAGATGGAGCCTCAAGTAGGGATCTGCACTCAGCGGGAGTCTACTTGAGATTCTCTCTCTCTGTCTCTCCCTCCACTTGCACACATGCACTCTCCTTCTCTAAAATAAATAAATAAATCTTTTTAAAAAAGTGAAGCTTATAGGAACTTCTGACATATTCGATAAAGGATTTGAAAGTATAAGATAGAGATAAATTCATTGTCTAGGCCCAAGCCACTGTAAAGGAGGAAGAACAGTGTTGACCAAGAGGGTATATTTTTTTTAAGTTCAAGATGTTTTAGACTTCAAAGTGATCATGTTTAGAAGACAACCTAGTGCTAGGAAGCCATCATTCAGGAGAAAGGACTTGTCAGGATATATTCATTTTGAAATCATCAGAAGCCATCAGGAGAAAAGTGGATGTCTCAAGGAAAGCAAAGCTCCGAGTAGTATCCCTGAGGCACCTCAGTAATGGAAGGTCAAATGATGAGAAGGAAGCAATGAGGAGTCCAGAAAGAAACGAAGAAAGAAACTAAGAAAGAAACAAAGAAAGAAAGATAGGAAAAATATAGAACTCGGGAAGTCAAGTGAAGAAAGTGTTTGAAGGAAATAGTCAATTGGCAAGTGCTGGGGCTGAATCAAGTGAGAAGAAAACTGAGAGGCGACTATTGCATTTAGCAACAAGAGAGATCATTGGTGAGCTTGACAAGAGGAATTTTGTGGAGTGGTGGGAGCAGACCCTGCTTGCAGCAGGTTCAAGACAGAGGGGAAAGAGAACTGGGCACAGAAAGTAAAATAATTTTAAAAGAATTTAGCTTTAAGAGGGAACAGAATGGGATGGCTTTTTGAGGTGTAAATGGCTTCAAGAAGTATTTTGTTTTTGTTTCTCCCATGCTCATGAGAATAGTAACAATAAGGATTCGCCTCAGAATTGTAGTCTTGAGTTTGATATGAGACCATTCAGCATACTTGTCTGTTATCGTCACCCCTATTTAGCTGCACATGGACATATAGGTAGAGAGGGAAAATTAAAAATGCAGGATAGGAAGAAGAAAATTACTGGAAGAATGACCCTGTATGAATTGAATCTAGTACACAACTGGAAGGGTTTCTTTAAAAGGTGCCTTTTGAAGACACAGAGTTCAGAACAACAGGAGTGATGCTAGTAGGGAAGGAGATGTAGTGCTGGGAATCTGAGGACTGTCTTTTCTGGTTCTCTTCTATTGCTTTCTAAATGGGAAATAAGATAATCAGCTTAGTGTGAGAATGGGAGAGTAAGTGCTGGGTGTCGGGTATTTGAGACAAAGGACCAGGTATGAAATAGTCATCTAGGAAAGTAAGAAAGTGAATGGTCCTGGGCAATGTAATATTATTTCTGAGGAGCAATAAGGGTCTACTTGTGAATATGGTGATGAAATTGGTAGGAGATCAGTCAACATGGTTGTATGCTTTTCTCCACCACATTTGGCTATACATGTGAAGATAGAGAGACAGATTTACCTAGAATAGGATTGAAAATACCTGCAAAAACATGATTATGTTGATAATGGAATTTAAGCTACATAAGGAGTGAATTGAGGACATGAGAGAGGAATAATGAAAAGTGGTAAAGTCAATAGTTTAGGGTTCTTGGTAAGGTCAAACGATTGTTAGAATAAGGGTAATAGGCCAGGTGAGCTAGAAAGATAGGAAGTGACAGGGCGGGAATACTTAAAACTGAGATTGTGGATAAATTAAACTTATTCAGCCTCATAACATTGGAGGTGAGATAGTGGCAATGAGGTAGATGGTAGAAAGGACAACTGGAGAAAAGAAGCTCAAAGAATTGAGAGGCTAAAAGTACTGGGACTATAATTTATGGGAATATTTTAATCATCAAGAATTAAGGTAGTACTATTGAGAGAGTGACACAAAGTGTCACAAAGTAAGGGGGAGGGATCACAATTTGGTATATGACTACATTCAAGAAAAATCTGGGTGGTATACTGGAATTTAAAGCTGGGGAATTTTATAAAGGAGGGAGGGAAAAGGATCCAGAAGTAAAACAAAGAGAAAGGAGGACATTTATTTCATGGCCAGACTGGTTATATAAGAGGTGTGGAAAAAAAAAAAAAAAAAAAAAAAGAGGTGTGGGAAGAACACAACCACTACTTGAGCAGGTGAAGGAACAAACAGTATTCTCACGGCAAACCAGCTGCTACTAGAATAAGAAGAATTTACAGAGAAGAGATAGAGGATATCTCTGCTCATGATTAACCAGGACTTCCAGATAGCTTTGTGAAAGTGGTATAGTGGTTGGAGAGGGGAAGGAGATGAGGTCAGAAATGGGGAAAACAGAAACACATGTGAATTATAATGGAGGAGATGAAGGTATTCTCTGGGATCTTTGGGTTCATGGGTCACTTATGATGCAAGTAATCAGATGAATCCAAACAGATCCATCCAAATAGATGGGAGATTGGATCAAGTTGGGGGGGGCGGGTAGCTCACAAAGAGATCTAGGAGGAGAAGAGTTTAATGGTTTAGAGATGACGAGAGCATCTTAAGTGTATTGTGGTCATAGTTGATGCAAACCGGGACAAAGCATGATAGGATTAGTCCTAATATTCTCTAGGGAGAAAAAGTCATGAAGCTGGGAGTGCTGGACTTAGATTCACTGGTTTCTCCAGGAGCACAAATAGTCCTGGAGCTCTCTCTTAACCCAAATTAATGGCAGTGTGAGGGATAAAAAATATATAGTGATTTGTTTATATAATTTATAGTACCCAATTAAGAGTTCCTTGAAAGCATGATTATTGTTGTTTTCTTCGTTTTTTTATACTCTCTCCAAGATCTTATATATGGAAGTTGCTTTAGAAGCCATTTTGAAGTAATGATCTAGCCACCCTCAGTTCCTACTGATCATTCACTTTTCTATTCCACCCTAAATTTGCTCAGTATAACTTTTCAATGCTTTGTCCTTGGAATGCCTAGTGTGTCAAGTGTCCTTTCCCTATCGGGTGTGATAGTGTATGGGTGTGATTGCTATAACATTCAGCCACGACAACAACCTAATCCCATTTCTCTAAACTATTACCCTCTTTGACCATCCCTATGTTTTTGCTATCCTCTTTGACCCAAATGCCTACTACTTTACTTTCCACAGCCGCTTGTCACTTAATGAACTTTTGTTCATTATTTGAGACACAACACAAATATTACTAATAAATACATGACTAAGACTTTTTTTTCTTTGCAATCCAGTATCCATATTCTCTTTTCAGAATAATGACATTCTTATTTTTTTTAAGGCATTCAGCCCTTCTTTCTCTCAATTCTTAATTTCTGAGTAAGATTAGATCAAGAAGAAGGCATATAATTTAAGCCCACCCAATCAGGAATATTTTTTCCCAGCTCCAATAATTAGTTTATAAAAGGCATATGGTCCAAATCAATCCAAAGAAATTGAACTGGGACTACTACTGGAACTTTCAAAAAGGAAAATGATCTTTTGATAAGGTTACTGGGAGAACAGAACCTGCTAAGCTGTCATCTGCTGGATAACACCAACAGAGGGAAAAAGAGGAGCCAATCAATGAAGAGAGAATAACTTCCTGAAGACCTATTTTGAGTTCCTGGATCCAGCAATATGTACAGCATTTTCTTTTTGGACTTAACAACCATATGATGCAATATTTTTTTGTGTGTGTAAGATGGCTGGAATATCTTTCATTTATAAATAAAGGAACCATGACTAATACAATAATTTAATATGATGGAGTATCAGAAGTCCTGTGTCCATTAATCAAAACCCACGCTCCTGAGAATTACTGGGCCTTCAGGGACCCCTAAGACGAAGAGTGTCTTTGACGTGAGAAGAAAAGCCCTTGTCTAGGACTCTCCCCTCAGCTCTAATTCTCTATTTATACTTCAAGTATGATGAATAACAGCAGTCGGGCCATTAATGCAGAGATAATTAGCCAAAGATAATTAAGAGGAAATTCTTCTTCCTTTTGAAAGCCACCCAAAGTCTACAATTAAAGGTTCACTCAATTATGACTGTGCCTATATTCAACACAAGTCACATACTCTGAAGATAAAACCTGCCCTTGAGAGAAACAAAGAAAAGTTTAAAATCAAACTGTCTCAAAGGAAGTCTGCTTCCTATTACATTTTATTAAAATGCTTACCCTTAGGAAGAGTTTCAATATATTTTATTCGTGAATTTCAAATTTTTATTCAGAACTATAAATCAATTAATTAATCAATTATTGTTAATTCGGCAACCCAGAACAGAACAGAGAAAGGTTACACACAAAAAAGGCAGAGAGAACTTTTCCAAACAGACTGCATAATTACTTGCCAATTTTGAAAAGTAGATCAAAGACATACCATGTTAGTTATTCTTGTGAAACACATTATCTTTTGAAGAATTATAAGAGAAAACATAAAATACTCCTCTGGAGTGTAACGGAATTACAGTCACATCCTTAATACACTACATTGTTTTGTTACATACACTTTCATCTGAAAAATCCTAGCCAAATATCTACATTGAAAACTCTTCAGGGAATTACATTAATTGCATAAAACTGGCCATAGTTATTGGCCATTAAGTTCAATTAACTGTAGACAGCGACCATCTCCTGAAGCATATTTCTGATGGCTTACATTGATTAAACGCACACACACACACACACACACACAAAGCCACAGCTGTATACTTTATCAATAGCTGCATTTATAGAGAGTGTTTTCCTTAAAAAACTAAAATATTTCTTCCAACCATATCCTTTTCTATCTTGCTGACCCTGAAATTTGCTATAAAGGATTGTGTTGGAAGGCAGCAGGGGACTGACTGGAGAGAGAGGGAGATGAAGGGTGATAGGATTTACCTACCTTCACTCACATCCTGACATTCAATCATTCTAAGGACAACATGGAGCCAGTATAATTATCCCCATTTCAAAAGTTAGATAACCAAGTTTCAGAAAAATTAATTTGCTCAGGATCAAGCAGCTATGAAATGGCAGAATGAATATTTGGAAACCAGATAAATCTGACACCAAAGACTAAGCTTTGTCAACAAATCAGGCTGCTTCATAACATTTCAAAGCAACATGATTCTTAAATGATTGTTTAAAATTTTTGGCATATTATATTATTGACATATTACATAATTGACATATTTTAATAATGAAATATGACCAAGAATGGCTTGATGATTAATAAGCTTTATTATTTTGTCATTACAGATCACAGAATATAATAAGACCACATAAACGGTCTTGCGAATCAAAATATAACTTCCTATTATAATGATAGCAATAAGTCAAAGTTCTATAATGTTTTATAGTTTAAAAATATTTGCACATACACTACTTCCTTCTGATTCTGATCTTGTAACAACCTGTGAAGTAGGCAGAGCCAATTTTATCCTCACTATTTTAAAGCTGAGGAAATTGAGAGACAGAGAAGGGTTTGCTCAGGTCAAATGGATGCAGAACTTAAATGAAAGCACAGGCCATTCATTCATTCATTGATGGATGCACTCTTTTAACAAATAATTTTGCATATCCATTATGTAATACTCACTCTTATTTCTTAAGTAATATCCAATCTATTATTCATTTCATAAACCTGCACCTTACATTACAGAGTATATGAAATATGTTAATAACAGTGCCTACCAAAGACTAACTAACATCTTTTCAAGTCCCAACCTACAATCCCTACTAAAAGAAGGTGACTTGGGTTGTTCTTGGAGTGAGTACACTCAGACTGACTCAAGAGAAGCAAATCCATAAACTGGCTGCTAACATATGGTCTAGCATAAAATATCTGCTCACAGAGACCATGGTTATTGAATAGGAAGACACTCAAAAAGAGACAAACTGAGGGAGTAGGAGAGCCAGACTTTGAGTTAAAGGGTGGGCTAAATAGAGCATGAGCTCTTTTTTTTTTTTTTTTTAAAGATTTATTTATTTATTTATTTGTTAGAGAGAGATCACAAGTAGGCAGAGAGGCAGGCAGAGAGAGAGGGAGAAGCAGGCTCCCTGCTGAGTAGAGAGCCCGATGCGGGGCTCGATCCCAGGACCCTAAGATCATGACCTGAGCCGAAGGCAGAGACTTTAACCCACTGAGCCACCCAGGCACCCCAGAGCATGAGCTCTTGATCTTACTCTGAATACATAGTAATGTGGGCTAATATATTTTAAATAAATTAAAAACAATTAGGCTATAAAGAGAAAAAGGGAAATATCTAAATGCCATAAATGAAAAATAACCCCAGAGCCATAGCAATAATCAAGAGTTGAAGCCATGTTGTTTCTGGGAAAGTAAGAATATACATGTTAATGACTTGAATATTTAATGCTGCATGCAAAAATTAATCAATGCAGTCAGAAATGTAGCTGGGCTCTTAGTGTAAGCCAGAAGCCAAATAAGCGCTACTCTGTATGTGCATAAAGTCCTAAAAATCTCTGAAATCTCTGCTCACTGAGCAATGGCTTCTGAAGTCATAGGAATGAACTGAGTCACCAGTGAGAGTTTGAGATCTTAGCCCCATACTCCTATGCAGCCCAAATTTATACTACTTGAAATATTTGGAAGAACTTCAAGTGAAAAAAGCATATAAAAATTGGAACCAGCCTACCCAGAAGGCCTAGGCCAAGGCAATGATAAAACTGCCTCATAGAGGAACTTCCAGCACTACAAATTTGTCTAAGACTTCCTAGGAAGGTGACCACTTATAGATATGAAAAGTAGAAAGGCAGACCACAGACTTACAAATGGGAAAATGTATATACATGGGATCACAGGAAAAAATAAATATAAGAAATACACTTTAAAATTAGTGTGTTTATGTGTTGACAGTGCTCAAAGTGATTAAAAAACCTGATAAAAAAGAAAAAAAAAGGACAGAAAATTATGATATAAAAATAAATAATTTTGACCGCCAGTGAGCTTCTTATCAGCAAAAATTGAGGCTGGCTGACTTCTGGAATAATATTATCAAAACTCTGAGGAAAAAATAAAACTGTCACCCTAAAATTATATACCAGCTAAACCATAATTCAAACCTGTGGATGAAATAAACACATTTTCAAAAAGAAATAAATGCCAAGTGAAAGTACTCCCCATGGAATTTATAAATAGAAAATATACTTAAGGGGTGCCTGGGTGGCTCAGTGGGTTAAAGCCTCTGCCTTCGGCTCAGGTCATGATCTCAGGGTCCTGGGATCGAGCCCCGCATCGGGCTCTCTGGTCAGCGGGGAGCCTGTTTCCCCCTCTCTCTCTGCCTACTTGTGATCGCTCTCTCTGTCAAATAAATAAACAAAATCTTAAAAAAAAAAAAGAAAAAGAAAATATACTCAAGCAGGAAAGAAAGTAAACCCAGAGGAAGTATCATGCAGGGGTGCCTGGATAGCTCAGGTGGTTAAACATCTGCCTTCAGCTCAGGTCATGATCTCCAGGTCCTAGGATCAAGCCCTGAATCAGGCTCCCAGCTCAGCGGGAAGTCTGCTTCTCCCTTTTCCTCTCCCTCTCTCCCTGCTTGTGTATGTGTGTCTCTCTCTCAAATGAATGAATAAAATCTTAAAAAAAAGAGGAAGTACCATGCAAGAAGCAAATAAGAGCAAAGAATTAAATAAGTATATTAATAAATAAACATAAAGATTAAATATTAATTTTTAAATAAAATTTTTTGCCTATGTAAAAAAAGAAGGTGGAATTAAAATGCTAAACTACATGAGAGATTGGAGGGGAGTAATTAAGATACTTGTTAAGGTAGATATACCTTTTTCTTGTTTAGGAGAAATAAGTGTTAAGTTTAATATTTTAGAAACATTAAACAATATTTTGGACATATTAAAATATAATAGAAGCCACTAAAATAGTACAAATTATAACTTTAAAAGTGGTAGATTGATACAGAGGGAAAAATAATGGTAGTTCAGAGAAAAGACAATGCTATCAGTCCAACAGAAGGCAAGAAAGGGAGAGAGCAAATAAAGCATGATAAAGAGATAACACAAATTAAGATGGTAAAAATAGGTTAAATATACTAGTAATTGATAAAGCTATAATGTCTTCAAAAAACTTCAAACTAAAGGAAATACCTATTGATTATGAGTATATTTATCTATATCAGAAGATTGTACACTCTAAATTCATATTAGCAGTTACTCTTATAGAGTAGGAAGAGAAATGCAAATGAGATTGGCTGAAAAGGGGTTCAATTTTACTGTAGCTTTTTGTTTCTTTTAGGAAAAAAGAGACTTGAAGCAAATATCATAACGTTATCAATTGTCAAGTCTGAGTGGTGAGTAGGTGGGTATTTTTAAATACCATGTCAGTGCTTTAATTTTTTTAGATGTCTCCATTTTTCATCAGAAGTCATAAATCATATTAATAGATCACTGACGTGAAGGTCATGAACTCTTGCTTCTGCTGGATGTCAATAGATAATTCCATACCTGGGATTTCCAAGAAACAGCAACAAATATTCAAGGTCCCTCTGAGGACTTTTATCATTTACTGACATTGAAATAAACTCACTTTACTTAAAGTAGCTTAGGAGAGTCTCTATTGCTTTTAATTTAAAAATTTTGCCTGGAGCTAAGATAGTGGCCTAGTTGGAGGGCCCAAGGCCCCTCCCATCTCTCCAACACAACTAGATAACTATCAAATCATTCTGAATATCAAGGAAATTGACCTGAGGACTGACAGAACAAACTGCGCAACTAGAGAGAGAGAAGAGGCCAGCCACATTGAGGAAAGGAAGAAGTGTGGAGACATGGTTTGGGGAAAAACAGATCGTGGGTGCTGTGGAAGGGAGCCCTGGTCTTGGAGAGTGGAGAGACAGAGAGGAGCACACAGGGGAATGCACAAAGAGGACACATCCTCAAAATCATTGACTGGGAAAATGAGAGAAATGGGAGAAATAAGAACTAACACCACAGAAATACAATCATAAAATAATATTATGAAAAACTATATACCAACAAATTAAACATAGAAGAAATAGATAAATTCCTAGAAACGTATAAACTACCAAAATTAAAAGAGGAGGAAATAGAAAATTTGGGCAGACCAATAACCAGCAAAGAAATTAAATCATTAATAATAATAAAAACTCCTAATAAACAAAAGTCCAGGACGAGATGTCTTCAAAGGCAAATTCTACCAAACATTTAAAGAAGAGTTAATACCTATTCTTCTCAAACTGTTAAAAAAAAACGTAGAAATGGAAGGAAAAGTTCCAAATTCATTTTATGACTCCAGCATTACCCTGACACCAAAACCAAATACTCTACTACAAAATAGAACTATAGGCTAATATCCCTGATGAGCATGGATGCAAAAATTTTTAATAAAATACTAGCAAATCAAATCCAACAGTATATTGAAAAAAAACATTCACCACAATCAAGTGAGATTTATTTCTGGGCTGCAAGTATACTTCAATATTTGCAAATCAATCAATGTGATACATCACATTAATAAAAGAAAGGATAAGAACCATATGTTCCTTTCAATAGATGCAGATAAAGCATTGACAAAGTACAACATCCATTTATGATAAAAACCCTCAACAAAGTAGGGATTGAGAGAACTTACCTCAACATACTAAAGGCCATATACAAAAACTCCCACAACTAATATCATTCTCAGTGGGGAAACATTGACAGCTTTTCCTCTATGGTCAGGAACAAGATAGGGAAGTCCATTCTCACCACTGTTATTTAATATAATACTGGAAGTCCTAGTTTCACCAATCAGACAACACAAAGAAATAAAATGCATCCAAATTGGCAAGAAAGAAGTCAAACTTTCATTATTTGCGATGGCATGATGCTCTATATGGAAAACCCAAAATCCTTCACCAAAAAAATTGCTAGAACTTGACACATGAATTCAGTGAAGTCACAGCATACAAAATCAGCATACAGAAACCTGTTGCGTTTCTATACACCAATGATGTAGCAGCAGAAAGAGAAATCGAAGAATAAATCCTACTTACAATTACACCAAAAACCATAAGATACCTAGAAATACGCCCAAACCAAAGAAGTAAAAGCTCCGTATCCTGAAAACTAGAAAACACTGATGTAAGAAATTGAAGATGACACAAAGAAATAGAAAAACATTTCATGCTCATGGGTTGGAAGAACAAAGATTGTTAAAATGTCTATATTACCCAAAGCAATCTAAATATTTAATGCAATCCTTATCAAAATACCAACAGCATCTTTCATAGAGCTAGAACAAACAATCCTAAAATTTGTATGGAATCACAAAAGACCCTGAATAGACAAAACAATCTTGAAAAAGAAAAGCAAAGCTGGAGGCATCACAATTTCAGACTTCAAGTTATATTACCAAGCTGTAGTGATCAAGACAGTGTGGTACTGGCACAAAAACACATATATACATCAATAGAACAGACAGAAAACCTAGAAATGAACCTGCAACTATATGGTCAATTAATCTTTGACAAAGCAGGAAAGAATATCCAATGGAAAAAAGACAATCTCTTCAACAAATGGTTTTGGGAAAATTGGATAGTCATGTGTAAAAGAATGAAACTGGACCACTTTCTTAAATCATACACAAAAATAAGCTCAAAATGGATGAAAGACCTAAATGTGAGACAGGAAACCATTAAAATTCTAGAGGAGAACACAGGCAGCAACCTCTTTGACCTCTTTGACGTCAGCCACAGCTAGACATGTCTCCAAAAGCAAATAAGAGCAAATATGAATTATTGGGATTTCATAAAAATAAAAAAAGCTTCTTTGTACAGTGAAGGAAACAATCAACAAAACTAAAAGGAAACCTATGGAATGGGAGAAGACATTTGCATATGACAAATCTGATAAGGGATTCGTATCCAAATTATATAAAGATCTTACCAAATTCGACATACAGAAAATATAATAATCCACTTAAAAAAATGGGCAGAAGTCATGAATAGACTTTTTTTTTTCCAAAGAAGACATATAGATGACTAACAGACACATGAAAAGATGCTCAACATTACTCATATTAGGGAAATACAAATTGAAATAGCAATGAGAGATCACCTCACACCGGTCAGCATGGCTAAAATCAACAACACAGGAAACAATGGGTATTGATGAGGCTGCAGAGAAAGGGGAACCCTCCTGCACTGTTGGTGGGAATGCAAACTGGTGCAGCAATTTTGGAAAACAGGTTGAGTTTCCACCAAAATTTAAAAGTAGAACCACCCTACAATCCAGTAATTGTACTAGAAGATATTTACCCAAAGGATACAAAAATACTAATTCAAAGAGATACATGCACCCTGATGTTCATTAGCAACATTATTAACAATAGCTAAATTATGGAAAGAACCCAAAAGTCCATTGACTGATGAATGGATAAAGAAGAGGACACAACCCGAATGTTTATAGCAGCAATGTCCACAATAGCCCAACTATGGAAAGAACCTAGATGTCCATCAACAGATGAATGGATAAAGATGTGGTATATATACACAATGGAATACTATGCAGCCATCAAGAGAAATGAAATCTTGCCATTTGCAACAATGTGGATGGAACTGGAGGGTATTATGCTAAGCGAAGTAAGTCAATCAGAGAAAGACAATTATC
>CM052898.1:124578996-124659622 GCA_028534135.1 Potos flavus
TGAGTGCTGTGAAATGTGTAAGCCTGAGGATCCACAGACATGTACTCCTGGGGCAAATAATACATTATGTGTTAATTAAAAAATAAAAAAAATAAAAAAAAGAAGAGGACACACACACACACACACACACACACACACACACACACACTGGAATATTACTCAGCCATAAAACAAAAATAAAATCTTGTCATTTGGAACAATGTGGTTGGAGCTAGAGAGTATAATGCTAAGAGAAATAAGTCAGTCAGAAAGAGGTGAATACCATATGATTTTACTCATATGTAGAGTTTTAAAAACAAACAAACACGGGGAGTGGGGGAAAGAGGAACACAAAGAAACAGACTCTTAACTACAGAGAACAAACTATTGGTTACCAGAGGGTGGGTGAGGGAGTGGGTTAAATAGGTGATGGGGATTAAGGAGGGTACTTGTGATGAGCACCAGGGTTTGTATGTAAGTGTTGAATCACTAAATTCTAACTCTGAAACTAGTATTATATTGTATGCTAACTAACTGGAATTTAAATAAAACTTGAAAAAATTAAAAATAAAAATTTTATTTTTTACATCAGACACAAGCTTTCTCATGTTTCCTGTTGCGTGATCTATTTTTTTTTACCCTATTATTTTCAATCAGCCTGTGCTTTGTGTTTAAAGTGTATTTCTTGTAAATAGCATGTGGTCATTGTTGGGTTTTTTGTTTGCTTTTTGTTTTGTTGTTGTTGTTTTTTTTAATTCAGTTTGACAATCTTTGCCTTTTAATTGAAGTGTTTAGTTCATTTTTATTTTATATAACTATTGATATGATTTACATTTCCACTTATTCTATTTATTCATTATTCCTGTAGTCTTTCTTTCCTACCTGCTTTTTTTTGGAAGGGGGGAGTAAATCATTGTCTTAGTATCCCTTTTCACCCTCTGAACTGGCTTTTTAACTAAACTAGTTTACACTGTTTTTTAATAGTTGCTCTAGAGATTATAATAAACATCTTTATGTATTCATAGTTTATCTTCAAATAATATTATAGAGTTTTACTTCATGGGATCTGAAACAATAAGATGCCATTTTCAGCCCTTCTCACCTGTTATGCTCTAGTTGTTTCATATTTGACTTCTACATATTACATACATCATAATATATTATTACTTTATTCTAAATAGCTAACAGTATTTCAAATTTAAAACTACATGTGAAAGTAAGAAATTTTTCTAAAAGGTATTTTTATATTTGCCCAGATATTTATCTATTCTCATGTTCTTCATTTCCTCCTGCTGATACAGAGTTCCATCTGGTATTTATATTTTTTAGCCTGAATAATTTCAGTTAGCATTTTGAAAAGTTTTTATAGTGCAGGTCAGCTGGAAACAAATTCTCTCCAATTTTGTCTGTCTGAAATGTTATTATTTTGAAAGATATTTTTGCTGACTATAGAACCCAATGTAAATAGTTCTGTTTTGTTCAAGTGTGACACTTTAAAGATTTCTGGTGAGGTCAGCAGCCATTTATACTCCTGCTATTCTCTATGCAATATGTCTTTCTCCTTGTATGTATTAAAACTGAGTTTATTTTGATATAATTTACATAAATTAAAATTCACAAGTTATGGAATACATTGATGACATATGTACATATATACACATACCTATATATTTTTAAAAATTTTTATGTATTTATTTGAGAGAGAAAGCATGAGTGAGGGGAGGAGCAGAATGGGAAGGAGAAGGACAAGTAGCCTCTGCACAGAGTACAGAGCTTGACATGGGGCTCAATCCCAAGATCACGATCTGAACCAAAACCAAGAGTCTGATGCCTAACAGACTGAGCCACACAGGCATCCCATATATTTGTACAACTGTATAATCACTCTCATTATCACGATATAGAATGTCTCCATCATTCCAGAAAATTTTCTCTTCCAATTTCCTCTGTTTTTGCTAAGAAGTCTGCTATATTTGTTTTGTTCTGCTGTATGCAGTGGGTTGCTTTTCTTTGTTTACATTCAAAGTTCCCCCTTTATCTTTGATTTACAGTAGTTTGAATATAAGATAGCTATGTGTGCTTTCCTTGTTTCTATCATCATCGAGGTTTGCTAACTTCTTTTGAGTCGATTGGATGATTTATCTTGGACTTATAAGTTATATTTTTCAGCAAACTTAGGAATTTTTGGCCATCATTATTTCAAAATACTTTCTATGCAGTCCTACTTTACTTCATTTTGTGAGATTCCAATGACACATGTTACACTATTTGTTATGGTCTTACAGATCACTGAAATTCTGTTCCTTTTGTCTTCTATTATTTTTTTCTCTTTGTTCTTCAGACTAGGAATTTTCTATTGATTTATCTTCAAGTTTACTTACACGTTATTTTGCCACCTCCAATCTGCTTTTAAGTTCAAAAACTCTAGAGTGAATTTTTGTACTGTAAATGTTAGGTCTAGAATTTCCGTTTAGTTTTTCTTTTAAGGTTCCATTTCTCTGCCAATATTCACCATTTGTTCATTCATTACAGCTGTATTTTCCTTTAAATACTTGAACATATTTATAATATAATACCTGTTTGAAAGTTCTTGTCTGTTAAATCTAACATTGGATCATCTTGTAGTCTGTATTTTTTTTTTTCTAAACAATTGGTCACATTTTTGTTTCTTCATGGCTCATTACTTTTTATATTATACTGGACATTTTCTTAATATGTTGTGGACACCGAATGCTCTTATCTTCCAATGAAACATAATGATTTTTTTTTCTAGCAGTCAAAAGTAAAATTCTTGTGTCAAAATTCAAACTTCTTTCTCCTATCTTTGGCAACAGGTGAAATCTCTGCTTAGTTCTTTCATCCTACTGGTTATTGGGGCAGTCAAGGACTTGGCTGGAGTAATATGTGGATATTTTAGTTCTCCCTCTCTGGATCCTTCTTTTTCAGGATTTCCCAATTCCCTTTTCAGGCAGGACAGTATCATTCAAACTCCTTTCCCTTTCTCTTCAAATAGTGGCTTTGCGCCCAAATTCCAGCTGCAGTATGATGTGCAAACTGGAGCATTTCTTTAGACAAAAGGGAACATTAATGCAAAGTTCACCCTTCTTTTAAGGATAGACTCCCCTCCAGTTTGTCTATTTTTTGTCATTCCTCAGTGCTTTCTACTGTTTTTTGTTATCTGTTCCATGTTTATAATTGTAACCTGTTAGAGGGCCAGATTGATATAATTTATTGTCATTACTGAAAGCAGATTTCCCTCCATTCTTATTTTGATTTGTTATGACATAATATGATTATAATTGCTTCAAGTATTTCATAAGAGAAAATGCATATTCTTATGAAATTAAATATTACTAGTGTAGGGACTCAGAGACCACTTCCCTAACTTTGCTGTAATTAACTTCAGTTATCAATTACAGTGAGTTAATTTGTAGAAGAGGGGTGGGAATGGAGTTGACCTGCCTTCCCAACAGGAGGAAGAGTACATGTAAAAAGCTTTGGTGGGAAGGAATGTTGTGTTCTCAAGGACACATGTGAAAATGTCAGTGTGGCAAGAGCAAAAAAAGTGAGGAAAAACTTTGGCTGCAGGAATTAACAGTGGTCATATCATGCAGAGCCTTATAAACTATGGTAAGTATTTTGGTTTTCAGCTTGAGAATAATGGAGAGCTATGAAAGGATTTTTTAAAAGAAAAGAGATGATAATACTATTTTGTGAAGACTATCCTGGCCACAAGAAAAAGAGTGTTTATAGAAAGGGATAAAAATAGAGGAAGGAGACCAGTCATGGGCTATTCTAGTAATGGTATGAATGAGATTTGATAGTAGCTTAGACTACCTAGTTCTTATATTGGAAAAAAGAGCACAGACTTAAGGAATGATTAGGTGGTAAAGGGTTAGAACTGGATAGAAATGGGTGTAGACAGGAGAAGAATGTTTCCCTTCACATGGAGAGGAATCTGTGTCTGTTTTATTTAATGATGTAATTCTGAACATATAAAACTATGTCTGGCACACAAGAGGTCAAATTAATTAATGTCAGGATAAACCTTATTTATTCTGTGTAATTGAATGAGTGACATCACCTTTCTTCAAGATAAGGAACACTATTAAACACTGATAAACAGGGCTTGGGATTTTTGGGTTTCTTTGTTTGCTTTGAGTTATTGTGGTTTTGTTTTAACTTGGCTGAAAGGATCATTAGTTCAATGTTAGGGATGATGAGCTTGGGATAGTTTTGATACATCCAAGTAGAAACATCAAGTTGGCAGCTAGATTAAGATTCTAGAGTACAGATGAAAGCTCTGGGTTAATGTACTATGAATCATCTTATTCAGTGGTAACTCAATCCATGGGTAAAAATAAGATTAGTTAAAATACAAGTCTGGAGTTGGAAAAAAATGAAAGACTATTTCATATTAAGTCATGTTTTAATTCACGTTTTACATGTTTAGTAAAGGAAGAAAGAATCAGGAAGAGTAAGAATAAAGGATCATAGAAGTAGGAAAAACAAACAACAACAAAACCAACAAAAAAACAAATAAAAAACCCCAAGAGAATGTGGTATTCCAAAGGCCAAAAGACAATGTTTCTTCCAGAAAGGTTGCTCCTTAGAAGCAAGTAAATTAAAGACTGCAAAATATCTACCAGGTTTGGTTATATGGAAGTTGTTGTCAGTAAAAGTCACACCTATGTGCCCCTATTTCTTCAATTTTTCTGTACCTCATAGCAGTTTATTTTCCAAAAAGGAAACATGTGTACAGATAAACACATAGGACACATTTTTTAAAGACTTTATTTTCTGAGGGTAGTTTTATGTTTGTTTATTGATACAGCCTGCTGCTCAGAGTTTCTTTTTCGGTATGCTTTGCAATTTTTTCTTTATAGACTGACATGATGTACCAAGTAAAACGAACTGCTGTAAATAAGCTTTTAGTAAACTGGTGGTGAGGTGTGGGAGGAGGGGAAGTGTTCTATAGTCTTATGATGAGGTATTATTCTTTTAGCTACTTGGTTATAAGTATTACTCTACAAGTGTTTCTCAGTTTTTTCCTCTGCCTTAAGTGGAACACAAGCTAGAGTGGGCTTGAGTTAGTCATTTTCCTTCCCTAGGTCAGTAGACTCTGATAATACCCCAGCAGATTAGGCTTGGGTTTACTAATTCCCCCCCAGGGCAGGCCGTGTTAAGAAGGACAGAGCGCTCGGGCATACTGCAAAATGGTTCCTTTCCTCTTCCCCCTGTGAGAAGACCCAAGGAATGTTTCTCCTATATTTACTATGAAAACCAGATCAAACTCCTGGAGGTAAATCTCACAATATTATGTTGACTCACCTAACTGTGGCCCCCCTGGAGCTTTTAACTCAAGAATTGTCTGCACAGAGAAAACAGGGCTGTCAGAGCCTTCAGCAACTCATCGGTCACAGTTCAGATCTCCTACACTGGCCCTGATTCCGTGGGCAGTCCACATTTATGAGCCTCTGCTCTGCTGAGCTGCAACCCCCTGAATACACCTGTCAGTCTCTCCAATCTTTGGGGCAGTAGGTTTCCTTGTGTCCTTGCCTCTCTTATGGATCTAAGAAGAGTTGTTGAGTTTTCAATCTGTTCATCTTTTTACTTGTTTTTGGGGTAGAGGGGTGACTTCCAAGCTCTACTTAATGCCACTTAGATGATAAGATTTAAGACAAGATACTCAAATATACTCCAGTCCTTGATGTAGTGGTGAGGCTGTAATTGATATTTGTCGTCACTTTCCTCCTCTCCAACTATTCATTCTAGGGTTTTGTTTTCCTTGGCTAGCATGTTGGCTAGTCCGAGTTGCTTTCCTGGTCTAAGTCCCTATTTGCCTTCTTCAGCTGTGTTTACTGCTGTCATCCAGTAATTAGTACTGGGTATAGAAGCAACATGGTAGTTCCAAATATACACCTTCTTGCTTGCATTAGGTGACAGGAAACATCAACTTCTGATGATCTTGGATTATCACATTCTTATTATATCAATTTCTTACTTTACCTATTGATCCACCGATGAGAGGAGCCAAAAGAAAGCAGTAGATGCAATTTGAAGTTCGTGAGAAATCTTACCGTGGCCCTCGTAAAAGTGTTTACTCCTCTGGGAACCAAGGAGTCTAATTTGGCAATGCTAAAGAGTGCAGTGAGGAGCAAGACCAATTACGCAATTGGGGGACAGGGAGAAAGGAGAGAGGGGTGGATCTTGTTTACTCCATATATGTCTTAATTCCCAGATAGACCACTATACATCAAATTTTCCTCTTAAAGTAAGAAAGAAAAAAGAGTACACTGTTTTAACTTCCAACTGCATATGCTTTTGTGGCTTCTTTCCTTTTCTTTTGAACTGGAAATCCAAATAAATCTAGTGTGTATTTTTTCCACCCAAGAAGAGGGCAGGGAACACAATGTAATACAGGGTGTGTGTGTGTGTGTGTGTGTGTGTGTGTGTGTGCGCGCGCGCGCGCGCACATGCCCACGTGCACCTATCCATCTGTTTAAAAGTTAAGTCATAGGAAGTATCATATTCCCGAAATATTGTGTATCTAGTTATTTCTACCATATTCCAACTTAAGATGTCCTGCAATTCTTCTTTTTTTTAAATGTCCTGCAATTCTGTCTTAATTTTCTTTCCCTCTCCACACCCCCATAGGACACAGTTGAGATACCATAGCCTAAACTTACAACCCACCCCTGCTATTTAAGGAATCCCCCCACACATCTGTGCATTTAGCTTAAGACTAGCTGAAGGATTTTTTGTTGGTGTGTGCTGTGTGGGTTTCCCAACTGTAGTCCTAATTTGCAACACCTACAGTTTGCTCAGCTCATTCTGATGCTAGGGTGGTTTCCTTCTGTGAATAAATGTCAGTGAGGTGCTCTAGGCAAAGCTATTGCCCTCACGGAGCCTATGAATTTAGTTTGTTCCAGGAATAGACTCCCTATTCCAATATGCAAGTGAACATTTAGAGCAGGTATATTAGCTAAGCCAGCTTTAGGAGATTAAAAGAAATGACTCTTGCTGCTGAAGGCTAAAGGACATGCTTTGCTGTACATCATAATGCTTTATCCAAACCAATTATATGCAAACATTTTTTGAGTGCCTACTATAGGCCAAGCACATTTCATATTCTACAAATGTTCATGAGGTCTACAGTTCATGAGGAACTGTGCTAGAGATAAGAAGAAAATACATAAATTAAAGAAGGATGTAAAAACTAGTAAGAGTGATAGGACAAGCCCAATAATTACAAAAAATAAGACAGAGGAAAATAAGATAGTGGTGATGACAACAAGATGGTGGAGTATGTAATACTAGCCTTTGTCTCCCCACACACACACACACAAATTAGACACCTACTTACAAGTGCAGATAGCCTTGAGAGGGCCAATAAAAAACTGGCAGAACATACTGAAGCAAACAAAACAGAACAAGAAACAGAGAATAACCATAAAGAAAGGATTGTTGTGGAGGTCAGCATAGATAAGACATCCAGAGCTGGCTAGGAACAAAGAAGGCAGCAGATGGTACCATGACCCTTAGTGGTCTCCTCTGTGGGGACCACAGCTGTCTTTGCCATAAAATACCTCAATAGCCCCTGTAACAGCCATGGACTGTTTCACGATGGAGGGTTCAGTAGTGTTTATCAGCACAGAACCCAGTGACCTGCTCCACAGAGGACATCAGCAGCTTTTGTCCTTTAAGTAAGCAACAACCATCTCTGCCTCAGACCCCCTACCCTCACCACAAGAAGGGGATGCTGTTGTGGTCCCCAAGAAGAAGCCTCTGTTGCCCGCCATGGGACTGGGATGCCCTTAACACCAACCCCAATACTTCCTGGACTCCAGTTATGGCCACGCCATGCATACCCATATTCTAGATCCTGGCTCTGGAATTACACTCGCTCTGCACATACTCTACTCCAGATGCTGACTTCACAGCTGTTCCATTAGTGCCCACACCTCTGACACCAGAGCCACCACTAGAGCAGTAGTATAGTAGTGTAGTAGTTACAGAACACCATCAAGAAGATGAAACACACACCAGAGGAATACCAGAAGGAGAAGAAAGAAAAAGAAAAGGTAAGCTATGGAATATTAGAAAATATTTTCAAACTGTATATCTGAAAGGGGGAAAATATCCAAATTGTGTAAGGAACTCAGACAATTCAGTAACAAAAAATAAAAACAAAACAAAACAAAACCTCCCAAATAACCCAATTAAAAAATGAGCAAGTAATCCAAATAGACATTTTTCCAAAGAATGTATGCAAATGGCCAATAGATACATGAAAAGATAATTCATATCAAATGTAGGTCGAAGGTACAAACTCTGGTTATAAAATAAATAAATTATGCAGGTCTGATATATAGCATGATGACTATAATTAATAATAGTGCACCTTACACTTGAAATTTGCCAAGAGAGTAAATCCCAAGTGTTTTCACCACACACATATGCAAAGAGTAACTCTGTGAGGTGACGGATATGTTCATCGGTCTGATTATGGTGATCATTTCACATTATATACACATATCAAAACATAATGTACCTCTTTAGTATGTATAATTGTTATTTGCCAATTATACTTCTAAAACACTTGAAAAAAAGAGATAAATTAGGATGCGTACCAACAAAGAGTTATGGGTTTTAAATAAGATGTGAATGTGAAATCTTTTTAAAATTCTAAAGTACTGGGACACCTGGGTGGCTCAGTCAGTTAAGGGTCTGCCTTCTGCTTAGGTCATGATTCCAGGGTCCTGGGATCCAGCCCTGAGAAGGCGGGGAGTCTGCTTCTCCCTTTCCCTCTCCCACTCCTCCCCCCACTTGCACATGTGCTCACTCTCTCTCTCTCACAAATAAATAAATAAAATATTTTTAAAAACCTTTACAGTATTGTAAAAATATAAATTGGGCATTAGCAAGCTATCCTTGGTAATAAGTGGGTCAACATTGAAGTTTGGAACCATTATTTCTCCCTTCCTCTGGTCTTTTTTCTCTCCACAAACTCTTCTTTCAAAAATCATCAATTCTTATATACATATATAAATATATATATATAAAAATATATATAATGATAATTATACATAATATATTTAATGATGATTATATATATAATTATATATATATATGTTTATATATATATAATGCTTTTCCCCCAAAGGGAAATCTTTTATGGAAACATACTAAATTAAACAAATAAAATCACCTTAGATTGAATTGGACAAAGTACCAGAGCCCCAGTCACTCAATCCTCTCTCCACTACCTTTACCTCTTCAGCAAACTCTGTGAAGTCATTATTTCATAACCTATTGTGAAAGCACTGCATTACCAGATTTCTAAGATCACTTACATTTTTGGTATTCATGGGTGTGAGACTAATGTCTACCTGACCCTATATTTTTTAGCTAATCAGGCTTATAGTCTGTGGATTAAGTAACCTAGTGGCAAATCTCCCGTTCTCCCAGGATCCTCTTCATACCATGTCCTACATATTCCGCTTACTCTCCAGCTTCCCCTACTGAAAGCCTGCTTATGGCCTACTTCAGCTTTCTTACGTGGAAATTATATGAGGCATTGCGAACTTTATATCCCAGAATTCTCCCAGGACTTGGATTTAGACTTCCCCTTTGTTTCTTCTGGTCCTGGATACCAGCCTGGACTAGAAAACCATGCTAGCTTTTTCTCCACTCAAAACCACTAATTTGCATGGGTAATTTATGGACTGGGCTGGCCCTAGTTTCCAGTAGAGAAAATTTAGACTAAAATCTTTGACAAAGTAGTTATCAGTCCTTGAGTGTTTGTTTGTTTTGTTTTCTGTTTGTTTTGTCATAACAGGGAAGAAACCCTTAGCTTAAATTTCTGACATACACAATTTCAAATTTTAACATTCCAGAGTTGTAGGAGGACTTGGGGAAAACCGAGAAAATTGAAGAAATTCCCCAAATCTGACAGGTTACCACCTTTACTGAGATGAACCTACTAGAATTACCAAGGAACAGCCAAAATAAAGGATTCAAAACGGAAAAATCACATCATATTTCTGATACAGATTTTGTGTGGAAAAAAAGAAAAATGTTTTATCTAGCTCCCCCTGGTGGTGGATTCCTGAAATGTAAGACTACCTAATAGTTAAGTAACTTCTTTTTCGCATTGCTGTGGACCTACTTGCACGTCTAAATAAAAATTAACTCAGAAATTGAATTACAATTCTTTGAAACTTGAGACCCCTAGAAAAATACACTGGTGCTTAGTGTCACAGCAAAATACAGTACAGCAAAAAAAAGGTTTCAAAAATTAATTTTCATGACCCCCCACCTTGGAATTCCAAGAATTGTGGGTGCCTGAGGAGCAGAAATAATTTGAAACAATAAATGTTATTAATTAATAGTTATTTATTCCTGAAGCAAGTTGTGAAGTGCTTTATATAGCTTTTTTTCAGTGAGCAAAGACGATCTAACACAAATTTTGAAATGAAATGATATTTGTTTCTAATTGATAAATCTGTTGGCAGTATGGGAAATGAGGGGAGGAGGGGAACAGGGAGAATAGGGAGGATTAAGGGATTAGATGACAGAGGGACTCTGTGACCAAAGGCTTGTAGGTAAAAGATGATAAGAAAAGAACTTCAACTAGGGCAGTAGTAGTAAAGGTGGGAAGAACTCAGATCCTGGTGATATTTCTGGGATACAGTTCACAGGGTTTGATCATTGAGTCAATGAAACTGGCAGAGTGGGAGGAGTGGAGGATGGAAACTTCATGTCCAGTGAGCCCATGGAATTTTCCACTGAACTTCAGACCACGTCACTACCTTTCTGGCGTTGTACTTACCCATATCTTTCTTCTTTGACACCATAGTGAAATCCGTATCTAATCTGGATCAGAGTGAGAGAGGGTGAGATGTATGGATGAGTTTGCCTAATCATTTAACCTGAGAAACCAGAACATTTAGATTGACTTAAACTGTTGTTTGAGGACAGACTATAAAACCAAGGCTGTTACCTGGTATAAAATTAGGGAAGATAAGGAAGGTGATGAAGGTGAAGGAAATTGGCCATGTCAACTTTACTTTGATCATATAATATAACATCTTTGTTTACTATAACTTTATTGTTCATATTATAACATCTTCTGTACCAGGCATTTTGCTAGGCACTTAGGATTTAAATGAAAAGAAAAAGAAATCCTAGCTGTCGGTAATTTTTCTACCTGGTGGTTGAAATAGGTAAGTAAGCAGGCAATTCTAAGACAGTGTAATTAGTATATATATTACACATTATTTAATGTATAATATATCTAATGTATAATATTATATATATTATCTAATGTATTATATATATATGTACACATAAATATATATATATATATATATATATATATTTGAATAAAATTAAAGGTTATTCAAGGAGGCAGGAGAGGACAAAGAAGCCAAAGCCCAGACTTAGAAAGTTCAGGAAGCCTCCCTAAAAATGATAATATCTGAAGTAAAACTTAGAGAATGAGGAAGCAATCCTGAGGGAAGGAGGAAATTACAGTCCTTCTAGGTAGCAGAGGAGCTGGTGGAAAGTTCTAGAGAATTAGGAGTACATCAGTATGCCTGAAACATTACAAAGAGAGAAGGAAAAAAAAAGAAGGTTGGGAAAAAGGGGCATAGTGAGAGATGAATTTTCAGAAATAACCAGGAACTAGATCATGCACGATATGCATCTATTCAGAGTGTGTACAGGAGAAAGGGTATTCTTCTGCTCCAATCCCTATCTTACTGTTATAGAGTTAGATATGGGTCTTAGTATTTAAATAATGTCCTTTTTTGTTGGTGTATATGGGTCAATTTTTACCTTTTGGGGATTCTCCAAACCAAAAGCTTCAATCTCAAAAATTTCCTCCTGCTAGAAGCAGATCTTTTTGTAACAACAGACTATGCTGTGCCTCAGCCATATATAAGGCCCCCCTGCACGCAATCTCATAGAATGCATTACTGGTCTAGTGTCTAGATGGGAAAGAGAATCAGAGACTAGTATTTTGTGTTTGAGAAGTGACTCGTCTACTACCTTCTCAATTCCAACTAGTATTTTTGTCTGTAAATTAATTTTAAATATTTTTCCAAACCAGGGACTGCCCCTCAAAATTTACACCCCCCGCCCCCCGCAACATAAGTTTGCCTGAAAAGATTCTGCAAATACTTGCCTCAGACCTAAAAGAAAAAATGGATTGTAAAGTGATCTTTGGGTCGGTGTACAAAGCAACAGAGAAACTGTGGCATAGATTCCTACCATCATAAGAAATAATTATACTCTACAAAGGGATCAAAATGCTGAGATTATTTATATCACTTTAAGATAAGCTCATGTAGGGAAATAATATACTCATGTTCTCTATCTCTGTTGGCTTTCTCTGAGGGATGAGAAGCATGAGAAGGATTACAGAGACCCACTTCCTAGGCCAAGAACAGGTTTGTCAAACACGATGAACACTCAGGGGCGATAATGTGAAGTGGAGTGAGTGTGTAGGTATGTCTGTAGAGAGTAGGCACTTGAAATACATCTTGTGGCTCATGTTAAGAAGTCCGAAGTATGCTCACGAGTTCAGACTTTATATTCAGATGGCACTGAAGAAACACCATAGTGTTTTAAGCAAGGAAATGGCATGATCATATTTATATTGTGTAAATATCAGTCAAGCTGTCATGGGTAGACTCTATTGGAGGAAAGCACAGTGAAGGAAAGAAAGCCTGTTGGAAATGTATGCCACGGTCTGGGCTAGAGATGGTGATTGATCTAGTGTGGTAGGAGTGTGGAGGTTAAGATGTGGCTAGATTTAAGAGATTTTCAGGACACAAAGCAACAAGACTTGGAAACAAATTGGACAGATCAAGTGGTGATGCACAACAGTTTAGAGAAGGTTTTGCCTCAGATTTACCGTGAATACATGCTACTGCTTGCCTGTGGATTTTTTTCCTGAGTGTGGGAGCATAGTGGATCTACACTTGTGGAAAAGTAGAAGGGCCATAGTTATTGTCCCAGAAACAGCTCTCGACCAATGACATATGGGCACCTGACATAATCCTCAGCCTCCTTTCTCTCTGAGACATACCCATGAGCTCTTTCTACTAGAGTTCTCGATTTCCTTGGCATGTTCACTCCACTCGCCCAGTGGTAACTGGCTTTCCCGTGTGCCCTTAGTTGACATTCTTTCATTTCCTACTTTACTTCCATACACCTTTGTGTTTCCTGGGATCACTCGAATATTAGGATCAGTGTCTGTTTGGGGAGAAACACGAAAGGCAGCTTTCACTGGAAAGTGATTTATGTTGAGATGGAAATGAAGAGTTAAAATCTGGGGAAAGTAAATCTAAGATACTCTACTCAGATTAAGTTTTAGTTTAATTTAGCATCTTAGGGCCTTCTTAGGGGTTATTCCACAAGCCTGCTTCTAGAATCCCAGTTTCTGAAGATTTGATCTAGGGCCTGGTCATCTTTTCTTTGCTGATTACTCTTTTTAGAAATTAATCTATTCTCCCATTGAATGCTGGACTTTTATTCCCATTTATTCTGAATTATGTCACTTATGCTGGATAACATTTAAATATATTGTCCAAATTGCATTAAATAATATTTTCTTTAATGAGTGGGTGTTAACTAAACTTACCGTGATGATCATTTTGCAATAATTATTGAACTATGTTGTATATCTGACACTAATATAATACTATATGCTCAATTATATCTCAATTTAAAAAACCCACTGAAACATATATAGGATTATATTTGCCACTGTTTTATGTAAAAATATGACTGTCTTATTTATGCATCTCTTCTTCCTGTTTATTTAACTTTAACCCTTCACATCAACTAGCTCTAATTCATCCTTTTTAAATGACTATATAATATTCCACAGCGTAGATGTACCACATTTGTTCATTCATTGCCGTATTAAGGAGCATTCTCTTTGTTTTTCAGTTTTGATTTATTTTATATTGCCACTATGACTAATGCTACAATAAATGTTCTTGTGAGTATCCCCCCAAAAGAATAATTTTGATATCCTTTTTAACTTTTTATCTCATTTAGATAGGATAAAATATGGTACTATGGGGTGAATTGTGTCCCCCAAAATTTATGTATTGAAGGCTTAATCCCCAATGTGACTGTAGTTAGTGATGGGGCCTTTCAGGGGTAATTAAGACTAGATGAGGCCATAGGGTGGGACCCTAATCCCAGAGAGCCGCTGTTCTTGTATGAAGAGGAAGAAACACTCTTTTCTTCTGCCCATCCCTCCTCCCTCCCCTTCCCTTTCTCTTTCTCTCTTTCCACATGCTCACAGAAGAAAGGCCATGTGGGTACACAGCATGAAAGTGGCAGTCTATAAACCAAGAAGAGAGCTCTCACCAGAAATGGAATCAGCCAGCACCTGATTTGGGACTGCCAACCTCCAGAACTGTGAAAAAATGAATTTCTGTTGATTAAACCACCTGGTTTGTGGTATTATGTTATGGCAGCCTGAGCTGATTAATATATATGGGTACATTAATTTAAAAAAATGTACAGGGGCGCCTGGGTGGCTCAGTGGATTAAAGCCTCTGCCTTCGGCTCAGATCATGATCTCGGGGTCGTGGGATCGAGCCCCGCATCGGGCTCTCTGCTCAGCAGGGAGCCTGCTTCCCCCTCTCTCTCTGCCTGCCTCTCTGCCTACTTGTGATCTCTCTCTCTGTCAAATAAATAAATAAATAAAATCTTTAAAAAAATAAAAATAAAATAAAAAAATAAAAAAATGTCCTTACTGCTTATTTCCAAATGCCTATATTCTCTTTCTTATTTTATTTTCTTGTTTTTTTATAATATCTTTTCTTAAGACAATAGATTCTGAACCTGGACTTCCCTTTACTTTGGTCAAATTCCTTAACTTTCTTTGATTTAATTTTTTTCAAGTGTAAAAGGGGAACAATATTAATACTTGTATCCTCAGACGATTTGTTGTGAAGATTAACACATTACTAAATAGAAAGTCTTTTAAGCATACATGCATTTTTTATTCCTGTTATAAAGTTTCTATCTTATTCCTTTATTTTAAAATGAAATAATCATCGTTTTCAACAAATTAAATCAAACCTTTCTATTACTGTCTTACTCTCTCTAACATAGCTCTTTCCTGTCCTTGGAAAGACACTCCCCCTCTCAATTTCTTCTTGCCACAGACTCCTTTCCCCTGGTAGACAGAGCTTCACAAACTCATCGTTATTCTTCCTCATAAAGGGTAGTCAAACAGACCATCTATTGAGATTCCCACCAGATCAATTGACAATTGATTCCGTTTGGTCACTAGGCAACATATTTTAGGAAAAGAATGTTGTGAATACTGTTTTTGCCTTAATTCTCCAGGAATAAAAATTTCTTCAAATAATCCTCTGCTTTGCTCTCGAATCTATGTGAGCTTAAAACAGCATTCACACTGTCTGCTGTTACTTGCCTCACTCCATAAATTCTTCCTAAGGTTATAATCTATATCAAGTTCACGTGGATAGAAGATACACATTTATACGTTTGAAAATAATACCAAGAAAGAAAGAGTGTTTGGAAAGAGTATCCAGGAAAATAGACTTCCTAAATAAACAAAGAAAGGAAAGAAAACTGGTTCGAGCTGAAACACGCTGGCAACATTGCCTCAGTACCAGTTTGTGCTTCGAATTCTCACCATTCTTTGTAGAATTGGGGCATTCTTTTCAGGCTCTTTTTCCACAGTGGCCACTGGAGGGCATTGCCCGTCAGCCTTGAGGGAGGTAAGAGGCAAGTCCTTAACCTGGGGAAAGGACTGAGGTAAGACATGTCAGTAGGGTCAGATAGCTATAACTGACTGTCTCAAGGCAAGATTTTGCTGGAACCAAGAATGAAGTTTAAAAAAAGAGTTCTTAAAATGCGGTGGGTGTTCGCCCTAGATTTTATTCTCCTCCCACTCACTCTTAACAAAGATGTTGTAATTGACTTGCAGCTTCATGGCTGCATTGCCTTAAATTATGTCATCAGGGTGTTACCCAACACTTTGGTATGAATTGAGTTTCCGTAATTCTGTTTTAATGATGATGGGTGGTTTTACTATTAAAAGATGGTAGAAGCTGGTCTTTTTCAAATGGGAAGAATTCCTTCAGGAAAGTAAAATATTACTTTGTAACATTTGAACACACCTGCAAAGTCCTTATTAAGTTGATTTAAAGTGTGACACATTGCTAAGCTACTTGAGGCTTGATTCATTAGACCTACATACTATGCAATTAGACCACTGGTAAAGCATGGATTCAATTTCCAAATCCCTAAACAGTCATTTAGCGCATCCACTGATTCTGCTCATGGGCTGCTGGTGCTTCCTCCACGTGCTTTGAAGCTGGATCGTCGCCTGCACCTTGTTAAATTTCAGCTCTACCCTCTCATTACCCATGTTGAAATGTTCAGAGTTCGAGAATGCAGGGGGCATTTTTTGAATGCAGGTTAATGTGCATATGCATGGTTTGTCTATGTAAACAGCTTTACAATTTAATGTCTATTCCTGGCAACTCAGTGGCAAGAACTGGTTTTACTTTTGGTTTGACTGAATGAGTATTGAGTTCATTTGCCTGAATTACCAAGGGCATCAAGCAGGTGTTCTAACCTAATATATCTGCAGAATACAATTTTCAGTTGACCCTCAGTCCTCTGCTCTCCTGCATTGTCTCTTACATCAAAAATTATTCCTTCTCAGTGTGTTTTCCTTTCCTTTTTCTCCCTGATGTCAGAACTGTAGCATGCCCAGGAGATAGACGTGAGACCTATTTCCTTCGATGTCTGCCTCATTTCCTTGGTGATCTTCCCCAGCTTCATGACTTTTAAAACCACCTATAGGCTAGCAATTGATAAATTTGTATCTCCAGGCTATTCTTCTCTAATATACTCTAAATTCTTATATACGAATGCCTACTTGACATGTCCACTTGAGTGGCTTTAAATATCTTGAACTTATGTCTGAAACTGAACTGCTGATATTTCCTCCAAATCTTCATTCCTGTCTAAGTTTAAAGCAACTTCCAGCTCCCCAGGTGAAAAAGTTCGGAGTCCTAATGACCCTCTCTCTCTCTCACTTTATATCAAATCCATAAGTTATATTTATAAAGACATTTATAGCTTACAAAATATTTTAAGGATAGTTGTTTCATTTTGGCCCCAAACTTATCCACCTAGATAAGTAGATAAAGATAAAGAAACTGGGTCTCTAGTAGGTTAAGTAATTTATTCATGGTCACACAGTTCGGAGTTGAACCTTAAATTCACATCTTCCGATTAAGTCTTGCTAGTCTTAGAACTAGTGCTGAACACTTAAGTTTTCTACTGGTCCACTGCAAAATGAGAATAGTAAGAACATTGAAGTACTTTGTCACAAAGCTAAAAGTATATCATTTAAAGAAGTGTCCTTTCTTCTTAGATATATTCTTTGTGATATCTGATGTCATAATGTCCTCTATTTTATAATAATAGTGATAGTATTCATACATGCCTTAATAAGGCAAAATAAAAAATTAATTCCTATTTGAAAAATATTATGATCTATAATATACAGAGTCTGCAAGTCAGTGAATATACTCTCATGTCTCAGGTCACAGATTCCAGGGAGCAGGTTGCATTCTTACTAACATATTTTTCTTTTAGTCTATACTTGGGTTTTAGAGTCTGCTTATTTTTATATTCACTTAATGCAAATTAATAATTCTAAAATAGGAAGGACAGACATGTCCTCTAGGTACGCCTCATGTATGAAGCTCCTTTCTGGCTCTCTCTCTGCTTCTATTCAGAAATTGAGATTATAATAGTTTGGGAAGTGTACAAAAGTCATATTACTTTAGGGTGAACAGTGGCGTTCATATCACTAAAAAGTTCAAAGGCAATGATGACACCACTTAGGGAAATTGTCTCTGATTTCTATAAAATGCTGCTGAATATTTGTATTTATCTACCTCTCCCTCCCAAATCCTGTTGAAATGATGTAACAGATATAAAAATACATGTATAGCATGATGAGTAACTGGAGAAAAGAACCACCAGTGATCAGAGCTGTGAAGAATTTCTGGAAGAGTAGATTCATTCACATATTCAACAACTATTTATTGAGGATGTATTAAATGCCAGTCACTCTCCTAGGTAATGGAAGTCCTGCAGTGAACACGATATTAAATGTCCTTGTTCTCGTAAAGTTTACACTATTGAAAAGCAAATCAGGGAGTTTTTTTAAAAAAGGAATTTATCAGATTGCGAGAAGTGCAATGCAAATAATTAAGTTAATGTGATAGAAAAATTACTGAGTGGCTGCTCTCATTTGGATAATTATGAAAGCGCTCTTTGAAAAGCTGGTATTTTAGTTGAGAGCCGAACAAGAAGGAACCAGCTGTTTAAAGACCAGGAGAAAAACACTCCTGAGAGAGAGAAGAGCTCGTGCAAAGGCCCCAAGACAGGAGTAATCTCACCGTGTTTGAGGATCCAAAAGAAGGCAAGAGGAGTGAAGGTAAAAAAGTAGGCCATGGAGCGAAGCAGAGGTCAGATCGTGTAAGGTTGTGTAGCCAGGTAGGAGTCAAGGTGTCATTCTAGAAAGGATGAGAAGCCGCTGGAGACACATAGGCAGCAAGTAGTATGAGGTGATATGTGATTTTAAAAGACCACTCTGATTAATTTTTGGAAAATGAATTGTAGGAGGTGGTATATGGATTTGGATAATGTTGGCTGTAATTACAGAGCCCCTAACTCATAGTGGAAGTGGATATAAAAGTTAAGAAATATATTAACTCATAACATAAGGAGTCCATAAGTAGGACATCTTCAGCGTTGTTTATTCATTGCCTCAGCAATAACATCAAAGACTAGAGCCCTTTTGTCTTTTCATTTTGACATCTTTGATGTGATGGCTTTGTCTCCATGGCTCTTCCCGCCATCGGTTGCTGGCTAGCAGCGGTGGCTCCAGATTGCAAGTGCAGACAAGGCAATGGAAGGAGCAAATGCCTCCCAGTAGACCTCCTCTCAGATCTGTCTTTACATTCATGGCAATGAAGATATCCAGTGGAGTGAAAAAAACCCTTCATCTGCTCCAAAATTTGTCAATCGGACTTCCCAACATGTACATCAAAACATCAAATAACTAAACTCCAAGTTCTTAATTTCTGGACCAGAAGAGAGGTAGGTGTAATTAATGCCCTTAAAGAAATTTTTGAGAATACAACATTCAGAGAAATAAGCAGGCTTTTTTGAAAAGAACAATTCGACCTCAAAAATAAAAGCCCCATTGCAGAAGCAAGAAACAGATGGCATAAAATCACGGAGTCAACACAGCTGACGACAGAACTTCTAAGCTAGAGCACAAAGTCAACAAAAAGAGTGCATGGTTTTTGTGACCCTCTAAAAGTATTTATAAAATTTCAATGAATTAAAAAAAGTGAAAAAAAAAGTTGACCATAATGTGATAATAGTAAACATTAGCAGCAAAAGGACAACCAAAGGCCATCTACATGGAAACTATTTTTTTTTTAAAGACTACTTACAAAGTATTTTTTTTTTAAAGACAACTAAAAAGCAGAAGTACATTTAAAGAGGAATCGAGAACTAATTACAGCTAATTACATTGCACAATAGCCATGCTGGTCATCTCGCTGAGAGCTGCTGATGATTTACTGAACCTATGATAGCACAATATATGGAAATAAGAAGAAAGAGGTCCAAACAGTATTTAGAGGATAAATACTTTGGCATAAATACATTAATTAGAAAACAAGAAACAAATCAACTATGCTTTCAACTTTACAAGAAGTAAAGTTGTCACACCTGAAGACAAAGATATTTCATTTAGAATTTGATTTTTGGGGAATTTGTCAAAAAAATGGCCAAATAGAATCACAGATCTTTATGAGACAACAGTTAATTCTCTGTTTAACTAAAATGACAATAGAAGATTTTTAAGGGAAATACAAAATCCTTCATAGTTGTGAACAAAACTTAGCTCTTTTAATATTGAGAAGATTCAGTTTTCTAAAGTAATCAAAGACCTGGTGAAAACAGCATGAGGCATGGAAAATTACTTTGATAAAACACAATCTTTGTTTTCTAGGCAGATTACTTAAAAATTAAACATTTTTTAATTGTGTGGTACATAACAATGAATCTTGTAACACTGAAAAAATAAAATAAAAGTATTTGGGAAAAAAATTAAACAAACGAACAAAAAAACCCTTTCATAATCTCTTAGCAGCAGTGATCAATAATCTAAGAAAACTTGTAACTAGCAGTTGAAGGAGAATTAAGTTTCAGTTTTACACAAGTACACAATTGATATTAAAGATTATTTTTTAAAAAGTCCTATCACAAATTCATCCACTTTTAGCCAGCTTCATTACACAAGGTAAGAATTCTCTTTTCCCCCAACTTTCTGCACCCATTTACATTTATTTGACTCACTTGTTCTAACAATTATGTTTAGATTACTCATGAAAATTTCATGAGACATTTAAGAGGTAGCTATCCACTTAAATTATTTTTCTTGCTGACAAATTTTGTAACAGAGATAACGTGAATTTATTTGACTAGCAAACCCAGAATAAAAGTTGTATGCCTGCATTAATTCTAATGCTGATAATTTGAAGACATATCTATTTTAATTAAGCCAACAAGCGTAAACTAGTTGAACTTGAAAAGCATTTGTGTTACTTTTTATATTTCTGAGAGTTTTAGGAATACTTAACTTATATACGCACTTATTTTAAGCCAATTAAGTAGACCTCTTTTACAAATTTTGGCAATACCATGTGGAGATAGAATTATACATGCATAACATACATCCGTAGACACACAGAGACACACAAACAGACACAGAGACGTTATAGCTTCCATTCCAAAATTTTATTCATGAATCATGTACAGCAATATAAAACTCGCTAGTTTATAAATAACTGTTGAATCCAAATTATGTCACGTTAAGGTTACCTGCTCCCATGGCTAAAGCTTTTTATTAATTTTTGTTTAAGATTTGTATTTGCCCTTGACAAGTTGTTTATGGAGACTATGGACTACATTTTGGGCAAGGGAGCTTCTAAATCCTCTGTATTCTAAAAGCCTCTTTCCCCCTATTATTTTCCTTAGTCTCTGTGGGCAGTGGTTTAGTTATCTCCTGGGGTATTTACATTTCAAAGATATGTTAAGATTTACATTTTCAAGATAGAATGCAAGATTTTCTCCTAAGAGTTTTGGGGTATATTTCTCTTTTATCAGAAGTTTTCGGTAATTATTATTTAAAATGTTCCTTTGTATTATAGGTCAGAGGGCACAGGAAGCTTTGTCTGTTTCACTGTCAATCACCACAACACACTCCTCTTGGCTCTCCTCACTTTCCCAGAGACTCCACCTTTTAGTGTCCCAATCAGGCTTTGTCACAAGCCCCTGGATCTTAATTCGAGGCAGTTCATGCACTCCTAGCTATGCAAATTGGCATACTAAAGCCTCCGACATATTATTCTGCTCTTCTGCCACCTTGTCTGCCAGCCTGGAAGCTAGCAGAGTGGTAGACACTTCCTTTCTAACCTCAGCTCATCTTCCAACTTTTTAACTCAAGCTTCCGCCTCTAATTGGACATTGGCAGCCAGCCAAGCTGCCTACATGAAAGGCCATCCCACTGTGGCAGCCATGC
The DNA here is from genome assembly GCA_028534135.1 of Potos flavus. Taxonomy (NCBI): domain Eukaryota; kingdom Metazoa; phylum Chordata; class Mammalia; order Carnivora; family Procyonidae; genus Potos; species Potos flavus. Next base: position 124,600,661 of record CM052898.1, read on the forward strand.
ATTTCCCTTTTTGCCATGGGTGGTATGCTATGAACAATTCCTCAATCAAATACATTAGACCAGCCAGCATTTTGGAGGTGTCCCATACTCAAACAGTAGTCCACAAGCATCTGACATTCAGGTCACCCTTCCCCATGTAGATGTTAATGTCCAGCCTGGAGTTTCCCCTGTAGATGCCTCTTTCCCAAGACCTCTTTCTAACATATCCTGGCTGGCTCACCAATTATTGGCTTGCAATTTTAGAAGTTCCCTGGATGAAATCCAAAGCTGGCCCCCATCCACAGAGGGCAAGCAGAGAACAAAGGAAAAGAAAGACCACTCTAGACTGGTAGGTGGCAGTTTTAATAAGCAAAGGAACTTACATACAAGGCTTATGTTGGGTGGTCACAAGTCAAGTAATTCTCGACACCAACATGCCAGAATCTTAACAGTTTATATAGAGGATTTAACAGGGTTCAGTCACATATACAATCCAGATAGTCTCCACAACACATTACTCCTTTGAGGTTGCATCCTTGAAATGGCTCTAGTTATGGGAACAATGCGCAGGGTGTACATTCCAAGGACGGGGAGGAGGTAAGGAGGCTTTGATTGCCCAGGTTCAGCTCATGGGTCAACCAGTGGTCATGTTCTCTTGATGACTTCCTCCAACAATGATGGAAATGTAAATCAAAATGGGGTAAAATAGAAACAAATATGTCATCAACAAATGAATTTGATCAGGAGGAAAGGTCTATGCAAACTATATTGTGTGTTCATTTATGGAAGCTATAGATTGGACATGTGTATCTGACCAAAAATGAGAAAAGATATAGGTCATATCTAGTGTGAAAAGCACAAGATGATGATAAGAAGCTTCAGTTGACTATATTCAGGGCCATGATGGACAGGACCATTTCAGGATACCCAATATAGCTTATTTTTTAATGCTTACTAATAACAACTTAAGTTTTGTAGTACTTCTTCATAGTCCTTCTTGTTTCTGAAACATTATTTATACTCTTTGGACCAGGAATGTGTGTGTTCCTGTTGATAAAATTGCTGTGAAACAAAATTGTGTTCAAAGCAAAGAGAAACTTTCTAAAAATCTATTACTATTAGGTGGTGAGGCAATTTCCTTGGGAGGTGAGAATTTTCCTGTCCTTTGAAATGTTAAATAGTGGCTGAAAGATTACTAATAAGTGATACTGGAAAAGAAAGGTATTTATTGTATGGGATGAGGGTTGGTTTAATCAGGTAGACCTTAAATTCTCTTCCCATAGTAATATTCCGGGATTTGTGCTTCTGGTATAGAGCATTTACTAGGATATATTGTATCAATGGACTCCTATTTGAGCTGGTAAATAACTCTCAGTATATTTAACTTGATATTTTCTAGTCATTGCTAACCCTTTCATGAATCCTACAGTTTTACTGAAAAAGGAGAAAATAAGTAATACATGCCTTTATTCAGAGATGATTATTCCATGAATTCTGGATTTTCTAGCAATGAATGATGTTGCTCATTTTGAAGCTGGAACTTGGAGATTCTGCTTAGGCTTTGGTAATGAAGTTAGTATCATCCTGCATTTGTATTCTCACCTCATCCCCAATGCTCTTAAGGATGCCAGGATATAGGTCATGTTGCTATGACTATTGATATAATAGTTTGCCTCAACATAGTGCCTATTCAGGACTGTTTACATAAAAATTGCTAAAATTTCTGAATGCTTCTTATGTACTAGGCACTATTCTCAGGGCTTTGCATGTGCTAACTCATATAATCTTCAAACCAGCCCTATGATATTGATGCTAATTTTATCCTGTTTTTAAGGATGATGAAATTGAGGCACAGAAAAGTTAATTAACGTACTCAGTCTCAAAGTGAGAGAGAGAGAGCGAGCTCAGATTTAAACTCAGAAAGTTTGGATTGCAATCTCCTGAATCTTTAAATATGTTGCTTCTTATTAAATGAAATGATGTCCATTCTAAAAAAACAAAAACAGTTTTTGTTTTTAAACAAAACTAATGAATGAGAGGTAGCGAGATGGAGTGGAGAGAGTATTACAACTAGGAGTGTAGACTTTGGATTTCTGGCCCTGATACACCTCTATTTAATTCTGGGCAAATCATTTAGTGGCTGTTCCTCATCTGTGTAGTGCAAATTGATATCATGTTCTTTATTTATTTCATTCCAGACCTTTCACAAATAACCTTCACATCCATGATCTCATCTAAGCTTTACAGAATAGTGGTGATCACCCACTTCCGTCCCATCCACTCTGTGCACAGATAGTAAGGGTCCTTGGACTCCAAAGCCAGTGTCTATTCCTATTACGCCTTGATGATCTGTTTTATGTACACAAAATCATTTTCTAAACTGCAATATAATATGCCAATATTAACTTTAATAATTAATGTGGCAAACAAAGATGAATTGGTAATGCTTTCAGCGGACGGATGTAGCAAAGAAAGGATAATTTTGAAAGTGCTTTTAAGACACCACACTAGTTGCTGTGAAAGCTATGTGCATTCTTAATTTATTTTGCTTAAATCCCAAGACAAATGCTAAACTGATGGAAAACTATGTTGCTTCTCTGTGCTTCAGTAAATTCCTTATTTTGTAACATGAAATGATAAATGTTTGAATAGCTGCAATTATGAAGTTAAGGAACCATACAACACACAAATACACACACACACACACACACGTTTTTTATTTTTTTCCTTCAGAGCTATTGATTGGATTTGTGCCACAGAAAAGTAATCCATGAGTGACACAAATATATTTTCATTCATTTTGCTGAATCCCTTGCTTGGTATAACTTTCTCTGTGGGAGGTTTACCTCAAGAATGAAAAGAAAAGAAAAAAATGTGAACAAACCAGTTCTCATGATTTATTGTCTTAGAATAGTTTCTGAGATATTGTTCTCCTTTACATACAAGTGAAATACTTTTGCAACAATTGAGGACTAATGGGAAGGAGCTGGGGGTGGGACTCAGCTGTGGCTTTGGCCATTGAACAAATCTTTAGTCTCTATTTTATCTTTGTATACTTAAGAAGTATGAATAGGAGTATTTGTTATTTCTTATTTAATTTCTTTTTTAAGCACTTACGCTCTAAATATATACTATTATGTAGAGGTGAGCCTGTGTGTCTACTTAATCCACATGCAGTCATTGTAAATCCTTTTATTTGTTATACATTTGAAATCCGAGAACTCAATACTCTGTTGGTGTTCTGGGAAGTCACATGCAAGCAGCTTACAATATGACTTAACTTCCCTGTTGTCTGCTACAAATAGATGAAGAGACTTGAATCTGCCACAACTGTTTACTGAGATACAAGTAGATCATATAATATCATATAAGATCACATAAGATCAAACTGAGAATCCTAGAAAATCATATTTGGAAGGGGCCACAGAACTCATTAACACATTTCTCAGGGAAACAGAGCCACTGTAAGTGTCACTTGAAAGAGGGATTTATAGTAGAAATTAGACCTTACCAATATGTGGGAGGAAGGAAAGAAGCGACAGTCTGTAGGGGAGTTGGAAAATCCATGAAGAGTTCCCCAACAGGTTCACTTTAAGCACTGATGTGAGTGCACAAACAGACGGGACATACGAGTGGAAATTCAGGATATCAAACACTTTTAGTCTGTGAATTAAGACCACAAGGGGGGTTGAGTGGAAATCTCCCTCTGTCAGGAAATTAGGCCTCCGTTAGATTACAGCCAAATCCTTCCAAGTGGGCCTGTGCCGTGGGGCTGGCAGTGGGGAAAGGTGAGCTGTAAGCAGAGTGGAAGGAAATACAACTATAAGCAGAGTGTAAGCTGAGGTCTACTGGATACTTCTTTTTTTTTTTTTTTAAAGATTTTATTTATTTATTTGACAGAGAGAGAGAGATCACAAGTAGGCAGAGAGGCAGGCAGAGAGAGAGGGGGAAGCAGGCTCTCTGTTGAGCAGAGAGCCCAATGTGGGGCTCGATCCCAGGACCCTGAGATCATGACCTGAGCTGAAGGCAGAGGCTTTAACCCACTGAAACACCCAGGCGCCCCACTACCGGATACTTCGGCAACTGCTTAGTACCATGCAGAACCGGAAATCTGTGGCCCTGGGGGAAGTGACCCTACCAGGCATAATGACTTAGGTAGTGACACATTCAGAACAAGATTCAAGGTCTCTTGATTGCTTGGGTAGCTTTTTCACTACATCTTTTGTCTAGTTTGTTTTTTTTTTTAAAGATTTTATTTATTTATTTTGAGAGAGAGCATGAACAGAGGCAGAGGGAATCTCAAGCAAACTCCACACTGAGCATGGAGCCTGATGTGGGGCTTGATCTCACCGCCCTGAGATCATGACCTGAGCTGAATCAAGAGTTGGGTGCCTAACCAACTGAGCCACCCAGGCATCCACATCTTTTGTCTAGTTTATATCTATGTATATTCTACATGAACACAATTATTTGAATGTGGACCAAAATCTTACATAGGTCATTCATCTAATATTTTTATTAGAATTAATATAAAACTTATTTATGAACATTAGTATGACTGAGATTTTTTGGTCATTGTTAACATTTCAAGGAAGTTTGCATCATTTTCCTTACTGGTAGGAAAAGGACATTTTTTGTACAAATGTTAAACAATGAAGTCATTATATGACTATTTGAAAGGTTTTTCACCCAAACAGAATTTCAGAAAAATAACTGATACCAGGGAATCAAAGGACTACATAAAATTATAACAACTTATTAAGAGCTTATTATGTATCAGTCACTGGGTTAAACACTTCATATATCACCTCCTTTTCTCAGAGATTTTTCCTTGTTTTTAAATTATTTTTGTATAAATGTGAAAGCGTACACATATACAAATTGATTGGGAAATACAAACAACTCTATAAAAAGAGCCACATCGTCATAAGAAAAATAATCTTGGCAGAAGATAACTTAAGGGGAGTCTGGATCATAGTTTGTTTTTCAATTTTCTTTTGAGGTCAAAGAATTTCTTTGGGGAAATTCATTGGAAAAGTCAATTAATGAACCTTAGGAAATAGAGAAAGTTCCATAGTCTAGCATCTGGCAGATCTGTAAAATAAGCTGGATACTGGATATGGGTGGGGAGTGAGATGTTTGATCTTTTCTTCTAAGCTCACCATGGCCAACTTCCAGTTCTCAGGATGTGGCGGGGTGAATGTCCTCAGTTGCCAACAGTGACTGGAAGTGAGAGTAGGGACTTCATCAACACATGGTCCACGTTGATAAGAGTCTGATAGAGGTTCACCAGAGCAGAAGGCATCTTGTGATGACAGCCATTAATGTGTCTATTCCTCGGGCCATGTTGCTTGAATCTGGGCTGGTTGCTCTTTATGTCTCTTGTGCAGTTGTCTTCCTGGGATTGATTGTATCTGTCTCCTGTTTTGGATCGCCTGAGTCCTATATTGAAGTGGAAGACAACATCAGAAGATTTCTGAGAATGGTTCATGGGATTTTTTTTTTTTTGTGAAATAAAATGTTTCTTTCTTATCTTCAGATTTAATTTTTTATTAGGCTGGGTTAAAAATTTAGGTTTTTTAGAATGTTAAAGGCATTGTTCAATTTTCTTCTTGCTGCCTGTGTTGTTTGTTAAGTCCCAAGCCATTCTTAATCCCAATCTTATGCATAATATCTAGCTTCATTTTTCTCCTCTCTGAAAACTTGTAAAATTTTTCTTTTGTATCCTGTTATATTTCTTCAATTTGGATTTTCTCCCATTTTATATCAATTCACAGTCCTTATTTCTGGACAAATTTCCCAAATTTCTGCACAAATTTTATAACCACTATCCTCTCCTCTCTCCTCCCTGTTCCCTCTTTCTAGAACTCCTCTCACTTACATGTTGGACATCCTAAACTCATTGTCTACTTTTTTCAGTTGTTCTTTCTCCATTTTCCTAAATCTGTTTAACTTTTCTGTTGAGCTCCTCACTTCTGCTATTTCATGTTTTTAATTTCTGATAGTTTTTTTTTCTTATGGCTCTGAACATGAAAATTAAAGTTTTTCCTAAATTTACTCCTCTTCACATAGGCTCTATTCCTTTCGAGTTTTTTTTTTTCTGTTTATTCTTGTTTCTTTTTTTTAGAGATTTCCCTTAGATATATGCTCATCCTTGGTGCTTGTGTGTTCATGTTTAAGAAGGGAAACCCTAAAGTGGTTTGTATGGGTCTTATAACCTTCAAGGTGATTTACCTGGACTCTTGGCGTGATGTTAGTCATTCTCCTTAGGCTGGTCAGTTTGGAAGAAAAGACTCCTTCAATATTGTCATTGTGTGTTTAATGCCTTGAAACATCTTTGTGGAGTATTTTAATTTTTTTTTTGGAGGTGAAGAGGTATGATCAAAATGTTTTTAAACTAGTATGCCTCGTTATCTTATTAAGCCTCAAGCAAACTAAGATGGGGGTGGGTAAGTGGAAAGTGTTAATCTTATCCCCTTGGAAGTGAAGATAACGGGGGTTTTGTGAGTTGCCCATATTCTCATAACCTGAGTGGATAAGTCAGGATTTGAACACAAAGGAGGCTGATTTCATAGACACTATACTAAAGATGTGTGGACCAGAGAGCAGATGCAAGACTAGAAAACAGCTTCTCTGCTAGTTTATGAGGATTTGGAAGTTCCTCATGTATATATGGATGAAGAAGGAATCAATACAAAAGGCACTTTGAAGTGAGAAACAATATTACTTGATTACATAACTTGGGGCATTTTTAATCCTTTTAAACAGAGATGTGCATTCTAAATCTGTTGGTTCTACATTCAAACTAAACTCCAAGTGTGTGTATTTCTCTCCAACTCCATTGCCATCTTTTTGTCACTAATCACTCATGTTTTCCTAGATTATTACAGTAACTTTCTATCTGATCACATGTTTTCTTGTCCACTTTTTACATATAATGTATACTGAACCTAGAAGAGATACTTCCTAAAACTTGTGTCATGGCTTTTTATGCTGAACATGTTTTAAAATTTTTCCATAACAACAAAAAGGTAAACTATGTCTCCTTAAAGTGGTCTACAAGGCCCGCATAGGCTGATCTCTATTCATTTCTCCAACCTTTGCTTTTACTTCGCTGTTATGTTACTTAGCTGTTATGGCTTCATTTCAAATCCTTGAACGTCCCTAGAGACTTCCTGCTTTAAGGATTTTGCTTATGCTGTTCTCTGCTCTAAATGCTCTTCCCATCGCTGCCAACCTGCGGCTCCCACATAATCCTCATTCAGCACTCATCTTAAATCAGGTCCTCAAGAGGTCTGGTATGTGCCTCATGTTAGTTGGGTCCTTTATACTTCTTATAATGTTTCAGGCTTTCTACATGTGGTATCTAGGCAATCGGGAAAAAGATCGAGAGAATCTGAATAGTCACATCTTTTACTGCATGTATTTGCTTCTTATTCCAACTACAAATGTCAGAATCATATTATCAGATGAGAGGGTGCTCTTATGAATTTACAGAGTGAGATTTAAACAAGCCAGCTGATGTGAGGCAGTGAAATGAATTGGGACAGCGAGCATCAGGAAGCTTGGGCTTTGCCACCAAGTTGATTAGTCACCTCATTCAAGTCAGATTTTCTCTGTGGGCTTCCTCTATTTCTGAGATGAAGAGTTTGGACTGGAACAATTCCTGTAGAACCTTCTGGCTTAATATTCTATGGCCCTCTGTTCTAACTCTTGGGTGTCAAATGATTTTCAAATACTGCCAAAAGCTCTGTAAAATTTTTCAAAAATGTAAAGTAAATCCTGAAACATGTAATTTTTAAGTTTTATTTTTAACAAGATTACTTCCTTGAGTAGCCTCAGATTTACTTTCATAATTTTTATATTTTTAAATCTATATATTGGGGCACCTGAGTGGCTTAGTTCTTTAAGCATGTGACTCTTGATTTCAACTCAGGGCATGATTTCAAGGGTGTGGAGTAGAGCCCTGCTTTGGGCTCTACAGAGTCTGCTTGTCCCTCTCTCTCTGCTATTCCCCCTGCTTGCTCTCTCTCTCTCTCTCAAATAAATAAATAAATAAAATCTTTAAAAAGCATTTTTTGTATTGATTTTAATTCTACATTAAAATTAAACTATGTTTCCTGAGTGTACACCAGTTGCTGTGAGAGAAGTGATGTGTTAAAACTACCACAGAAAACAAAAATACAGAAAATGAAAACATAGTAATGAAATGTCTGAGGGATGAGTCTTACAATGGTTACTGTGAGAGGGCCTAAAACTGCAACATCCTCAAAACTGTGAAAAGAAAAAAGGTATTTTCTAAATATGCAACTGCCTGTAAATGTGCATTGGGCTAGACTCTTGGATGGCCACAAACCAATATTCAAGTAATGACTGGAAGGAAATACTATTGGTTAGCCTATTGCCTCAGCTGTGATGCTAACACTGAAATCTGAATGAGGGCACCAGTGAAGAAAGTTCAAGTTTTAATTTACAGTGACTGACAGCTTTATGGACAGTCAGAGGGCAATGTTTGCTCATTCTAGTCTGCTAAAGACATCTCTCTTCTCCCAATACCCACCGCAGGAAGTTATCCTCAAGGAGAATCCTGAGCGGATCCAGATTCATCACATTTTAACTATGACTCCAGAAAGCTCTTAGGGAAACTCTAAAAAAACAGCGATACTGATTTTAATATTTTACGAAACTAAAAGGACTTGATCTTGACTACTAGTAATATGTTACTGATTATACCTTTTGGAGAAATCTTATGATTGAAACCAGGACTAAGCAAACTTATAAGAACTTGAGAAAGCCATGCCAAAGGAGACCAATGAGCAATGGGTCTTGTTCTGTAGACTCTTTCTTACTGCTCTAAAGGACAAGTTGTTGACAAGTGTATGGAAGTTGTTATGACATTAATCTGGAAGGTTAATTTAAGTACTAGAAGTATTTTTATACACTTATAGTGATGATAATTCCTTATATATGTGAAAAATTTTAGAATTTTCCAGAAGGCTTTCTTGTCTACTATTATCTGTATTGTGAGAGCTTAAATAATGCACAACATATCTCAATCATATTTTTTTCTTCTAAGTACAATGCTTGCCATATATAACTATGCTGTAAATGCATGTTGAATAAATTAAATAATTTGATTTACACAAAAATCTGTGAGGCCGATAAACACAAGTATTATTATACAATTTCACCTTTTTATTTATTTTATTTAAGATTTTATTTTATTTATTTATTTGATGGAGAGGGAGAAACAAGAGAAGGAATACAAGCAGAGGGAGTGGGAAAGGGAGAAGCAGGCTTCCCGCTGAGCAGGGATCCCGATGAGGGGCTGGATCCCAAGACCCTGGGATCATGACCTGAGCCGAAGGCAGACGCCTAATGACTGAGCCACCCGAGTGCCCCAATTTCACCTATCTAGAAAGAGTTTTAGTGAGTGGTCAGTGTGCCTTAACTAGTTGATGCAAGAAAAAAAATGAGATCTAAATACTCTGATCTTTCAGCCTTAAAAAAACTATAGATTAACTCTTGAGGAGGAAAAAGGAAGAGAAATAACCAATAAAAAAATCTGCAGTGATGGAACTTTTAAAAGAATGCATACTTTATTTGACCACTATTATGATATATATATAATATATAATTATATATTATTTTAATTATAATAATTTAATTATTCAATAATTTAATAACTTTAATAATCATAATTTAATTGGTCAATAATTAATAATTTTAATTAAATGATTTATTATATTATTAAAATTATTTAATCAATTTTAATTATTACATTATTAAAATTATTTAATTAAATAATTTTATAATAAAATTATAAAAATAATTTTTATAAAATTATATATTTATATATTTATATAATTTTATATATTTCATGTAAAAATATAAAAATTTTTTATTTTATAAAAATAGTTGGTTAATAATTTATTATAACAATTTAATAATTATATTAATTATATATTATCTATATTACATATGACTAGGTAGGCAACATACATTTCTTACATGTATAGAAAACCATCTCAAATCAGAATTTATTTGTTCATTTCTTTTACTTTCCGTGCACAGATATATCTTAGTGTTTTTTTGTTTGTTTCGTCTATAGTGACATCACCACTAAATTTCACATCGGGATTTTATCTTTGTCATTTAGCAGGGAAGGAAGGTATTTGAATCTTTCCTCAGTCCTCTGATGTCTTAAAAGAAGGGAAATTTGAATTGAGTCTTAAAAGATCAATGGGTTTGTAGGCCAGTTGCAGAGTTGGGTGAAAGTGCTTCAAATTGAGAAAACCGTGTGAGGGAATTCCTGAGGTGAGAAACTACTGAAGATACTTGGGGGAATGCATTTGGCTGAGAAATGAAATACACAAAAAGGAGAGGTTTGGGGCCAGGGCTAGATTATGAAGCACCTTAACGGTTAAGCAGAGCACTTTCTATCATGAGCAGGAGGAAGCCTGGATAGTTATTTAGCGGAAGAGTGGCGGTGAGGTCACTAAACATGTTTTGTTTTTGTTTTTAACAGTAACGAAGGCATAGCCACATCCGTGCTTTAGTATGATCATTTTGGTAGTAATGAAAGAAGAGCTCTGTGTGCGTGAGTGTGTGTGTGTGTGTGTGTGTGTGTGTGTGTGTGTGTGTGTTGGAAAGGAGGACTGGAGCAAGAAGGGAGCAGAGTCACCGTCTAAGAAAGACTATTTCAATAGTCATTTTAAATGGAAAGCATATCTACTTTACTAGATATCTAATTTAGGACAAGTTATTTCTTCTCCCAAAGACTCGTTTTCATCCTGTATCTTACATGATTGTTGTTAAGATTAAGAGAGAGAGAGCATCATGCCACGTATATAATAGATGCTCAATATGTGTTGATTGCATATTAGGCCTATTAAAACACATTATTTTCATGAATATGTTTCAGTGAAGTATTTTGGTCATTTCTCAAAGACACATTTCAAAGCCGACACATCCTATTGGACAAAGGTAAAAATGTATAACAACATCTTTCCCAAGACTGTTCTCTTGGCCTCCCTCAGTGAAGAGGGCTTTGCTGAAGGGGCCTATAGGAAGGAGGTCCTCCTGTCACCTGAAGCTTCTGCTCTTTTACACCATACAACAGGAAAGTCAACAAATCCATGAAAGAATATTCTGTCATGCCTGAGAAGCCAAGCATGAGCTCTGGTGTTTGCTCTCCTCCCAGAGTAAGTCAAGCGTGATGTTTCACTTATCTCAGAGTGCTTGTAGACACTTGGTCCTCATATATCGTTTTGCATTTCTTTAATCCAACCTCCGTAAAAGAGGGAATGGTAGAACTACTTACTCTTCAGTATTTACTGCATTCCCCCTACCCCTTCTTAAATGGCTCAAGCCCTCTTACAATGGAGACCAAGCAGGAGTTCTGTCATATTTCAATAACTGTAAAGGGTTAACCTGCAATAATTATGTATAAAGCACAAAGTATGCAGCAGGCTTTAACAACAAAGGAAGATCTCTGTTTGGGATTAGTGTTATCTTCGGAGTACCCAAAGACAACCACAATGCTTGGGGCAGAGTGTACAGTAGTTGCACATGGAACTGAAAGGCAGTAGTTTTTTACGTTGTGATTATTTATTCACACACATGCACACACACACATAAGCAATTAGGCACCTATTACAGTCAGATACCGTATTAAGGGATAGAACATGGAGATAAACAGCATTTGTTTAATTTAAAGTATTTGCTGAACACTAACTGGGCACCAGATCTCCTACAATGTTATGGGAATTCAACATGACTATGTAATAGTTCCTTCCTCAAAATGTTTCTTAAGGGGTGCCCCATAAGAAATGGGCTGGCTCAATAGCAGAAAGTAATCTTTTTGATCTTTAATTTATGATGTTTTATAATCTAATCCATCCCATTTTATCTAAGAAGGGTCAGTCATCTGAAATATGCTTTTCCATGTTTTGTTTTTCTTTTGGGACACTCTTATCACTTATACTGCTGGAAAGATAGAACATCAGTATTTTCCTCTCTAAAGGCATTCAAACAGTGGTTTCTTCTCAGTTCTATACTGATGAATACTTCTTGACACTCGGTTGGATGGTTTTCCTCTGTCTGTCATGGTTGATCCCTGAGATTTTTAAATGGAGCAAATAAGGAGGTAAGTGAACATTTACACTAAAGGATCTTAGCAGGCTGTAGATTTATGAATTTTTGCCTGAATACTTAGAGAATTATATAAATAATTCTTTTGAACTCAAGTTTATTTATTTCTCTGTCATGAGATACTACTCTACGTGTGTATGTACATATTTGTGGTTGGAAGAACATTGTTTGGAAGAGCTAAGGCATTCCTTTCAATGTTTGGCCATCTGAGTCCTTTTGTTGTGAAATATGGTAAACATTCCTGTGTTATTTATGTCAAATTTTCATCAGCGACACAAAAAGTTATAGATTAGGAGGTAGGGAAAAGGGACTGAGATCTCTATAGTCAATGTGCCATATTATGTTGAAATAATCATTTGAACATTTAGTATTAGCTAAATATTAAGAGAAGCCAGTAAAAAAGAGTAAGTGGTTCATTTTTTAAAGTGTCATGTTGGAACATACAGAGAACTTCTGTGTCTGAGGTTGGTAGTAGCAGTTTAAGCTTAGTATTTACGTGCCTTAATTTCCCAGAGTTGCCTCAAGAAAAGAAAAAGGTAAATTTCCAGTTTTGCTTATGATGTGTATTAAAATTCTAGGGTTGAATCTACTTAATTCTTCCACTGAGGGTTTGAAGTTGGAATATGTTCAACTTCCTAAGAAAAGTCCTCTAAAGATTGCTGCCAAGATATTATAATTTGACTCCATCATTTAAAAAGCTGGTCTCCTGATTTCTACCATGAAGTGGAAGGGAAATTGGATCTAAGTATGCTTTAGTAACTAACTGAATTTATAGTCCCAGTTAATTTAATCTAAAAGATTATTATTCATTTTTGTTCAACCCAACAGAGTATGTTAAGTGCAGCTCAACATTTTGGGCAATCTAAATCTGTTATTAACTCTATGCAGACAAAATTTCCATCTGTTAAGCCACTACTAGTCACTAGTATGAATTTATCACCTGGAAAAGCCAAGTTTGATATTTGCACACATGCAAGCTTCTAGTTAACTTAGGTCCAAATTGTTCACTGAAAATGTCAGGACATTTCTCTTAAGTTGGAGAAAATGGCTATATTTTAGTTCAAAATTCTGTTAGTTGTCAATGGAAAAGAGTCAGAGCCTAATCTATATTCCTAATGAATGCCTAACCAACTTTTTCAGTCAGTAGATACTATTAGAGCAATTAATACATTTATACAGACTTGAAAAGTAGAAGATCTCTGATTATTTATTATTGTTTTAAGAATCTCTGAATGAATTACATATACATTTAATCATATATGAAGAACATCCATTAGAACATCTTAAACCCACTGCTTACGTTTCTTTGACCTCATCTGTCAGAAAACTCTGAGGGCCATCTGGTTTCAAGTGTATCCACCCCAGTGAAGTGGCAAAAATCCTTTCAGAACAAATATATTGCTTCCTTCTTGTTCTTCTACTTGTAGGTACAAGAGTTATCTCTTTAGATAAGATAGACAAATTTGTATTATCTGGTTCTTTCTTTCTGTTAAGCTGAAATTGAGTATTTTCTATATAAGGCAAGATATGGATCTTACCAGTACCAAGAATGGCCTTTGGCCTTCACATCAGAAAACAGCCCCTAAGACTGTGCTTTGTCTTTGCTTCCTGTCCCATCTTGTTTCTGTACAGACCAAGTTTGCTGCTAAAGGCTGATGGCTGAAACAATAGCAGTCATCAAAAAACTACTCTTTGCAATATCTTCTACCAGGGCCAAAAGACTATATAAGGGGAAAGTAGAATTTTCCTTGTGCATTTATCCAAACAGCATTTCCTATGAACCAAGTTGTTACATTTTTCTTCCTACTGGATTATTTCTTTACCTATTTCCACTACAAAATAATGGTTTTATTAAACTTTTCTTAGTGAATTGGTCACCCAAGGGAGTCATTCTTTCAAAGGAGAGGTGATGTGTGAGGACAATCCTTTAAGACTAATGTAAACTTTTTTTTCCCTGGCCAGTTATACTATTAAAGAGCACTTAATCTCTTGAAAGACATGTAAGACTCCTTTGCTACTCAGAAGAGAAAATCACCAGAAGGAGCTCTGATGACCACAACCCAGATTTAGTTAGAGAAAGAGGCTGATGACATTTGGAGAACCACAAGCTGATTGGTATGCATATTTTTTAACAGGACACTTACATGTATCAGGCAATCAGTCATATTGTAAAATGCCATATTTTAATAAAGTCAGTGCTCCATATAATAACAATAATACTACTAATAGGTAAAATACGTGGGTACACTGTATGTTGGCACTACATTACATGTTCTACCTACAACATTTTCTTTTATTATAATATCAATCTTATGAGGTAGGTGTATTATCTATCTTTCCATTTTATAAATGAGGAAAGTGGGGGGTGTTAAATAAACAAATAATAATAACAATAATAATCATAACAAACTCTTACCCAATATTTATTATTTATCAGGCCCTAGTTTTAAGAGCACAATTGTATTAAATTGTTTAATCCACCACAAACCCAACTGAGTAGATATTATAATTAGTCCCAATTTTTAGATGAGGAGATAGAAGCACAGAGAGGTTAAGTAATTGCTTAAAATCTCAGCTAATAAGAGGGGGAGCTAGGACTGAACTGCTGGTTTCTGGTTCCCAAGCCATCCTCCTACTGCTGTATTGAATACCTCTGTCTCTCTGACAGTTAATTCCCAGTGATTAATGACTGCTTAGTGGCAGTGATGGGCCTTGATTTCAAGGTCTATGCTCTTAATTGCTGTATTTTATTCTACTATCTCTCATTTACTATGCACACAGTCATTGTGCCTAGTGCAATGCCCTGTTGCTTTCGTTGCATATGCATATAACAGCGAGTGTACAGAGATAATCTTTGCCCTTAAAATTTTTACTTTTTGGGAGTGAAACTGTTTACTTTTTAGTTGAGGGAACTACTAACCCAACTAATACTAAAATAACTTCTCCCAGGATCTTTCTGGAGTCATTAGGGATCTCTCCACTATGGCTTTTGTAACTGACTATGGAATGAGCCAAGAGTCTCTCACTCAATACAGTCCTTGAGTTTCTTAAATTACTGTTATAATTGGTAAGAGGTAATCTACTGCTAAAAGTTCTCCCCCCTCACTAAGAAGACACAAATGGCTGAACTGATGGCTGGAGAGCGAAGAGAACAAACCACTTTGCAGAGTGGTTTTTGCCAGCTTTAAAGTGCTTAGCTCCTTACTTTCTTAGGTGAGAAAGTTACGGTGTGACATGAAGGAATGAATCCTAATGAGTCCAAACTGCAATTCAATTATTTTATGATCCTCAAATAGTCTCTATAAACCAGATGTAGTGTAGCATAGGAAATATTATTCCTTTCTGGAGACACAAAATAATATTGAGAGGAAAGTAGATTTTTAAAGAAAATACGATCCTAAAGGTTTTGCTAAATTTATGGCTAATAAGACCTTAAGTGTCACACGAAATGAGGCTAAACTAGGAGTCTGCTGCCCAAGTTCAAGCTCTCACTTAAATCTTAGATTCAGTCTTACAGATAAAATATTGCTATATGTAGTAGACTTTGTTTTTATTAAAGGAAGTGGCGTATTCTCACAGTCTCTCTCTCTTTGGTTAACAGCAACCTCTTCCTTTTCTGAGCTCCTAGAGTTCATACCACTCATCTGGACTGCCATATGTTATAATATCATATATTGCCATTTACTACTATACATGGGGCTCTATATTATTATGTCTCTTTATTCAGCACCATTGTAAGCTCTTTAAGGGTGAGGTCTATGAATTCCAACTCTTCACAGTCCCTGTTCCAAACTTTTCACAGTGCCTATTCCTTGCCAAATGTGGGAGTTTGGTAATTGTTAACAGATTGAGATTAGGCTGCCAGTGGAAAGCTATTCTTTTAAAATTAATGCTTTCCAAACATATCAGTGGAATTCAAGCTTAATATTTACTGATTGATAATAATGACTGCATTGAACTAGAGACATAACTTCATGCAAATAGCTGCAACTAATTATAGAATGTAAATATGATGATGGATACAATTACTAAAACAATTGTAAGCTAGCACAAGCTTATCATTCGCAAGATCATATGTAGTCCTTTTGCTTAAAGATGGCTTTTGAGCATTGGCATATTCAAATAAATGATGTATTTGCACTGGTAATCATGTGCTGAAGAACTAGTATTTTTTGGATGACTTTTCATAAAAATAGAAGGTATAAATTCACCCTTCTAGACTCAAATGACCAAAAAGAATTGTAAATTCAATACTGTTTTTCCTGGGAGGTTTTATTTCTCATCTTAGTTTGAATTGAGCGAGGACTTTTTAAATCTAGCTCTTGGGGTTAGGAGGCTATGGATCAGTGTAATATGAAGATTGCAGTTATATACTAGGACAGTGGAAAGAACACTATACACAGTCTGGATATCTGATTAGAAGTCCTGGCAGCTTTCTGTGTGACCTTGAGTAAATAATATCTGCATAACAGTCTCCTAACAATAGGACACTCTGATTCCTGAAAAAAAAAGTTTTATATTCTTACTCCCACCTTTGGTCTCAAGTCTACTATTTTTCTTTCATTCTAGGACTTTATCTTGCTATCTAAGAGTTCCTCTCTTTGGAATGAAAACTTCAAGTTCATAAAGAAAACAATCTAAGGTTAAAATAGCCTTTTGTGTTGTAAAGAGCTCTAAAGTCTCAAGAGATATCTAGTTGACTGTGCAATAAATGGTCTTGGCAGCGTGGATGTCAGACAGTTAACTAGGTCAAAGTGGGTGATCTGGATTGATGCTATTTACCTGTTTTCCTGTTGTACAACTTTATTTGCTTTGGATAGTTATTTTTAATAAATAAACTCAAATCAGTAATTGGGTGCCTTTCTCCCACCTCTACTGCTTAACACTGTGTTATAATGCGCAAGTGATGTGTTAGCGTTGAACTTTAGTTCTTCATATGTAAAGTAAGGGTCATAATACCCACCTAACAGAATCTTCATAAATGTTAAATGAACATTATCTAAAATATTTATACCTTACTAAATATTTTCAAATTCAAGGGATGATGACAATGCCACTTTGCAGAGAATGAACTAAAGATTTGAGGGAGATGCAGTAACTCCTTTAGATATTAAATAAATATACAGTGTTCTAAGTAAAATATGGACAGTTTTGAAATTAAGGTAGCTTTAAAACTGTGTGGGCTTACTCTTAAACTTGAACCTTCAACCAAGATTTGCCTTAACAAAAAGGAATCATTCACCTGAATACAGCCTATTCACTTTGTAAAAAAAAAAAAAAAAAAAATTACTGTTATAACTGCTATCACTATCATTATAACGATAATAGTAATTTTGATAATGTTGATATCGTATTTCCAAAATAATCAACCTCCATTTTTTTTAAACTGATGAAATAATTTTTTTCTAAGAGTGTGGCTTATTACACATGGGGGATATTTTTTACCTATATCTTTTCTTGGAGATGTTGTGGAGTGGGGTAGAGCAGTTCCTTTTTCCACACAAAGGACATTAAGAGTAACTTAGAACAAATACATACTTACTGGGATGCAAGAAGAAACATAGGTATATTTGGGAAGAGAGTTCCCTTTTTTGTTTGAATCGAAACTGTTTTGCCTTCAAAAGGAGAATCTAGCCCATGGCTTTTAACAGGAGCTTAGCTCAGAATCTGAAGTGTTGTACTAGATGTTTCGACACCTGCTCAGAAATCCCATTAATTCAAGAATTAAAGTTGAGCCACAGAACTCCAGGACTGGTATTTTCATAGCCAGCTTGTTCAAATCCCAATGCTTCTGAACTATGTATGGCAGCCTGTCTTCATGAGTGACCTTCACAACTGTGATGCGTGAGTTCATTTTCAAGTCCTTTGAGAAGTAAAGCATTAAAAAATAACTAGGGATATTGAAGACATTCATTAAGGAACTAATTCTTCTCAACTTTCTTTTGGAGATTAGCCAGGGAAGTAGCCGCTGGTATGTGGCTACTCTGGGGTTTGTGGTTATGAAGAAGAAAATGACCCAGAGCAGGCTCAGGCCAGGAGGCCCCAGAAAATGGAAAATTACTAACAATAAGCTAGAGATAACCGCAAGCCCTACTGGGAGCAAGAGATAGCCAGGCATTTCTGCTTCTGTAAACAGGCTTCTGGCCACAGGCTCCCTGCACTACTGTTCTCGCCTAAAACAGCCCCTGGCCCCCAGTTTAAACCCACCTACCAGCAGTCAGCATAGTCCTTGGAACCTATAAAAGCCCTATAACCCTGGTGCCCGGGGCCCAGAATGAGCTCATTTGGGTCCATTGGTGCAAAATAAATCTGAGTTCTCCTACTTCTCCAAGTGTCACATGGCCTCCGCCGGTCTGATTATTTTCCGCAACATTTTGAACCAGTAGATGTACATTAACAAGAATAAGCAATGTTAAGAGGTACACCCTGGGATCTGTGGTGTGTATTTATGAGCTATTCAGCTCAAAAAATAGGGACAGAGAAAAATTCATAGGCAGCTTAAAGATATCAAAGAAAAAAAATCCATCTACTGACTGGTAAACAAAATTATCTCATTTTACTGAGGATGTCTCATTTTCAAAAATAAAATGTTCTAATATCATCAAGTTCTTTGGAGTATTTTTCTTATGAGCTAATTAAATGTTATAAAAAAATTATAGATGGCATGAGGAGGTAGAGAATTTGCCTTTATATGGGAAACTCTAAATATGTGATTGCTTATCTAAAGTGAACAAGGGTCAGAATCAACAGAATTTAAAGAGACATGTCCTAGATAATAACTGGCCAGGTAGGTAGATAGTGAATCTTATCTTTGCGTTTTGTTTGTTCGTTTTAATGGGAAAATGATTCTGTCTCACCTAGGAAGTTATTACACTGAATGCTAGTTTTCAACGAGGTAATATATATCAGGATCGCCTATGAAACAAAAATAAATGGGGGGCAATTCTCTGTCCCCCAAAATTCTGAGTTAAACATTTGAGAAGGCTCTAGAGTTGTGCCCAGTTAAACCACCTCTTCATTTCACAGATGTATCCATGCAAAAATACACTTCTTCTGAATTATTCTTGCCCAGACATTAACTTTTACTGTCCATATTCTTTCAAAACAATCAGTTTTCCCTCCCCTGGTTTCTCTATTAGACTATAAGAAAATTCATTGAGATTAACATGTATTCTGAACTGAAGTTTTGTGTACAACAAGCTTCTCTGTTAATCTATTTACAAATAATTCCAATTAATAAATATCATCTGGATGTCAACTAGGGGCCAGACACTGGGCTAGGTTCAAAAATCTGAAGATGAGTAACACCCAGTTCCTGACCTCAAGCTGCTCACAGTTTGACTACGGAGACACAGACCCACTGTATAAGCAGTGAAAATCAATGTTTTTCTCCTTGGGCTACGTTGTACTTTATACTGATCCTATAATCTCATTGCATTTTTCTTGTATCTCTGTATCCACATCCATCATTCTAAGTGGGTTAAAAGTCTGCTAAGGGTAGAGAAATACCTATAGCCTATAGGTCTGTTGGTACCTAGCATATAACAGGAATAAATAAATAAAAATTGATTTAAAAAACCCCAGAAAATGGAGTAGTGCAAATTTGCTTGTTGACAATCATTAGTCAAGTTGTCTTAATCTTAAATAATGGTGTAGAATCCACTTGTTTCCAAACTAGAAAATTCAAGGTCATTTGCTTGTTCTTCACAGTTCCTTACATCCAAATCCAAAAAGATTTGTACCAAAGAGCACAGAATCTGAGTGATTATATTATATTTTTATTTTCATTGATTTGCTTGGAAAAAAATGATCATTCCAGGACTTCTGAAAAGAACATGATATTGAATTTTAGATACTTTCCCCCCCACTCTCCCTTGTGCACTTTCACCAAAGCTATCTTCCTAGAGACCAGATTTGATCTCTTTTTCCTGTCCTTAAAAACCTCTTTTGACACCCCAATGCTTACAAGAGAAAATCCAAACACCTCAGCAAATGAGCTTCTTTCTTCTTTTTGTCTCAACTTCTAACTTCAGGCCCATCTGCAACCACTCTCCCCACTGTACTTCGAATATATCAGCCATCTCTTCAAACAGCCTGCATCTTGCCCCATGCAATAATTTCTTCTGAGGGGTCTTTCCTCCTTGATATGCCTGATAAAATCCTAATCAGGTTATAAATCAATCCTCAGTACCATATTTATGAAGCTTCCCTGAATTATCCTTCTAAAGTTAGCATTTTTCTGCTTTATATAGTGAGGTTCAATTTTCAGGCTTCTACTCAGAGTCCAGTTCTAAAAATTTTGCTACTCCAGTCTTGCCACTGAGCGTAATATTTGTGAATCTGTCAGTCCTTTGAAGTAAGGTCATTACAACTACAGGAATTCTTTCTAAAACACAGATAGCTTCAGAAGAGCTAATACACTAACAATCCCTGGAATTTACCTAACACTTCACAGTTTACAATAAATTTACATATTCAATTTCAAACCAGGAAGACAAATATTTCTACTCGATAATATTCAAACCGGAGAGCTAGCCTTTGTTTTTTTCCACGGCTAAATGTTTTGAGAGACCTTTTGAATTTCTCAGGTCTATGTATTTCTGATCAAGGTTTCTCCTGATAATTTCTGCTATTCTGGCTAGTGAATAGACGGTCTCCCCAGAAGAGGCTCAGCTGAAGTTAGCAGAGGACCACATGGAATTCAATGCTGAGAACAGTAGATTTTCTCAAAAACACTCTGAGCTTTCTATTTTTTCAAAGCATTCATCCACATGCACACACACACACACACACACACACACACATACTCTTTCAGAACACTGTACTTTCAAAATAAATTTATAACATGCAGTTAATTTTTTTTCCAAAGATTTTATTTATTTATTTGACAGAGAGAGAGATCACAAGTAGGCAGAGAGGCAGGCAGAGAAAGAGAGGGGGAAGCAAGCTCCCTGCTGAGCAGAGAGCCCGATGCGGGGCTCGATCCCAGGACCCTGAGATCATGACCTGAGCCAAAGGCAGAGGCTTTAACCCACTGAGCCACCCAGTCGCCCCAACATGCAGTTAATTTTTAAAGGAAGAAATAGATATGACATAATTTCCACTATTCTGATTCCACTATTCTAAACACTATTCTGATTCTGGTCTTTATTTTTACTGTCTTTTTGTGTTATTGTACATACACATGCAGAAGACACTTGCAACTTGTGTTTGTCACTAATAGCGTACTTTGAATATTTTCTTATCTTTACTACTTCTTTGAAGCTAAAATTTATAAAATGTTCATTGAAGTTTGATTGAAAACTCAGAGAAGATTTACTACAGAGCTAAGGCCAATCAAAGTTCAGCTGTTTAACCCATTAGAAGAAAAAGTGGAGGATGATACGTGCCCAAGGAAGTTTTGGGGAAGACGCTGTGTCCTAGACAGCTCTCTTGTAATTCCTTGGGACAGCTATGCTACATGGCATGACTAAGCCTTATTTTCCTACAAAAGATGATGATTTAATTTCTTAATTGTTATTCTTAACTCTTAATTCTCTGTGATATATTTTGAAAATGAGACCTCTCTCTCTTTTTCTCTCTCTCTATACACAGACACCCTTAAACAAAAGTCTGTGGGGCCTCAGTTTCTCCATGTATAGAACAAATGCGTCAGCCAGATATTTTAAAAAGCTTTATCGCACACTAATATTTCCAGTTTCTGGATTAGTTTTTTAGGCTTCCGTTTAAATGTAATCAACTTTTATCATTAGAATCAGAACAGTCACTCTATCTTTTTAAAAACTTTATAGTTTGATTCCGTTAAATTCCCAGTAGTTTGCTAAGCCTGTGATTTTGCAAACATAGTGGCTAATTCATGACTTTTAAACAGAGCCTTAAATTCAAAGCAAAGCCTCAAACTATGTTACTTATTAATACACTCTGTTTCTTTCAACACTAAATTCTTAGACACTGGTTTGTGGCCAAGTGACCTATTTTGATTTTCTCAGCTTCATTGCTAATTCAATTCAAATTGTGATCTGGCTTTGCCCACTTCACTACTATAGAGTAACTTCCAAGCTTTTCAAGCCTATACACCCAAACCAGGCCTCCATCTCAATTCTCACTTTTGAATGTATGAAAGGATGGAATACACAATAAGGTAGCACTCTCAGGGCTCTCAGGGCTCCCAGTTCCCACCTCAGTCCCCTTCCAACAGTATCATGCTGCCTTTATGTTGTTAGTTTGTGAAAGTGTCTCTTTTGATACATACTCAAAAATGTTCCTTTATTTAACACTAAAAGAAATGGTGGTAGGTAATCATGTTGCTACCTTCCATTCTCCTGACCTTTAGATTTTATGCTAAGTGATTTCCTAAAAGTGAATCCTACCACATCAAATGCATTTTTTTTTTTTCTTCCCAAAGTCATTAACTTGCTCTACCTTCTGAATTCATCATGACTCACAGGTGTAACGGCCCCTTGAGGAATTGCTAAATGTCTCAGACATTTCAGAGATGTTCTGGGTCAAATTACCATTTAGAAAGAGGACACTTAAATTAGAGGTGAATAAAATAGTTGAAAATCAACCGATTTACTCCCTGAAGGAAGCAGGAATGTCTCAATTATATGCAGTATCAGGTCAGGCTTCCCTGGAGATTTTACAGTGATATACGCTTCCAGTGCCCCTGAAAAATCAAGGCTTTATGGATGACCTAATTTAGTTATAAAAATAATTGCTGTAAAGGGTAATATTCACCTTACAGTAGACTAAAACATATGTCTTTTAAAATTCATTAGTGCATTTGATTCACTTAGAAAGATTACTTATCTATTATCAGGTCTCAATTCCTCTTCCTCATTTGTTTTTCTTCATTCAAACCTGTTCAAATGAGCTCACAAAATCTCCCTTAATAAAAGCTGCTCATTCTCATGCGGGAAACTTTATGGCACTTCATCTTTTTCTTGTGCCACCTACCTTTTGTGATGAGTGACAATAAATTATGCTTCTTTCTTTTCTCCATTACTTTGTAAGTAACCTTATGCAAGAAACTAGGCTTATTCTCTTTCCATAGATAAAGTGGTTTATCCCTCTTTCCCAGCATAGGTCCTGGAGTCTAGTAGGAGTTCAACAGATGCCTGAATTTTAGCTGAACAAAGCCGGTATGTGTTTTGTTTTACTCACTGTGCTACCCACGGAAATGCTTGGAAACGTATGGGTTAATGGTAATTGTAAAATTGATTGTTTTCCTTAAATCTGTGGCAAGAGACTCAGAATTGTTCCATTTGTGTTCAAAAGAATAGTTTTTAGTTTTTAGTTGAAAGCCAAGAGAATAAGCTGATTTTGTATGTGAAGAAAACAAAATTCATAAGCCATTTAAACCACCCAACCGAAACACAAACAGGAGTGGGCTGTTAGGTGTTTACATTAGATTTAACTTTCATTTTTTTTAAAATAAGGAACTAGGGTTAGCTCAGTTTCTAAAAAGTGATAATTTACCAGCAAATGATCAGGTTTGTCTGCATGGCAACAGGATTGGCAGTACTTAGAAAAGGGACCAAACAAAGAGAAATGAACAAATTACCCAAAGTGTCAACCCCAACCTATTTATTTGATTTAATCAATCTCACAGCACTTTAGACTTCCTCAACAAATAAAGGCGCAAAAGCTGAGTTAGGTCAGTCATTCTTCTTGGGGAATTTATCCTGCTCACAAGCAAAAGACTGTAAAGTTGGCTTTTCCAACATCTATTAAAGCATTTAACAATGTGAAGCAAATCCAAAACATCAGCTGAAACTATTAGCTTTAAAATGAACCCTTCATTTAAATAAAGGCTGCATTCTCAAAGGATATCCTACGTTATAGTTGCAATTTTATATCTGCCCCAAAAAAAGATCTATAAAACTAAAGACTGAAGCAATGCAGTCATGGAAATGATGCTTTACCATATTTTTTGAAGATCACAATAGTATTTATTCCACAGTCAAGATAATCAATATGAGGGTTTTGTCTACTTCTAAATGTATTCATTTCAATTATGCACTAAGATTAGGGAAATGACTAGAATATGTGTCTGAAGACCTATTGCACACATGGCGAGATGTTTCTGGAGCATAATTCTATTTATCACCTGGCTTCCATAAGTTCTTATCCTAACAAGAAGTGTGTGTGTGGGGGGGTGGGCACAATTCATTTCAGAACCCATAGATTAGATCAAGCTGGGCTTCCTTAACGCTCTAGAAAGATCTAGGTATTTCCTTTCCTCCAGTGAATTGTTTTATCTTTATAAATGGCTATTGGTTTCTTTGGAGAAGAATGAAGAAGGTATTTATTTTATATATATGGGGCAGGATTGCAAAGTTTTTTTCCACAGGACTCTGCCTCTTTTTCAATGGATAGATTCTGGATCGAAGAATTGTCTCATGTAAGGAAACTGGATAAGGGATCACTATTTTCCTTTGCAGTTGCTACATAAGATTTCTGATCACCATTTAACTTTTTCTGGTTATACAGCTATAGCCCCTGCCTCATTCTTGCAATCACTATGGTCAGCTAGTTATCATCTCAGATCCCTAATGTTCTAGACCTCCTGGTTACCACCCCAGCCTTATAGGTATTTCCAGGTCGGCTCTGATAACTAAGTGCCAACATCTGGCCTTTCCTATTTTCCCACAGCCAATCATCCCTATTGAAACTAAATATCCCAGCTCCATCATCATCTCCTATAGTCAACCCTGGCTTAAAGAGAACGGTCAGCACTAACATTCTCAGGAAAGCCAGTGGTCCCCTCTCATAGGCATCCCTTACTCTCTTAGTAAAGAGAGTGTCATCTCAGCCTTCTCTAGTTATACAGGGAAGTGACTGGTTCTCTAGTCTCACAAATTAAATCCATTCTAACTCGACCACCTCCTTATGCCTTCTGATTCCTTTTACAACATTCTGACAAAACAGTTCTCGTTCGTGTACTATTTGCCATGTTTATTGTGTCCAAGACCTAAAGAACCATTCCAGCAATGTTTTAGAACCAACTCTAAATGCCTGTGCCATAAGGTTAAATCTTGAAGTCACAGAAAGTTCTTCTATATCAATAAATATTCTCTTACGCTGCCTTATAGTCAACACTTCCCCTCTGACCCACCACTCTTAGGAGTCTCATACATTCTCTTGGTTCCCTCTGATACACATTAGTTAGCACATGAAACAATTTTACAATAAAGTATCTATTGTCTGAGCAGAGACTATATTTCCTGCTCAGTTTATGCTAAAATCTGACTCTGGTTATTAGTCTACAGGCTATCAGGAGAGATGGGAACATATTTTAAGAAGGAAAAGCATCATCTTGCAAGATCTCCACCTCAGATAAGATCTTCAAATAGTCTCCAGGCAAACCTCAAGGCAAGCATCCGTAATCCCAGGAATCAGAAGTGGAGTGGCCAGGAATCACAAAGGAGAGGGAAAAGTCAGTTGTCACTATGGGGAATCAAGGCTTAATTCTGCTCGGCCCAAATAAGAAACTATGCTGAACCTACTTCAGCATTGTCCTTAGAGTGGATAAAAATCCTGGGGGCATCGATTTACTCATTCCTATGCTCTGTTTGTCGAGGATTTCCTCTAGTAGTATTAATTTAATTCCCCTCTACCTAAAGGTTGTGTCTGAACATGACAGAGCAGCTTTCAAAGAAAGCCAGGCAGGGAGTCTTTGAGGCATATTCTTGATGGGGAGCATAGGAAGTACATAGAATATTCCATCAGTCATACTGAAATCAAATGAGTAGAGGGAGGGTATCTTGGCACATCACACACATTCAGCTGAAAAGGATGATTATCATGTCAATCCCACTTTGTAAGACCGTTTTTTTGACTCACAATTTCTGCAGGACAATTTCCATGCTCTTAGCAAGTCATATAATACCCTCTTTAAATTGACTTGTGCTTATTCTTCAAGACTCACATACATAGAAATCCACTCTCTAATTACCTCACTTATCTATTCATGTTGAACTTGATGTCTGCAAGCTTCTAAACATTCATAACTTCCTGACTTTGCACATGGTTTCTACTCTGCCTGACATATCATTAAATCTCATCACTCTTTCTATACAGAATAAACTTAATAGTCCTTAGTGTGACATTCAAAGCTCTACAATGATTGTCTGTTCTGCTTCATAATTGTGATATTATTTTCCAAACACCTTAGAAAATCTTTATTACTTGGGATGCCTGGGTAGCTCAATGGGTTAAGCGTCTGGCTTCAGCTCAGGTCATGATCCCAGAGCCCTGGAATTGAGCCCCGTATCGGGCTCCCTGCTCAGCGGGGAGCCTGCTTCTCCCTCTCCCACTCCCCCTGCTTATGTTCTGTCTCTCGTTGTGTCTCTCTGTCAAATAAATAAAAAATCTTAAAAAAAAAAAGAAAATATTTATTACTTGTTTTTTTAAAGTCTCAATGCAATGGTCACATGCATTATGAAGGATTATGAGACTTATCCACACCACCCACTGCTCAGTGAGTTGACCTCATCCTCACTTGATGATTTTATATGTTATTATGGCACTTATCATAGTATATCATGATTATCTGTCACCTACGTTAGCATGTAAGCTGCTAGAAATAAGATACATTGTCTAATTTGGATATTTATATCTCTAATACTAGTTGTCCAGTAATTAAGTATTGAATCAATAAAGCAAGGGAAGATGAGATTTTTATATCTTTTAAATTTTATATAAAAAATAAAACCAGCTCTTTGATGGCTACTCTGCTGACTCAACCCTATTTAAAACTAAATAAACACAGATTTTAAATACAATATTTTATTTCCGTTTATATCTTATGTTAGAGTTAACAAATGTGATTGAGTTACACTTGTATAAAATATCTTAGTGAAAATAAAGATAAATTCAAATAGACATTTGGAGAGTAATATATATAACTGTATTATATCATTTGAAAAAAGAAAGGAATTAATTTAGGTATTTGGATAAGGAAGCAGTAGACAGAAAGTTAAAATAGCTTTAAAAAATGAAATGCATCTCATCAAAACTCATGTAGAAAATGTTATGAATAATTTAAGCATATGATCAATAAGGGCTGTTGATATTTTCATAATTTTCAAAAGACTCCGTCTCTGTCAAGTGCTAGTGATTGTAGAAACATAAGATTCAGTTGGTGGAGGAATGAAAGCCTTTATTTCCTGAAAGTTAACAACAATTGTTGACAGCCGAATTAGAAAAGAAAATTATAATAAATCATGTCAACTTTTTGGTCTTTTTTCACATTTGTAAAACAGGGAGATGGAATTTATAAGCTGAATTTATCATTCAGGTAAATAAAAGTTATCACAATTTTTCTTTCTGCCACTAACCTCAACTCACCTTTTAATTTTTTTTTTTTTTTCTTTTTTAAGAAAGCTACCACACTAAGCTCCCTCACCATTTTACTGTCCCTCCTTCTCCCATCAGGGTCCATACAAAGTTCGAGATAGACTAAGATCTAGGTATAAATGATCTAGAAAGGGAAACCCCCACACCTACTTATATATTTATTTATTTATGATCTATTTCTCCTCCATTAGTCTTTAAGAGTCATGAAATCTGGTACTTGTTTTTATTCACTTCTGAATTGCTGTTACCTTGGACAGTACATGGTAGGATGTAAAAATTCAACAAATCTTTGTTGAATCAATGAATAGTTTAACTTTCAGTTTATCTAGGGTTAGAAGAACTTGTTCTTTTACTTAGGACTTAATAGAAATACACTTAATGCTTCTCGCAATAAAATAAAATAAACAATGGTTTTTAAAATGCAAATTTTAAGTAGACTTACAATAAAGTAAAACATTATCAAAGGCCCAAACCAAAGTCAAGGCAGGAATCAAAGGAGACAGGAGGGCTTGGAAGGCAATTTTCATCCAAAGATATTTCATCTGCCATTTTAAGGATTGCATGGAGTGATGGAGACATAACATGAATTCTAAGGCCTGCTAAGGTGAACACTCAACTAGGGAACACCAGTATAAGGTTAGGACTACAAATGATCATAGCTTTAAAGAAAAAGCAAGTGAGGAAAAAAGGTCAATGTTCAGAAAGTGGTAGAAAAAAAAGTTTGCTTTTTTATATCTTGAGTTTTGAGAAAGGGGAAAAAAAAACTCCTGAAAAATTCACAAACATAAATTGACTCTCATATGGTTATGGGACTCAGAGTTATACACTTATATGAACCAACAAAACTTAAAGCCAGATGTTTATTTTAAAAGATCCCAGGTTGAAAATGCCCCCAGTCACCTGGTAGAAGCAAACACAAATCCTCTTTGGAAGAATACAAAATCGGAGCACGAGTTTTCAATCCAAAAGTGTTCTCTCCTTTCAATTTTTGGAAGAGCTTGAGATAGATTAGTGTTAATTCTTTCTTCAATGTTTGGTAGAATTCACAAGTGAAGCCATCTGGTCCTGGGCTTTTCTTTCCTGAGAGGTTTATGATTACTGATTTAATCTTCTTACTTGTTTTTCCTTTTTTTTTTTTAAAGATTTTATTTATTTATTGAGAAAGAGAGAGCCCACGAGTGGGGCAAGGGGAAGAGAGATAAGCAGACTCCCTGCTGAGCAGGGGAACCTGATATAGGACTCAATCCCAGGACCCTGGGATTATGACCTGAGCCAAAGGCAGATGCTTAACTGACTGAGCCTCCCAGGTGTCCTACAATCTTACTTGTTATTGGTTGTTCAGATTTTCTTTAGTCTTGGTAGATTGTAGGTTTCTAGGAATTTATACATTTCTTCTAGGTTACCCAGTTTATTTGATTCGTATGATTTGTATGATTATTCATAGTAGTTTACATAATTCTTTGAATTTCTGTGCTCTCAGATATAATGTCTCCTTTTTCATTAATAATTTTATTTATTTGAGTTTTTCTTCTCTTTTCCTCAGCTCACTTAGCTAAAGAGTTGTCAATTTCCTTTATCTTAAAAAAAAAAAACTCAGCTATTTTCTATTTTTTTTTTTAGTCTTTATTTTATTTTTTTTCTGCTCTCATTTTTATTAGTTCCTTCTTTCTGCTAACTTTGGGCTTAGTTTCTTCTTTTTGTTGTTCCTTGATGTATACAGGTAGGCTGTTTATTTGAGATCTTTTTTCTTAGTGTGGGCATTTTTCATTATAAACTTCCATCTTAAAAAAAATGCTCACTGTACACTTTTTTTTTTTTTTTTTGCTTGATAGAGGCTATTACTGACACTATTGCAATTTTTCATCTCATTCAGTATATTCTTCAGTTCCACAATTTTTTCGGTTCTTTTTTATGATTTCTTTTTGTTGAACTTCTTTGTTCATGTATTGTTTTTCTGATTTTGCTATGTTGTTTATCTGTGTTCTTTGCAGTTTGGTGATCTAACCTTAAACTATTATTTTGGTTTTTTATCAGGCAACTCATAGATCTCCAGTTCTTTGGCGTTGGGTTACTGGTAACTTTTTGTGTTCTTTTGATGGTGTCATCCTTCATTTTTTTTTTTTTTTCAAGTTCCTTGAAGTCATTGTTGACTTGAAATACTATTGTACTATTATTATATTTGAAGAAGTAGCCACCTTCACAGTCTTATATTGACTGCCTTCAGGAGGGAAAGCTCTTCACCAGTCAACCCAGCTAGGGATTCTGTGGGTCTCAGATCTTTTCTATGAATGTACCTACTCCGTTCTTGTTCCCTTTGGAAAGGAAGTGTTTTCTCAACCCTACCAAGCCAGACTGGTTCTGACAGCTTCCCATTTGTTTTCTCTAGGGCAGTGCCCTGAAAAGTTCAGAGTAATACACCTCCCAATTCAGCAAAGTGGAGCCCAATGTTTGTGTTCATGTATAATCTGCAGAGGCTTCTGTGTGCCATCTAGAGAGCTGTTGAGTTTTTCCATAGGAATTATCATCTCTGCAATAGGAGATATGTTTTCATCTCTATATGCCAAACCTGATGAGATTTCTCCCATGAAAAGTTCACACTCAACATCCCCTGACACATTTCAGGAATAAGTCTTAGATGATTAGTTGGATGAGTAGCTTTTTATATCTAATAAAACCACTTTCATTAAACATGCTAGAGCAGGAGATTGTGAAACTGGTGTGAGCTGGTTCAAAAGTAATCCCAGCCCTTGCTTGCATTCCAAACAAAAACATCAAAAAGCAAACCCAAGGAGCAAGTTATTCCTTAAGTCTTCGACTTCTTTGACCCTTAGAAATAGCTGAGTTTTATGGGGACAAAATAGTACTCATAAGTTTAACTTTCTAAAACTAAAATGTAAGTGTCCAAAATGAATCACCTTCTTAATCTGAGCTAAAACTTATTAGGACTGTGTCTTGCTTTTTTTTTTTTTTTTTTTGGTTTATGTTATATGACAAGGAAAGCAATTTTTAAAAATATCTGAGGTTGTTTTAACTGATGAAATATTTTCACCCACTTTTATAATTTAATGTCCAAGTTACAAATGGTAAGATATTTCAACTAATATATAATGTCACCTTAGCAGAACCATGTTAGATGTGTGGTTCTTTGTTTCTCTCATCTGACCACTGCTTATCTGCCTCTTCACTGAAAAATCAGCATTCTACTTCCACTGTGAGAGAAAACCTCTCTCTTTGGCATAAAAGACCTATCAAGTTTATAGAATTAGTTGTAACTGGGCTACTTTTATAATTAAATCTTGGGCCTCTGCCTTGGAGCTGTAGGAGAGGAGGGTCTTTTTAAATGTTGTCACGGGGGCTTTCTTATTTTCAAAGTATAATTACCTGAGCCTATCACTTTATTTTTTAAAGCTTTTGAAGCTATAAATAAAAGCCAGCAAAATCTTCATCTTTAGAATTACTTTTGCCCTATATAACTTATTTTCTTCTATTTATTTATTTGAGAGAGAGAGAAAGTGGGGGGGAGGGACAGAGGGAGAGGGTGAAGCACTCTCTCTGCAGAGCAGGAGCCCAACACGGAGGGGAGGTGTCTGTATCCCAGGACCCTGAGATCGTGACCAGAGCTGAAAGCAGCTTAACGAACTGAGCCACCAGGTGCCCCTGCCCTATATAATTTAAATGTCAACTCTTAAAAGTGCCTCAGAAGTTAAAGTTTCCCCTTCTACATGCCTCCTATTGCCATCTATTGTAGGTGAAATCCTCAGTGACCGGAAGCAAGGGTAATCACCTATCACCCGCTCACTTACCACCAGCAATGCAGTCTTTACAGCTATCTGACTATTGAGTGTTCTAGCATTACAAAACTGTTCTGAAGGTGTAATTTCCAGGGTGTTTCCTGTTACCAACCAATTTAAGCCAGTTTGCCCAAAAAGCAGGTGTGAATTATAGGTCTCCATGCAGATAATTTAATTTTGAAAGTGATCCTGTGAGATAGGAAAGAGAGTGAGTAGGGTATAAAAAGGAATGCAGAAGGCCAGTCTAAGAGTAAATTATCATACTAATCACCACAGAGGGAAACTACAGATCTGTCTTGCTAGATACCTTGGAGGAACCATGTAGAAAGTGTTTGTGTATCACCCCTGAATTTCAGAAAAAGGAAGTATTCACTGGCTCCCAATCCTCATTGATTAAAAGTAGCCACATAGGGTTTAACTCCTTCAAAATTTGAGATTTTCTCCATGTCAGAATGGCTCACAATTTTCTGGCCATTTCCCATAGTGCTGTGATAGAGAAGCTCAGGGGAAAAAGTTACGTTATTCCATACAGCTGATGTGAGGGGCTATGGATAACACTTGCACGCAGTAATTTGGCACTGCAAAAACGAGTAAAAAGGAGGGCTGAAATAAAGTGAAGTGAGACACAAGGTGAGTCAGTTACACTTGCCATTTAAACGAGGGGGAAGGTATTATCTAAAAGAACATATGTTAGAACAGGAATATTTTACTTTGGGGATAAGGTTCTGTATTAGTTTCCTATGGCTGCTGTAACAAATTTTCACAAAGTTGGTGGCTTAAAATAACATAAATGTATTCTTTTATAGTTCTGGTGACCAGAAGTCTAAAATTAGATTCACTGTACTAAATTCAACGTGTCAACACAGCCAACTCTAGTTCCTTCCAGAAGTTGTAGAAAAGAATATATTTCCTTGTTGTTTTCCAGCTTCTAGAGGCCACCCCTATTTTTGGTTTATGTCCTTTTATTAGAGTTCTGCAGAGAAACAGATTCAGTGTGTATGCATATATCATATATGTACATTATTGGTTTCTGACTAGTGATGGTTTGACCTAGGATTTTTCAACTTTACAGTGGTGTGTGATATGCATTCTGTAGAAACCATATTTCAAATTTTGAATTTTGATCTTTTCCTGGGGTAGCATATGAAGTACAACATTCTTTTGTGTTGCTGAGCTATAGCATCAAGCTACAGTTACCATTCGGCCACTTGATCATAAACAACTGATACACTTATAACCATTTTGTATTTCACTTTCAGCATAGTATTCGATAAATTACATGAGATAATCAATATTTTATTATTAAATAAGGTTTTTGTTAGATGATTTCCGCCCAACTGTTGTAGGCTCATGTAAGTGTTCTGAGCACATATAAAGTAGACTAGGCTAAGCTATATTATTCAGTAAGCTAGATATATTAAATGCATTTTCTTTCTTTTTTTTTTTTAAGATTTTTTATTTATTTATTTGACAGAGAGAGAGAGAGAGATCACAAGTAGGCAGAGAGGCAGGCAAAGAGAGAGGGGGAAGCAGGCTCCCCGCCAAACGGAGAGCCGGATGCGGGGGCTTGATCCCAGGACCCTGAGATCATGACCTGAGCTGAAGGCAGAGGCTTTAAGGCGCCCCTAAATGCATTTTCAGGTGCCCCTAAATGCATTTTCAACTTACAATATGTTCAACTTATGATGGATTTATTGGGATATAACCCCTTCATAAGTCAAGGAAGATCTGGAGATCTATATATCTATATCTATCTTATCTATCTACACCTATATCGAGAGAGGGAGAGAGAGAGAGGGAAATTTATTTTAAAGAATTGGAATTCTGGAGGCTGGTGAGTTTGAAATTTTCAGAGCAGGCTGGAAGGCTAAAACCCCAACGTAATGTTGATGTTATGTTGTGTTTAAAGGCAGTCTAGGGGCAGAATTCCTTCTCCCTTTCAGATCTCTGTCTTTTTTCTTAGAACTGATTGGATGGGGCCTACCTCAATTATGGAAGGTGATCTGCTTTACTCAAAGTCTAATTTATTTAAATCTTAATCACATCTAAAGAATACCTGCCTAGCAATATATGGACTGGTATTTGACTGCTCTCTGGGCACAGTAGCCTAGCCAAGCTGACATATAAAATTTGCCATCAGAGTTCTCTTCCCCCATCTTCAAAATGCATTACTCCAATCTCTATTTCCATTATCATATGATTTCCTCTGTGGTTCTGATTCCTCCAGCATTTTACTCATAAGGACCCTTTTTATTATATCAGGTCCATGGAGATAATCCAGGATATTCTCTTTATCTCAAAATCATTAATTACATTGTATCTGGAAAGTCTCTTTTGCCATATAAAATAATATTCATGGGTTCTGGTGATTAGGGTATGGACTTAGTGGGACATTACTCAGGCTATCACAGTCTTCCCTGTGGCCTCTAAAGATTTATGCACACACAAAAAATATTCTAAGTCAGGTATAATTGAGGCACTGGGTATGATTTATTTATCCTGACAAAATTCTACTCCATTTGTGGTCATGTGAAACTAGAAAAGAAATTATCTGCTCTCAAAATACATTAGAGGGGCAGGCATAAGACAATAGTCACAGACTTTCCCATTCTAAAAGGAAGAAAATGAAAAGAAGAAAGGAATAACCGGTCCTAAGAAATTTCGAAAGCCAATCAGATCAACTCAGTGAGGTTTCAAGTCCTGGAAATAATCTTCTGTTGCTCCTGGCTTCACCTTTGGAGCATCTTTCTCTTTCTTTTTTAAAAGTAGACATTTTAAAAAGAACAGTTTTAGTTTCACAGCAAAATTCAGTAGAAAGCATAGTGAATGCCTATATATTTACTCCCCCCAATGCATCACCATCAAACAGCTCTTACTGGAGTGGTCCATTAATTACAATCAATTAACCTACACTGACACATTATTATCATTGAGAGTCCGTATTTTACAGTAGAGTTTAGTGTTGGTATTGTGCATTCTATGAGTTCTGACAAAAATACAATGACATGTACTCATCATTATAGCATTTTACGGAGTATTTCCACAGCCCTAAAAATCTTTCATCCTCCACCTATTCATCTCTCCTTTCCTCCTAACATTTGGCAACTGCAGGTCTTTCTGTTCTCTCCATAGTTTTGTCTTTTCCAGAATGTCTTATAGTTGAAATCTACAGTAGGCTGCCTTTTCAGATTGGTTTCTTTGACTTAGTAATATGCATTTAAACTTCCTCTGTGTCTTTTCATGGCTTGCTAGCTCTCTTTTTAAAATACCGAATAGCATTCCATTGTCCAGATGTGCCACAATTTACTTATCCATTCACCTACTGAAGGACATCTTGGTTCCTTGCAAGTTTTGGCAATTATGAAAAAATCTGCTATAAACATCTGTGTGTAGTTTTTTTTTGTGTGTGTGGACATATGTCTTCAACCAGTTCGAATAAATACCAAAGAGCCCAACTGCTGGATTGTATGGTAAGAGTATGTTTAGTTTTGTAAGAAATTGCAAATCTAGACTTCTGGTTTCTGGTTCCACACATGAAGACCTTGGAAATTACCACTCCATTACAGCAAATAAAGAGCTGAACAGACTTAAAAATCGATGACACTTCTTTATTTTATTTTATTTTATTTTATTTTATTTTATTTTATTTTATTTATTTGACAGAGAGAGAGATCACAAGTAGGCAGAGAGGCAGGCAGAGAGAGAGAGGGGGAAACAGGCTCCCCACTGAGCAGAGAGCCCGATGTGGGGCTCGATCCCAGGACCCCGAGACCATGACACCAGTCGAAGGCAGAGGTCCCAACCCACTGAGCCACCCAGGCTCACCTCATGTCCAGGAAGACAGAACTTACTCAGGAAGCGGAAACTGAACTGAATTCAATCCACACCATATATGGTCATGTACTACTCGCTCAGAAACCACCCCTCGCTCCCCCTATAAAACTCTGCCTGTATCAACCCCAGGCCACTTCCCCGGCTTCATTTTACAGAGGCTGCAGAACCTCGCCCAAGAGCACTCCCATTAAAGTTCGCTCTCGAACCTTCTTGCCTGGCTCCTTTCTGTTCATCCACCACCGCCGACTCAAAACCTGACAATACGTATGCTCAGGGTAGCAGCCACATAATCTAGAGTGCTAGCCATGTGCACAAACTCCTTCCTGGGTGATACCAGTGACCAGGAGCAGGCCAAAGGGATAATATGGAGATGGTGCCTGCTGGCTCCCCTGGTTTCCAGGGGGAATCCAAGTCAGCCGCTAGTGGTATGCTGGGTTAGAAGCCTGACCCCCAGGCATCAGCTTTTAAAGTATGCAAGTAAGTCCTCTTTCAGGAAAAGAGTGGGAGTTGAAGTTTCTGTCTGTAGCCTCTGCACTGAGCTTTGGGTGATTAGCCATAGAGAGTCCTCATGAGCCTAAGAACTCTTTTCTTTTTTGGTATAGTCTTGCAGGTCTTGTGGGTTAAAGCCCCATTGACTGTCAAAGCTAGTGTTTTGGGGGCCCAACTCCCAGATGGAAGTCTTAAAATTTGGGGTACTTGTTGGCTCCAAACCTTTTGCCTTCAGAGAGAAGCTGGGAATTATGAATTCTCTCCTGTTTATATATTGCTGTGGTGTGGATGGGGTTTATAGACAACATGTCTCAGCCTTTCCTACTCATTTTGTTTTGAGTAGTTTCTTATTTGTTGGATGTGTAGAAGTCACTTAGCTAGTTTCTGGATTCTTTTAAAAGGAATTGCTCCATGTGTAACTGTAGACTTTGTGTGTCCAGAGGAGGAAGTGAGTTCAGGAACCTCCTTTGTCACCATTTTGGACTGGGATTCCCCAAAACACCCGGTACAAGTACTTACCTGTCTACTTATTTTCCATTCTGTAATGTTTTATCTTAAGTCTTGCTGGGTTTTTTTTTTTGCACTGAATGTTTTTATAAAAATTATGCAGTTTTTAAAAACAATCCTCACTTATAGAAGCCCACGTCATAATTATATATGAATAAATTGACAATAAAAAGAGATAATACATTTCTTCCATAATTATAATTTATCATTTACTTTACAAAGTAATGTGACAATATAAATTTTTTTTTTAAGATTTTATTTATTTATTTGACAGAGAGAGAGAGATCACAAGTAGGCAGAGAGGCAGGCAGAGAGAGAGGGGGAAGCAGACTCCCTGCTGAGTAGAGACCCCAATGTGGGACCTCGATCCCAGGACCCTGAGATTGTGACCTGAGCCAAAGACAGAGGCTTAACCCACTGAGCCACCCAGGTGCCCCACAATACAACATTTTTTAAAAATTAAGGATAGATTGAAAATACATTTTGAATTTTAGTAATATATAAAAATTGAATAATAAATTGACAAAGAAATATATAGAGTCTTGTTTCCGGGTTCCACAGGAAGCAGAGTCTGAACTAAAGTGTTTATCTGAGACTGTGATAAGAGGCAGTGCAATACCAGAGAGCAGGGATGAGGGGAAAGGCGAATGAAGCAGAGAAAAGAAAAGGCCAGTTACCAGGACATGTTATTGATTTGGATGCTGCAAAAATGCAATTGGTTGCTGACATCTCAGCCACCAATAAGCTGCAAAAACATCATTGCTAGACAGCTTATCTTAGGGATGGTGGAGGAGGAGAATTACTCAGTAGTTGCTGCTTCCCATTCATCAATATTTCACCCAAGAATGAGTAATTCTCAACTGCATTTCATGGATGCTTGGTTGGGTGCCATTGCTTCCCAAGCCTTTCAGTCAACAGGAGAATCATGGGAGAGGAACCAAGAGATGCATGGCACAGGGAGCTGGAATGGTGCTATCGTAATTCATGCAAATATGGTATCCATAGCAGACAACACAAACAAAGACAAATGAGGCCAAGAAACTTTGAAGCGGTACATGAAGAGTTATCTTTTACAGGTCTCAAAAGTACAAATGCTTGTTGTGGAATTTGTTTCTAATTATACAATAAAAATGTATAAATAATGCTTAGGTGAATATTTCACAGGTAGCACACTCAAAATGTGTTTACTTAAATATTTACATCTCTTCACTATTGCCAAAAATCTGGAGACATTTGGTTTGTCCCAAAATTGATCATTAATCTTTTTACTACCAGTTTTCCTGCTAAACAGAGATAATTAATATTTATGATAAATTATACAAACATACTAGCTAGAAGATTTTGGAATTCATATCTTTTCCATTTAGATGTCTAGCACCCGACTGTCTTGACATCTGCATAAAGATTTGAGAAAAGTGGTCTGAGAATTTATTTTAACTAAAGGTAAGATGGGATTTAATCCCCATAGTTGGGTAGGTGGGCAAATACTTTGCTATGCAGCAAAGATTATCCATATACCCACCTGAAAAAGCAGTTTGATATTTACATTAATGTCCATACTCTCCTCAATTTTTTCCCTACATCACATACTTTTTGCTGAATATTCAAACAGAAAATACTTCATCTTTGAAAACAAGATTTCTGCTTAACGCTTTTACTTTGTAAATCTTTCAAAGCAGCTTGTTTTCAAAAGTATTTAAACAGATCTGCAGATGGTAGAGATTTAACATTTTGGTAGATGACATATGTGGTTTTTTCAGGAGGAAAATCTTATGACGATATAATTCATTTTACATGTATCATGTATGAATTTATTCTATAAAACATGTATGTGAGAATCACCACATTTACATTTTTTCGCCCTCGATTAACTGAAACCTAGCATGAGAACCTATCTCCCAACCTAAGAGAATATCCAATATTACTCATTATGGTGCCTCTCAAACTTACTTGATGTCAAGATAATGGGAAACTATTTAGTACTTTGCTATTGCAGTCACCATGGTGTGCTTCTTACTTACCCTATAAAATGCTACTGTGGATGGTAATCCTTTGCTTTTTGTTGTTGTTGTTCCTCTGAAGCTAAGCCCAGAGGCACAATTACTGATACTCTAAAGGAGTGGTACTGAAAAGCCATCCTGCATGTGGGTTGGCCCGACCTTCCCCCAGTTATCCAGCCGGTTCTCTCTGTGGGAGTAGAGTGCAAGCTCCTGTCACCCATAAATGCTCTGGCACTTCCATAACTCTACAGATGGAGTACCCAACTCTCCCTCCAGGTCTGGCTGTCTCTCTCTCTCATTGCCCAAATACTTGTCTCTTTCCTCCCTTCCCCTTTAGTGAAACCAGCTGAATTTCTTCCTCAGAGAGCTGGATAGGGTTTTTCTTCCACATAAAATCCAGAGAAAGTTATTAATTTTCCTGAAGCAATAAGAAAGAGTCAGACATTATCATTTCAATAGAAATCTTGACACAAATGTAATTCTATGTCTTCCCCATAAAAATGTTTGTGAGCTCAATTTAACGCTTAATTATAGTAACTATTGTTAATTTTTTTCAATAACTGTATTCTTTCCCTAGCCTCAGCCCCTTCTCCCAAATTATTTCAATATTTAGCTTTACTGTGTCATGTGTCTTTTATTATAAGATGCTTCTAACCTTATCTGTAACAATACAGGATACAGGGGAAGAAGGGATACTTAAAACTATTTTACAAACAATAGTACATGTTTTGCATACATTAAGAAATTTACCTTCAAGGTAGCCTTGCATGAATTCTCTGAAAATGTGAGTGATAACCTCTTCCATTTTCTACTCAGTAATTTTTGGCTCCCATTCTCAGTATGCACTCACACATGATCTCTAACACATACACGAAATGATTGCACAGAAATGCACTGAGATGAGTGGGAAATCCTGCATTTTGGGTGGAGTCTCATGAGGTGAAGGGGAGATCTTTAATTTCACTTTGTATTACATATGTAAGTTTCTGTTCAAGATTTGTTCATTTTTCTTTTGATAAAATGTAAACTCCAAGTGAGACTTCTTTGAAGCAAAGAAGGATCATTCAGTACAAAAGTATATAGACCACAGACACAGACACAGACACAGAAAGCTCATGGTAGTAAAATAAAGACTTTCACATCATCTTCAGAGACACAGCACATCACTTAGACACAGCCATTAATGTCAGAGCTTATAGAAGAAAAATAAAGCCTCCCCTAGAAATAACGTTTCTCCTGCAGAATAAAATCTGAGATACTGTTGTTTAGGAGACAGATTCATTCATAAACTCACCTTTAATCACTGAACCATCTTTACCTTTAGTCCCCTTACTCACTGGCATTAAAAGAGAGATTATAGAAATTGTCCAAAGTTACACAGCTAGATGACTGATGGAATAATGATTTAACCTAGAATATTTCTACTCTAAAAAGTATGTCTTTTCCATTTGCAGAAGACAGGACATTTACTTTGTGCTGATATTAATACTGCATCCTTGGGAATATTACAGTTTGGATAGCAGGACAGGATGAGAGTGAACCTAACCTCTACCGCTAAGGTTAAGTTATAAATAGAAAGTCTTATTTCTGTTGACATTTGGGCTTATTCCATTATTGAGAGGGAAGAAACCTTTGCTTTCTTATTAAATGTTGAGTGCCTGGTGTATAAAATATGGTTAGGTGGGAAAGGAATAAAAAACATGAGGAAAACACAAAGACCAAAGAGAAAACCCATAGAAGTGGCTTGTCAAAGGGGTAAAATGTATTGCAAAAACATATTTATTTTTCCTGTTAGTCACTATGATTTAGAGGGCTACATATTATAATTAAGAGACAACCTGCAAAAAAATTCTAATCAATTATCTATCTACTGATTTTAACTTTGTAAAAATTTAAAAATTTAATTTAATTTAATTTAATTTAAAATTACAGAACTTGGATCAATCCTGCCTATTTGAGCTGCTTAGTTTGGTTTTGTTCACTTGTCATTTCCATCTGGGGTTGAAATATATGCTGCCAAAGTAGGCCTAGGAAGGAGGCTTGTATGGATTTCCCATCTGGGATCTCTGATACGGGGCCAGAAATCTCCTGGGAGACTTTGCATTGGGTCACAGCCAGATTTAGGGCTGTTACTTGAGTATTTAATGTTAGCATGGAACCAACAGGATACTAAGTGAGGTATAGAACATCCACAGGGAAGACAGGGCCTTCAGCAGGTAAGCAATAGTGATTAAAAGCAGAGCTTTTGGAATCAGACATTTGATGTTGGATTTAGACATTTATTGTATATTTGATCTTAGGCAAATGATTTAATTCCTCTAAACCTCAAGCTTATCGCATGCAGTTATTGGAAGGATTATAAGAAGTATTTGTAAAGCATTTACCATGATACCTGTTACATAATGGAGCTCAAAAAACTCAATGTCAATGGTTTGAATAACCATTAGTCATCATTAATTTTATTTTTTTTAAAGATTTTGTTTATTTATTTGAGAGAGAGAGAAAGCGAGAGACAGAGCAGGAGTTGGGAGGAGAGGGAGAAGCAGGTTCTCCACTGAGCAAGGAGCTCAATACAGGACTCAATCCCAGGACCCTGGGATCATGACTGAGCAGAAGGCAGACACTTAACCAACTGAGCCACCCAGGCGCCCCAGTCATCATTTATTTTTTCAAAATGTATTGCCCAAACAATATTGTAGAACTAACACAAATAAAAAGTGGAAAATAAGTCACCCAAAATTCCATTCACTACCTTAAGATTCAGGAACTAGGTCTTTCTTTTCTTTTTTCTTTTTAATTATTAGTACATACACTAACAATGTTTGCATGGTAAAATCACACTATAGATACAGTTTCATAAGCCAATAAAATTTCAACTCCCTAAGGACAGGGATAGTATCTGTCTTTTCCACTGCTATAGGCCCACTATGTAATACAGATTTATTGAGTTGATTTGAATACAAATTTTAAACATAGTCTTTATAACCATTATTTCTAATAAGTAGACTATAATTTACCTAAATAAATTCATTGTTGCTATAACCATGGTATATAGTTTTCCAGAGATAGTCCTAATATATAACTGTTACAGATCAATAAGTACTTATTTATTTTTAGTGCCATCTTTCTCTCTAAATCATGTCCTGCTTTGAGTGAATTATATAATTTTGGTTACCAACTTTTTGACTTTATAAATAATGCTGTGATAGACATCTTTTAATATATAACTTTTTACTCCGGTGATGTTATTCTTGTAGGAGGAATTAACAAGATTAGGATTTAGTCAAGTACAGATATTTAAACATAATTGTAAATCCTTCCATTTTTGTGTGTGTGTGTGATTGACTCTTTTAGAAAAGAGAAGATACTCAAAAAAAAAAGAAAAGAGAAGATACTCAATTAACTTTTTTATAATTTCTTATTATATAAAATCATGTGACTTCATCAGTTTTGATGGATTTAACCATATTGTCACTATTATTTCTCTACCAATAGATTTCAGGATTAATAAAAACACAAACAAACAAACAAACAAAAAAAACCCAAACAAGACAAAAATGTTGTCTGTTCTCTATAAACTTTTAAGTATTTTATAAATGATTTCCAAACTGTGGTTTGATTAATCAATTCGCTCATTAACTTTAATAGGTATTAAATGTCCTACAGCATCTCCTTATTTTTCTAAATCA
Source organism: Potos flavus (assembly GCA_028534135.1). Taxonomy (NCBI): domain Eukaryota; kingdom Metazoa; phylum Chordata; class Mammalia; order Carnivora; family Procyonidae; genus Potos; species Potos flavus. Next base: position 124,642,463 of record CM052898.1, read on the forward strand.
AATGATAATTTCCTACATACTCCCAACTTGTTAGGATTGACAATAACTAGATTATCAATTTTTAATAGACTCCTTACCCCCTTTGGAACTTATATGGTCCTAACAAATGTGTTTATGTGGAGAAGTCTTAAGACTCTGGTTATTTCAATCAATATTGTTTTCCTTATGCTTGATGTCTTCATAGAATAGCAAGGTTCTCAACCTTCCTCAGTGCTGAAGTCCTTTGAGCATAGCCTTTGAAGGAACCCACATCGCTATTTTCCACCTATTTCCAAGGAGACTATACCTAGCCAGATTCCAGGGTTACCATATTTCTTAGTCGACTCCAACTGCTATAACAAATCACCATGGACTGGGTAATTTGAACAATAAACATTTATTTCTCACAGTTCTGGAGGCTGGAAAGTCCAAGATCAACGTGCTGGCAGATCCAAGCATCTGGTGAGGGCATGCTTCCTGGTTTGCGGATGACTGTCTCCTCATTTGGTGCAGAGCAGAGAGAGAGGGAACAAACTTTCCTGTCTCTTCTTATAAAAGCAATAATCACATTCATGAGGTCTCCACTATCATGACCTAATTACCTCCCAAAGTCTCCACCTCCTAATACTGTCACAATGGAGTTTAAGACTTTAATGTATAAATTTTGGAGGGTTGGACACAAACATTCAATTCATGACATTCTCCTTTTGTACATTCTAGGGTTTCCTGGTGGATAACTTGATCTAATTCCCTCAAAGGCCTAAATCTTCAAAAACACTGCTTATGTATGTTGAAAATGTCTTCAGAACTACACCTCCAGTTTGAGGTCATGAAACACAAAATAGTTATTAATTACTCCTCAAGGGGAAGATAACCTAGAACTAATATATAAATATATAGTATGTTATATATTTATATATAATATAAATATATAAATATATATAAATTTTATTGTTATAATTGTTCTATTTTGTCATTACTGTTGTTAATCTCTTACTGTGCCTAACTTATAAATTAAACCTTTATCATAGTATCTATTAAGGAAACAAAATAGTATATATTGGGTTTGTAGTATTTACAGTTTCAAGGCATCCATTGGGAGGGCCTTAGAACATAGCCCCCATGAATAAGGGGGACTACAATAAAAAATAATAATATAATAATAATGCTGTCTTCAAATGATACCAGTTGAAACTTTTTTTTTCCTTTTCCATAGCTTAACTTATTGACTAGCTATATGAAGCTCTGTTAAGTGCTATGAGGAATTGGATGTTTATGTGGAGTGGGGAATAAGATCAAGGTAGAAATTGGTGAACTAATGATAAGGCAATCATCGCTCTCAAGTAACTCAGAATCTAGCAGCAAGACAGGTAGTTCACCACTAGTCCAGTGGTTAGGAGCAGGTTCAAATTCCAGATATATGTCATTAGCCCTGGTCAAAGCCTTGATTTCTCTATACCTTATTCTCTTGTGTGTAGAATGGCTAATAATACTCTTCTGGGGTTGTTGTGAAGATTATATGAGTTAATATATAATATTATAATGGTATTAATGTAATAACAAAAAGAACTTAGAAGAATGCCTGATGCTTCATGTTTAATAAATTTTAGCTATAATCATTAAGGTAATGTAGACTATAATACAGTGTGAAAGAAGCAAATGATGTGTTAAGAAGGAAATGAAAGAGAAGAATTAGATTCTCCTGGGAAGATCAGTGATGCCCTCAGAGAGGAAAAGACTTTAAATTGAACTTTGAAGAATGAGTAGGAATCCAACAGGTAGAGAGATAAGGAGAAGATAATTTCATGATGAGGAAAGAGTGTGATACTTGCAAAAGCACGGGATGTTTCATTTGGGAAATGTCAATTAGCCTCCTGTGTGTTGCACGCAGGATGCAGGAGAAGGTTTTCAAGTGAGGTAGCATGCTATTACATTGGAAATATTAGTTGAGGCAATATATTAAGAAATCTTAGATACAAGCTGAAATATTAAGATTTTCTTCTCTTAGACAATGAAGCATGATCAGCAGTTTTCTAAGCAAATAATTAATATAACTAGACTTGACGTTTTTTAATGTAAACAACTTCAGTAAGGTTAGGTTTGTGTTAGAAGAGGCAGAGACTGGAGACAGGTACGTTTCTGGAAGGGTTCCTTAGTGATGATGGACAGGGTAGAGTTAAAGATAATAGCGTCTTTTTTCTTGAGTGAGAGACTATTTATGCCATTAACTGAGCTAAGAAAAATGCTGTACATGTTGGGAATAATCAGTAAGGGAAGTCTGGCCTTTAGGGCTGTCAATCCTGGATGTTTCTACCACTCTAAATTTGGCATGCAGATGGTACCCGTTATTATTGTTGTTGTTTAACATTTACTGAGTGTCGACAGCGAGCTAAGCCTGGAGTGGAACATTGGCAAGGCATGCACACCTCCACATCCCCACTCCCACCTCCGTCTGGTCCCTTACTTTGTTATTGTCATATTTTCTGGGCACTTGTAAGTTGGTCACTGGTTATCCACTGAAGAATTACCAATTACATGATAAATAGTGAAAAGATCAAAGAGTTTTGGAAATGCATTCGTTTATCAAACAATACCTCAAGGGAAATGGGTACATGATCTTGCCTAAAACTTTGTTTAAGTAAGGGTTTTATGTCTTACTACTATTTAGTGCTTTGCAATTTATGACAAGTTTTGCATTTACTGGCTTATTTTGATCTTAAAACAGAGAGTTCCTGTTTTATTTCAAAATATTTAAAATCATAGAAAGTGCTTAGAATGATATTACAAATATCAGTGTTTCATGCACACACAAACACATACACATATTTTTAATTAAAGAAAAAGATTACTATCTGTAGATTAAAAATCTCTTTTGTTCTCCAGCCCAAAATCATTTACCTCTCTCCCTGTCTCTCCTAGAGTAACCACCATGATAAAATTTGATACATTTGAAATCCTTTCCGGCCAATGTTGTACTTTTATTACCTAAATGTACATTTTTATAGAATATGATATTATAGTTTTATTGGTCACATAAAATTAGCCACACACATTCCCCTGTTCTGCTTTTCTGTAATAGTACAAGAAATATTATACAATTGCATTTTATTAATTTATGCTTTTATTTTTACTGTTTTCTCCTCTATGTACTTTAGGCTTAATCTATGTGTGTGTATTTTTTTCCCTAGCATCCTGATTCAAATTTTTAGCCCTCTAAGTTTCAATTTTTATTTTTGATCACTGATCACAGAAAGTGTTTTGTCTGCTACCAAGGGTTTGGAAGTTTTTAAAAGAAATTCTTTGGCCTGTTAAAAGTACAATTATAAATACTCCATGCATGTTTAAATGGATTTATATTATTCTTGGCATATGTATAATTACTATGTATAATTATATGAACAGTATAAACTATGTAAGTATTAAATGAACAAAATAACTTAAATATTTATATAATTATATATAATTGTTATATATATATTTTTTATATCAACATTATTTATTATTTTTAATCTGCCACAGTGTGGTATTGGCTTAAAGATAGATCCATAAAATAATAATAAAGAACCCAGAGATAGACTTACACATATATGGTTAACTGAATTTCACCAGGAACACAAACAGTTCAATGGGGAAAGGATAGTCATTTAGGCAAATAGGGCTGAAACGCATAGATATTTTAATGCAAAACCCTTCTCAATTCCACCTTGCACCACACAAAGATTAATTAACTTGAAATGGGTGATAAAAATAAATATCAAACTTAAAATTATAAACTTTTTAAAAATTATAAATATTAAAAATTATGAAACTTAAAAAAAAATAGAAACATTGAGAATACCAAATACTGGCAAGAATGTGAAGGAATTGGAATGTTTAGACATTAATAGTGGAAATGCAAAACGGTACAGGTATTTTGGAAATCGGTTTGATAATCTCTTATAAAGTTAAACAGCTCTGATTTGACCCAGGAATCCCACCCCTGGGTATTTACCCAAAAGAAATGAAATATATGTTTATAAAACAACAACAACAAAAATCTGCATGGGACAGTTTATTGCAATGTTTGTTACTGGTAATTGCCCAAAACTAGAAACAACTCAAATGTCAATCAACTGTTAAATGGAAAAACTAAATATGGAACACTATGGAATGGGATTTTATTCAGCAATAAGATGGAAGGGATTATTGATGCATACAATATCCGGGATGAATGCAAATGTATGATTCTAAGTAGAAGACGCTGCTAAAAAAAATCCACAAATTATATTATCCCATTGATATCATATTCTGGAAAATCCAAAACTATAAAGACATTAAAAACAAACAAAAATGGTGATAGCCAGGGGCTGGATGTGGGGAAAGTAAATGGGCAATGAAGAAGCATGTGGAAATTGGTGGGGGTGATGCAAATGTTCTCTATCTTGATTGTGTTAGTGGTTGCATGACTGCATGAATTTGTTAAAAATTATAGAACCATGCTCAGAAAAAAGGTGCTCTTACTCTATATAAATTAAATTATAATCTGAACTTTTTATATTTCTTTTGCATGGAGGTCTTATACATTTGGGGGGGCATTTTTCTTAAACGCTTTATAATTTTGATACTATTTTAGATGGTATGTACCTTCCTAAGTTCAGTCTTGAACTGTTTGTTAAAGCATAAAATTATGGTTAATATTATTATATTGGTCAAGTTCCAACACAACTGTTTAACAGTTTTATTAATTTTATTTTTAAATGCTTTTGGATTTTTCTCTACACAAATATCTCATTAGTGGATTATAAACATTTTGTTTATTCCTTTCAAAAAGTTCACAGAGCTCATGTCATTTACTCAAGTCCACAGGGTTTGAAAGTGGCAGAACCATAGCTCCAACAATGCTCTTCTAAATATAAACTCCACAGCATTCTTTAATTCATTCTGTACCTTTATTATTTAATTGCTTTGATTATTTCATGTAAGGTATTTATGTTGGGTATGTATTGTTTGCGAAGCTGCAATGGATGTCTCATTTATGCCAGCCCAGGACCTATTTCCTATTTTCTGGTAATTGAGCCTCAATTTCCATTAAGAAAAAAAAAAAATCCAATGCCGCACACCCCTATAAATTTAGGTGGACATCCCACTGAACACCACACATCTTATATATGGTAAATGGACTACGGATCAACAGTTGACTTACACCAGGCTTATCATTCAATCCATGAAATGTAATTGGATTTATTGGAGGGAGGAGTATTCTTTCCATTAGGCTTGCAGTCCTGTAGAATATAAATATGAGGCTTCCAGGGTCTGCTTTGTGGTGAGAGCCTCACAGGAGAGCAGAACTGAGGGGCGGAATTAGAATTCTGATGGTATTTCTGATTCAATTTTCCTAAGACTCTAAGTTGGTCCCTGGACTTTTCAGTTATGTGAAACCATAAATTAATTTTTTTTTTTTTTGCTTGAACTCCTTCTAGCGTGAGAGTATCCTCTGATACTGATGCATAAAATAGAACATGAGTCTTGGAACAGAGAGGTCTCACAGGTAAGGTAAGAATCTCACAGACCTTTAAAGAGAATAATGGGGGTGACTGGGAGGCTCAGTCGCTTGGGCATCTGACCCTTCATTTCAGCTCAGGTCATGATCCATCCTGAGATAGAGCCCTGCGTTAGGCTCATGCTCAGCATGGAGTCTGCTTATCCCTCTCCCTCTGCTCCTTCCCGCCCCCTTCTGTATGTCTCTCTGTCTTTCTCTCATAAATAAATAAAATATTTTTAAAAAATAAATAGGACAAGTAATGCACATAAATTTATTATGATAATAACTTTTCTATGTTGCTTCAATGTCTGATTAGCTCATTTTGAGACCACTTATAAAAATAAATTGAATTAGATAAATGCTAGCCGTTCCTTCATTTAAACCAAGAAGCTGATAATAGTTTCAATTCCACCAAACACAGATACAGAGAGAAAAAAAAAAATTGAAGTAAATCCTTATTTGAGTAGGCAGATGTAGTCCTAAGAAAGTCACATTTAGATTTTATTTAATGCAGTCGGCCAATTTTTGGATTTTATTTCAAAGATCTAGATTTCTTAATCACTGTGAGTTTTGAAGATCAAAAGAGAATGATGTAATTCCAAACATTTAAAAATAAATGGTTTTACCATCCATGGAAAAAAAAAAGCACATGAAGATGACCTCAAGATTTAGTATCAGAAGCTGGGAATAAAACTAAAGAAGTGCTCAGAGCTCACCACTGTCTCCCAACTTGTTAATTATACTATTGTTAAATAAAAAGCTGAATCTCAGAATCTATGCATTAAAAGTATTGTCAAATAACATTTTTTCTTTTTTTATAACATTTTTTCAAATGCAGTAAGTAAATTGGAAATCAGTCAAAATCTACAATCTTCTTAATTCTAAATGATGTTTCATTAACATTTTCAACCTAGCAAAAAGTTAAATAATTTTTAGGACATACCAAGGGGGAAAATATAATGACATTAATAGAATTAAATCGTGAAAGCTTATGTCTATACATACATATAAAGTGTCAATCTCTGTGGGCAGGTACAGTATATAAAGTACCTCGTCATCAAGTATGTCTTCAACACACACACCTATTTTTTTTTTTTACAGGATTGCATTAAACCTGTAAAAAATTTAGAGAGAATGACATCTTTACAATGGTGAGTGTTGCAATCTTTGAATCCAAATCGATGAATCAGGAATCCATAAAGTTTTCCCTTGATTTCTTTCATCAACATTTGGTAATTTTTAGGATTCAGTCCTCTATATGTTTTATCAGATTTATACCTAAGAATTTCATTTTCTTTGGATCAATTATAAATGGTATTGCATTTTAAAGTTTGATTTCCCTGTGGGTTTTTTAGTGTATGTATATATTTTTGCAGCCTCTTGGAGTTTCAAATTCATATCATATGCAAATAGGGACAATTTTATTTCTTCCTTTCCAATCTGTATGCCTTTTATTTCTTTTTCTCACCCTACTGCACTGATTAGAACTTCCAGTTTAATAAGAGTAGTGAGAGCAGGCATCCCTACTTTATTCCCAATCTTTTTTTTTTTTTTAAGATTAATTAATTTATTTGACAGAGAGAAAGAGAATGGTGGAAGGGGCAGAGGGAGAGAATATCCAAGCAAACTCCCACTAAGCTGGTCGCCAGGCTCCCTCTCAGGAGCCATGAGATCAGGACTTGAGCCAAATGCAAGAGTAGGATGCTTAACCAACTGAGCCACCCACACACCCCTTATTTCCAATCTTAAAGGTAAAATATTCAGTCTTTCATTCTCAGGTATGATGATAGCAGAAGTTTTGGCAGATACTTTTTATCAGATTGAGGCAATTTCACTCCATTACAAACATGCTTATAGTTTTTATTATGAATTAATGTTGAATTTTGTAAAATGTTTTTTCTATGTCAACTAATATAGTCATCGGATTTTTCTTTTTCATTTTGTTCATATGATGTATTAAATTGATTGATTTTTCAAATGCTTCACCAGTCTTCCATATCTGGAATAGATTCAAGTTGGTAATGATGGATGTTTCTTTTTATACATTGCTGGATTCAATTTTCTAATATTTTGCTGATAGTTTTATCCCTAACTTCATGGGAGTTATTGGTGTGTACTTTGTTTTTTTTTTCTTCTTCTTCTTTTTTTTTTATTATTTTGTACTATCTTTGCCTGCTTGTGGTATCTTATTAATACTAGTTTCATACAATGTGTTGAAAAATATTCTCTCCCTTTTTATATTTTGAAAGGGAGTGTGTAAAACTGGTGTCAATTCTTTAAATGTTTGGTAGAAATCTTCAGTGAACATATGGTTCTGTTTCTTTTGGTTTTTTTTGTTTGTTTGTTTTTTGGAACATGTTTAAATTCCATGTTCAACTTTGTTAAAGGTAATGGGACTTTTTAAGTTGACCTTTTCATCTTTATTGGGAATTAGTCATTCGTGGTTTTTGATACTTGTTTATTTCTTTCAAATTGAACTTATGAGTGCAGAACTGTAGTATTTTCTTATTATCTTTTTAATGCTATAAGATCTATATTGATATTTCTTGCCTCATTTCTTTTTTAGTTGTTTTTGTTTTGTTTTTTTGTCTCATTCTTGATAATGGTAATTTATGTCTTTGCTGGTTTTTTTTTCTTTGCCAGTCTGAGTATAGCTTTATCAATTTTATTGTATTCTCCCCCAACTCCCCAAGGAACAAGCATCTTGTTTCAATGATTTTCTTTATTGGTTTTCTGTTTTCAATTGTATTGATTTCTGTTTGCATCTTTATTGTTTTCTTCCTTTTTCTTCTTTAGGTATTTCTTTTCTTTTCTTTCTTATTTTTTTTTTAAAGGTAGAAACAGATCATTGATTTGAGGCTTTAGATGCATTTCATATATTCAGTATGTTGTATTTTCATTTTCATTCCTTTCTCTATATTTTTTATTTTCCCTGACACTTCTTCTTTGACCCATGGATTATTAGGCATTTCTCAGTGTAAAGATTTTCCAGTTGTCTTTCTGTTACTGATTTCTAGTGTGATTCCATTATGTTCAGAGAACACACTCTAAAACTTCCCAGTATCTGAAGTATGTCGAGGTTTATTTTATGGCCTAGAATATGATCTCTCTTGGTGAATATTCCATGGAACTTGAAAATTCTGCTATTGTTGAGTCAATGCATGTTGTTGAATAACTACTGAGTCTAAAAGATATGAGGTAAATGTATGCATAGAACTTAGTCCCTATTCTCAAGTAGCTAATAAATTTGTCAAAGAAAATCAGTGTACAAGAATAATTATCAAATGGTGATAATCAGATATTTCTGATTGAGTTGAGAAATTTTTTAATAGAGAAAGTGTCTTTGTCAAACATTAAAGGATGAGTAAACCTCCAACATATGAGATTTGAAGAACAGATATCTTGGCTTTGTTTATGTAGTGCCTGGAAGCTGAGAGAGGGAAGAAGAGAAGGAATTAGTTTGACTACTACATTTTTTAAGATCCTCTTGATAGATGCAGAGAAAGCTTTTGACAAAGTACAGCATCCTTTCTTGATTAAAACTATTCACAGTGTAGGGATAGAAGGAACATACCTCAGTATCATAAAAACCATATATGAAAAACCAATGGCAAATATAATTTTCTTTTCCTTTTTTTTTTTTAAGATTTTATTTATTCATTTGACAGAGAGAGAGAGAGGGAGAGAGCAAGACAGCACAAGCAGGGGGAGCTGCACAGGGAGAGGGAGAACCAGACTCTCCACTGAGCAGGGAGCCTGATGCAGGGCTTGATCCCAGGACCCTGAGATCATGACTTGAGCCAAAGGCAGATGCTTAACCAACTGAGCCACCCAGGCACCCCGCAATTATCATTTTCAATGGAGAAAAACTGAGAGCTTTTCCCCTAAGGTCAGGAACATGGCAGGGATGTCCACTCTCACCACAGTTGTCTCAACACTGTTGTTGAACATACATTGTTCAACGTAGCCTCAGCAATCAGACAACAGAAAAAAAATAAAAAGCATATGAATAAGCAAAGAAGTCAAACTCTCACTCTTTGCAGATGACATGATACTGTATGTGGAACACCCAAAAGGCTCCACCCCAAAATTGCTAGAACTCATACAGGAATTCAGCAAAATGACAGGATATGAAATCAATGCACTGAAATCAGTTGTGTTTCTATACACTAACAATGAAACAGAAGATAGAGATATTAAGGAGTCAATTCCATTTATAAGTGCACGCAAACCATAAGATATCTAGGAACAAATCTAACCGAAGACATAAAGCATCTGTACTCAGAAAACTATAGAACATTCATGAAATAAATTGAGGAAGATATAAAGAAATGGAAGACTATCCCATCTCATGGATTGGAAGAACAAATATTGTTAAAATGTCTATGCTACCTAGAGCAATCTACACATTCAATGCAATCCCTATCAAAATACCATCAACTTTTTTTCACAGAGCTGGAACAAAGAATCCTGAAATTTGTATGGAACAGAAAAGATCCTGAATAGTCAAAAGAATGTTGAAAAAGAAACCCAAAGCTGGTGGTGTCACAATTCCAGACTTCAAATTCCAGACTTCACTACAAAGCTGTAATCATCCAGACAGTATGGTACTGACACAAAAACAGACACATGGATCAATGGAACAGAATAGAGAACCCAGGAAAATGGACCCTCAACTTTATGGTCAACTAATCTTCAACAAAGCAGGAAAGAATATCCAGTGGAAAAATGACAGTCTCTTCTACAAATGGTGTTGGGAAAATTAGACAGCCACATGCAGAAGAATGAAACTGGACCATTTCCTTACACCACACACAAAAATAGACTCAAAATGGATGAAAGACCTAAATGTTAGGCAGGAATCCGTCAAAATCCTAGAGGAGAACTCAGGCGTCAACCTCTTTGACCTCAGTCACAGCAGCTTCTTGCTAGACTCATTTCTAAGGGCAAGGGAAACAAAAGCAAAAATGAACTATTGGGAATTCATCAAGATAAAAAGCTTTTGCTGAGCAAAGGAAACAGTTGACAAAACCAAAAGACAACTGACAGAATGGGAGAAGATATTACAAATGTCTTATCAGATAAAGGGCTAGTATCCAAAAACTATAAAGAACATATCAAACTCAACACCTGAAGAACAAATAATCTAATCAAGAAATGGGCAGAAGACATGAACAGATATTTCTCCAAAGAAGACATACAATGGCCAACAGACACATGAAAAAATGCTCAATATCACTCAGCATCAGGAAAATACAAATCAAAACCATAATGAAATATCACCTCACACCAGTCAGAATGGCTAAAATTAACAAGACAGAAAACAACAGATGTTGGTGAGGATGTGGAGAAAGGGGAAACTTCTTACACTGTTGGTGGGATGCAAAGTGATGCAGCCACTCTGGAAAACAGTATGGAGGTTCCTCAAAAGGTTGAAAATAGAGCTACCTATGACCCAGCAATTGCATTACTGGGTATTTAGCCCAAAGTTATAAATGTAGTGATCCGAAGGATCTCCTGCACCTCAATGTTTGTAGCAGCAATGTCCACAATAGCCAAACTATGGAAAGAGCCCAGATGTCCATTGAGAGACGACATGGATAAAGATGTGTTTATATATATTATATATGCAATATAAATTTATTTTAAATAAAAATATATTTATATAATATATAATATATTTTATATAATATATACTTTTATATGCCATATAAAATTATATATTTATATATACATGCATTATACATATATAACAAATAATTTTCTATAATATATAATATATATTATATATAATATTTATATATATTTTATATGTTTTATATACACACATAATGGAATACTACTCAGCCATCAAAAAATGAAATCTTGCCATTTGCAATGATGTGAATGGAATTAGAGGGTATTATGTTAAGCAAAATAAGTCAATCAGAGAAAGACAATTATCATATGATCGCACTCATATGTGGAATTTAAGAAACAAAACAGAGAATCATAGGGAAGAGAGGAAAAAATTAAATAAGACAAAATCAGAGATGGATACAAACCGTAGGAGGCTCTTAATCATAGGAAACAAACTGAGGATTGCTGGAGGGGAGGGGGATGGAGGATGGGGCAACTGGGTGATGGACATTAAGGACGGCACGTGATATAATGAGCACTGGGTATTATACAAGACTGATGAATCACTAACCTCTACCTATGAAACTAGTAATACATTATACGTCAATTAGTTGAATTTAAATTAAAAAACTTTATTAAAAATAAAATAAAATAAAACTCACAAAGGGAAAACAAGAAGAAACAGAAACAAGTCTGAATTTTGTTGCTTTCTTAAAAAAGATTGGATTGGTTCTGATAGGATCTGGAGATTAAATTTGATAAGTTTGGTCTTAAATTTTGTCATGGCAGTCATAGAGTAACTTTTGCTAAAGGAAAAATTCACCAATATCGCACTAATAATTTGTAGGACTGACCCTTCTGGGGTCCCTACTGAATGCCCCAAGTGATCGACAAAGATGCTTCACTCTGGATGGTGGGAATTTGAACAATTTCTGTCCTTTGAAACCTCTTGGAAACATCTGGTCACACCTTCCCCATCCTCCATTTCTCAGCATTGTGGAGATTCACCAAAGACATGCACATCATAATAAAAATCACAGAGAACCCAATTAGATTTCTAGAACTTTTTTCTGAGTAGATTCCTTTTTTAAAAAAAATAATTCTGCCCTGAAAATTCCAGTTATTTCAAACTTCTGAATTATAATCTGTGTCTCCTCAAATCAGTGATACTGCTGTACTTTTCCTGTTATTTCCTTCCATGATGGTTAATTTTATGTGTCAACTTGGGTGGTTAGACTCCGTACTCTGCTTACTTACTACCCCCTGGGAATGAATAATCTTTTTACTGTATCCATAGTTTTGCCAGAATATCATCCATATTTAACCTTTTCATATTGATTTCTTCCATTTAACTAACAATATACATTATGGTTTTTCTATGTCTTTTCATGGCTTAATAGATATTATTTTATAATGCTGAAAAATATTCTATTGTCTGAATGTGCTACAGTTTATTCATCTATTCACCTACCGAAGGTTATCTTGGTTGCTTCCAGTTGGGGCAATTATGTATAAACCTGCAATAAATATCTATATATAGGGTTTTGTGTGGACATAAGTTTTTTACTCTTTTAGGGAGATATAAAGAGTGCAATTGCTGGATTGTAGGGTAAGAGAATGTTTAGTTTTGTAAGAAACTGCTAAATTGTCTTCCAAAGTGGCTGTACTATTTTTCATTCCCATCACCAATGAAAGATAGTTCCCAGAGCTACATATTCTCACCAGCATTTTCTGTTGTCTGTGTTCTAGATTTGGCCATTCTAATAATATGTAGAAATATCTCATTGTTGTTTTAATTTACATTTCCCTAATGCCATTTGATATGGAGCATATTTTCATATGCTTATTTGTCCTCTGCTTATCTCCTTTGGTGAGGTGTTTGTTAAGGTCTATGGTTCATTTTTTCATTCAGGTTATTTTCTTACTGTTGAGTTTTAAGAGTTCTTTGTATGTTTTGGATAATGGTACTCTATCAGATATGTTTTTTTCCCAGTCCATACCTCACCTTTTCATTCTTAGTGATGTCTTCAACAGTGCAGAAAATTTTCATTTTAATGAAGTCAGGTTTATCAATTCTTTCTTTCATGGATTGTGCCTCTGGCATTATATCTAAAAAGATATTGCCAAAACCAAAGTCAGTTGCTATTTTATCTTCTAAGAGTTTATAGTTTTGTCTTGAGATTAACTTTTAAATTGCTGGGCTCTGAATAAAGCAGATTGCCTTCTATAATGTGGGTGACCCTTATCTAATCAGCTGAAGGACTTGATTAAAGAAAAGACTGATTGTCCCTCATCAAGAGAGAATTCTCAGCCTGAGGACTTGAATTGCAACATTGGCTCTGTTTGGCCCTATCCTGGGTCTCAAATTCTGCTTACACTGCAGATTTTGGGCTTGCCAACCTCCATAATGCATAAGTCAATTCTTTAAAATAAATCTCTTTTTGTATATCTATCTATCATCTAGCCACTTGCTATTGGTTCTGTTTCTCTGGAAAATTCTAATACACTCTCCCTGCCCTATGATCTGGAAGCTTATATGACGGAGTGCTTACTTTTATTTGTTTCCTTTCTCTCAAAGACCACAATTCTGTGCTGTCTGTTGTCTAATGTCTACAAATTGTGTTTTAGATATTTTACCCAGTTTTCTATATTTTTTAAAGTGTGAAATTTAAATTTAGTCCCTGTTACTTTATTATGGCCAGAACTTGAATTCCAATATAAGTTTTACATAGAAAACAATTCAATTTCTATGCTCCTTATAATCTCTTATTTCTCTGTTCTCTAAATATCTGTTAGTCCTTTCTTAATTTGTTTATTAATGAAAACATGACTGATTTTTTAAAAAGATTTACTTATTTATTTCAAAGAGAGAGGAGGGGAGGGGCAGAGGGAGAGGGAGAGAGAGAATCTCAAACACACTCCCCGATGAGCATGGGGATATGTACATATTACATATGTAATATGTATCATTTCTTCAACCTTGATTTTCTTTGTTTCCTTGGAAATTTAACTTATAAGTTTTTCTTTTTGTAATGACCCATACAATGATTCACCTTCCCACTCTCTAATATTGGGTAAGATATAAAGACAGACTTTTTATAAAATATGTTGAGTGTTTTAATGGTTTGCAATGTGGAAGGTAGCATAATTATAAAATGATTAGCAAAACTGTTCCTCAGATGAATATATTTTATAAGTCAATGAATGTCCCCACTTGTACTGTTTCTTGTAATCCTAAATCTTTAATTATAAATGACTTTAATTATAGCCCAGCTTTTTGCATGAAGAAAGTAATGAAATATGAATCTTGTTTTTGGTCAAACTTATATGAATTCAGAACTTGACAATCAGTATAAAATATGTAAGTACCAAGCAGATTTTCAATGTAACAAAAAGTGTAACAATGAATCACAGAAACAGGTGTACATCTATTATGCCTAAATAAACATTGCAGGAAGTACTGCTCAACATTTCTTTGTGTCTTGAGTATCTTACTATAATAACAGAAAGTCCCAGGGAACACTTTTGGTATACCATGAAGTACCTTCAGGAAAAACCCATATTGGTTTATACAGATTCAAAAATCTAGAAGGAGGGGCACCTGGGTGGCTCAGTGGGTTAAAGCCTCTGCCTTCGGCTCAGGTCATGATCTCAGGGTCCTGGGATCCAGCCCCGCATTGGGCTCTCTGCTCAGCGGGGAGCCTGCTTCCCCCTCTCTCTCTGCCTGCTTCTCTGCCTACTTGTGATCTCTCTCTGTCAAATAAATAAATAAAATCTTAAAAAAAAAAACAACTAGAAGGAATACCTGATCTAGGATCTTGCTTTCAAATATTAAGGTTGTCATCAGCCATTATTTTGCACACGGGCAACTTTGACCTAAAAATATAAGATATTTTGGCCAAGGTCACACTATTTTTCAAAAATAAAATCATGGCAAGAATCTATTGCTCATCTGTTCACTCATTTATTCATTCAGTCATCTACATAGTGAATTGTTATGTTGTGAGTACTTATTGTGTGCTAGTCACTGTGTTAGATGCTATATATAAGTCACAAATAAATCTGACAAATTATTAGACCTCAAAATTTTTATTAAAAAATTCTTCTATATGTACTATTTTAAAAGAATGTTATTGTTTCCTTATTTATTTATTTATTTGTAATGGATTATTGGATTCTTATTTTAATCTTATTTATCTTATTTTATTATTTATTTAATAAATAATTCTTATTTAATAATAAATAATAAATAATTATTAAATAATTATTTATTATTTATTATATAATAAATATATTATATAATAAATAATAATATATAAATATTATTATAATATTATAATATATAAATATATAAATAAATAATAATATAATTATATAATAATAATTATTATTAAATAAATAATAATAAATAATTCTTATTTAATCTTATTTTACACACCTGTAAACATACATACATACATATTTAAAAAATGACAAAGAGATTAAGCTTCAGTGACTTATTAAAATAAAAAAATTATGTTAGAAAAAAATTTAATGATTCTAACACCTGTATTGAAGAGACTGCAATAATTACTGATTATGTCTTAAGATTTTTGCTATGTAAAGAAAAAAATTTTCCACACGAGATTATTAATTTGTGTTTTATAAAGATAAAAACCACATTCAAAATATTCTTTTTTTTTCTAAAAAAAGGCTTTGAGCAGAAATACAGTATTTGAATTCTTAAATGTATACTGGGCATATATTAAGTGATATCTTCAACCATGTTTTCATAGAAGTTTTTCTCCAACTCTCTGGAATGTTGCTTTACTATCATTTCACATCTGACCTCCAAATTACTAGGTCCGTGAAAAAGTTGAAGGCAATAGAATGAGGAAATAGCTCCCAAACCTTTCAACTCTGCCTTTACAAAGACAATGTATCTGAAAAGAAAGACCTATTACCAAGGAAACTTGAAATCACCAATGTTTCCATTTCCCAGAATGTATTTGCTAGCCAGTACCCACCTTTCAGGTTTGGTTACAAAATAAACTACTGACATTTCCTAATGCAGACTTGCAGCCTCCTGACCATGCACGGGAGAAGAATGAGGCACAAACAAGTCAGCTGCAAGAGAAAGGGAGCACAGTAGAAAAGACTGTCGCCCTGAACAACTCCTCAGTCTCATATTTATTAGAAAGTGCTTAACAACCAACAAAGAAGCCTGAGTAGGTTACACATTGACCATGAGTCTTGTAGATACGTAAGAAGAAAGGCAAAATATGTCTGGTCATGTAGTACATGACGTACAGTAAGCAAGGCCAAACAAAAGGATTGTCTGACTAACTCCTGATGCTCTCCGGGGAAGGGGAGATAATGGAAAAATGAAGCAGGCGGAGTTCCGCCCTGAGTCAGCCAAGCATCCCCAGCTGCTCGGCTTCAAGGATGTATATCGTCCTCTCCCCCAGAGGCCTGTTGCCAGTACATGTTTTTCTTAAGGCTGTATCTAACCATGCTTAGTAACTAGTGTAATTTCTCATAGGTTATATATTTTAAGCAGTACGTTGTTCTGAGGGGCGGTTACACAGACTTTTCTTTCAGAACTTTAGTTGGGTCGATATTCACTGTTTCTTTTTATATTCTATTTTTCAATTTCCCTCAAGAAATAAATAAAAGATATGTGGATTGAATGAATGTCCTTTTTTTTTAATTTATTTTTTTCCCAAATACTTTTATTTTATTTTTTCAATGTTACAAGATTCATTGTTTACGTACCACACCCAGTGCTCCATGCAATGTGTGCCGTCCTCAATACCCACCACTAGGCTCGCCCATCCCCCCACCCCCACCCCTCCAAAACCCTCAGTCCCTTGCTCTGAGTTCACAGTCTCTCATGGTTCTTCACCCCTCCGATTTCCTCCAATTCATCCCTCCCTTCCCTCTCACAATGTCCTCCATGTTTTTCCTTATGCTCCACACGCAAGTGAGACCATATGATAATTGACTTTCTCCACTTGACTTATTTCACTCAACATAATCTCTTCCAGTCCAGTCCATGTTAA
>CM052898.1:124660122-124679063 GCA_028534135.1 Potos flavus
CAGCGGGGAGCCTGGTTCCCCCCCCTCTCTGCCTGCCTCTCTGCCTACTTGTGATCTCTCTCTCTGTGTCAAATAAATAAATAAAATCTTAAAAAAAAAAAAACAAAACTAGTCCAGAAACTTCTTGTATCTCATCATCCAAAAGACGGTTACATGGTCATGCTTAACTTCAGGAGAGCAAAGGAAATGGAATGTTTTTATTTTCTAGACTTTAAAATAGAGGAAGACAATTGAAAAGAGGTTGAGAAGGGGGCTGTGAATGGTTTTTGAGTGAAAATAAGCAGGAAACTTCAAAATCTTAATATCTCAAAATATTATTCCACCAAAGGCTGTAAGAATTTATTTGCTTTTAAATCTGCTAATATGCTATTTGTAAATTAGCTGCTTTAGTGCAGCATAGGAAAAAGATACAAAATATTACATTTCTTTTCTTGGGAAGACAACACCTAGATTCAGTGTTAACTGAAATAAATCTTCACCTCTATGTAAAGGTCCTGTGTCCTGTGGTTGTATCTTATATCTTCATGTCAAATCCTGTTGATTTCACCAAATAGTTGTGGTAAAAAATAGTCTATGCGGGGAGGGGGGTTAATGTTTGGAGCACTTACTAGAACATTATATAAACAATGCCATACTCAATCAGGCAGCCTGTCGCATCCCACCCCTCTATCTTATTGAATAGTCAGATCTCCTGATATAGAAAATATTGATGGAAACTTGTCTTAATGGACATTTAATCAGCTAGCTGTGCTAGCTTTGAGATAACTAATAAATTTAGAAACTACTGACAACTCTCAGAATTTTTTGGCCAAATTTAATAATTTATAACAAAAATGTTGCAAACATACCAAATTTCATAAATACACTTGGATATTTAATTCATTCTTTGGACATTAGATGACACCAAGAAGTGAATTCAAGGCAGTGCTTGATGCCCAACATTTTATGGGACATTATTATTTTGCTAGATAAATATCCTTTTAAAGAATTTGGAATAAATAGTGTACATAGGACTCATTGTATGCTAGCAGCACATAGCTGAATAGATCATATAAAAGAGAAAGTGCTAAATAGAGAAGGTGACCAATAGTTAATGTCATTTTAATACATCATTAATTTTTTTAACATTTCAAAGATATTTAACTTCAACATGGAATTGAAAGCAATTTAGATATTGAAATGTAAGTTATTCCAAAAATCTTGAAGTTTTTTTGAAAGCTAACTTAGATTCTAGTGAACTACATAATAATACATAGCCCATCTTCCCCACTCATTTATTATAGTGTTATTGACCTGGATACCTGCATGAAGGTTTTTGGGAATCTTGTGTCTACTCAATCCATGACGAAACAATGTATTTTTCTACATTACTGATGTAACTTAAGCACCCAGACACGTAATCCAAGGCTATCACAGTCATAAACAAATAAACTTATTTAGATCTGCTTGAGATAATTACTGAAGAAGAGGAAATTTTGTTTCCTTTTTCCTGGATTGTCTATAATATTTTTGTATTTGTATCTTTGGGATTCTCTTGGTGTCTTTGTTATATATTTTTTTCAGTTTTGAGCACTTTATAGGGTATCTTTTTTCCCCTCAAGAAATAAGCATCCTAAAGTAATAAGTACACTTCACTTATTATTCATTTAGATGGCAAATATCACAAATATTCTTGAAGATTTCCATGCATGCAGGATGACAATGGCCAGTAGTGGGGCAGTTTTACATTTGTCTCACTAAAAGAGTGTGCATAATATATGTTTTTTCATTTTTTTTTTTTTTTGCTTGAACAAAACAGTAGTTCGAAAGTAATCTTGCAAACAATTACAAACAAAAGCAGGAGCCACATGTTAAATATGCTGCTATGGCTATTATTCTCCTTTTACTCACACTTAGAAATTCTTGACACTGTCTTCTATCTTTTTGATACAATCTTGGGCTCAGTAATAAAATATAAAATCTTCAGGATTGGGAATTAACAACAATAACAACAACAACAAAAACTCTTCAAAGTAATTTTGGTAAATATGAACGTACATAGTAATGACCCATGAACTGTTCAGATCAAAATACAAGTCCAGGGAATTGATGGTTAGGTTCTAGTGCCCTCAATGGGGAGAGGAAAAAAAAAAAGGCATGGCATTGGAATTATTCAAGATGACACAAAATTTATTGTAAACATGATAGTATTTAGCTATTTATTTATTTATTTATTTATTTTTAAATTTATTTGACAGAGGGAGAGAGATTACAAGCAGGCAGAGAGGCAGGCAGAGAGAGAGCGGGAAGCCGGCTTCCTGCAGAGCAGAGAGCCCGATGCGGGGCTCGATCACAGGACCATGAGATCATGACCTGAGCCGAAGGCAGAGGCTTTAACCCACTGAGCCACTCAGGCACCCCGTATTTAGCTATTTAAAACAGCAAATATAATAGTGACAACTTAAAATAGTAAATGTAATATATGATTAGATTTAAATAAATGGAGAGTTAAAGTGAGGGTATAAAATGCAGTTGGAAGAAAGAGAAATAAAGGGCTCTTAATGTCCTGTTACAGATGGAAAGAGGTTAAAATCATCTACTAATATTAGACCTTGTTAAGAATGTATGCTGTGAATTGTGTAAGACCAATGAATCACAGACCTGTACCCCTGAAACAAATAATACATTATATGTTTAAAAAAAAAAAAAGAAAAGAAAGGTTAGGGAGAAAAAAGAAAATGTATGCTGTACTTTCTAGGGAAAAAAGATCCTCAAAACAAGAAGTGTACAAGATATAACTGACAATCAAAAAGAAAGGAAAAATATTTTTTTAATATTTAATCATTTCAGAGAAGGCAAAAAAATAGAGGAAATTTGACAAAGTAGGAACTAGTGAAATAGTAGATATGAATAACAATTAGATATAATCCCATTACATGCAAAAAGGACTATTGCCCCCTTTAATACACATGTGCACAGAGATATTTAGACTGGATAGAAAACTAAGGCTGATTATATGCTGCTCCAAACACAGACTTATTGACCTGGAACTTAGATGTGGGGAAATGACTCCCTATATGGATGTGAATGAAATAGAAAATATAGAAAACAAATAAAGATCCATGGGTGACAGAATGAAAAAGCACACCTGATGTTTAATAGGGTCACTGAGAAGTGAGAATAGAGAGAATTTGGAAAAAGTCTTCGAAGAGATAGCAACTGAGAATTTTTAGAATTGAAGAACTGCTTGAGTCTTTAGGCTGAGATAGGACCCCCCCCCCACAAGACCTAAGAAAGATAAATAAAAATAAATAAGCATTTAGACACATTATGGTGCAACTGCAGAATATCACAGAAGTAAAGAGAAATAGGCAGATAAAATGAGTCGTCCTGCAGGAAGGAGAGAGAAAGGATGAAGAGTCTTGCTCACACTAGACTGCTAGCTCCCAGAGAACAGGGATCAAACCCCGTTTTTCTAGTATACTGTCTTACTTGTAAGTATTCTTCGACCTTGTAGAGCTTACAAGGCAGAATGAAACTCGTATTATGATAGGAGTATAAATGAAAGTGATGTGAGAGCAGAGAGGAGGAAATAATTCCTTCCCAATGGGATCATGGAAACAAGACAACCGGGGAAACAGCATGCAACACAAGTGTGAAGGATTACAACAGGGGCACCAGCCCTCAGGGAAAGGCGTGCGCAAGACACAAGGCAGATACCATGGTTGGCGGTCACTGAGGAGCTCTGTTTGGATGGATTATAGAGGGAAAGGAGAGATGTGGTGAAGGACTGCACGTGACGGACAATGCCAGCCTGAGTTGGGCCAGATTGAAGAGCCACAGAGTTGAATTGCTCATCGATGGACTCCGGATTTTTTTCTAAAAGCAAAAAGGATCCAATGAGTTTATTTGTTTATATGTTTGTTTAAGCAGCAAATAGTTATGATCAGACCTGTGCTTTGTAACGATCAATCTTGCCAGAGTGTATTGGGTGTATTAAAAGGAGCTACTGCAGGCAAGGAGATCATCTACAGAGTTTAGACAATAGTCAAGATGAGGAGAAAATATGCCTTTGTTGCTTTGATGTTTTGTGTATATCCTAAAGAGTGGAGCGTGTGTGTGTGTGTGTGTGTGTGCAAATAGAAAGGATGATAGCGTATATGCAACACTGTTTTTAAATTTGTGGAATTATTCCAGCTATGGTACAATGTAATTAACTTTGAACTTTGAAAACTCAGCAGTACCGCTTTTTAGCTATGTAGTCTTGGGAAAGTTAAAGTTTAAATATGTGAATATCAACTGTCTCATTTTACCTCATCTTTAAAATGCATGATTGCTGTGAGAATTAAATTAATTAAACAGCATTGCACATATAAAAAGCTCTAATTATAGTGCTTATACATATAGAAATAATTATTGAATAATAGAATGAAAGGCTGGAAAGTCACATCCATATTTTCCCATTTGCTTTAAACTTTCCCAGAACTTCTTGCTGTCAGGTAATGGCAACTTATCCTCCCAACCATGGCTCAGATTTGAGCATGTTACAACAACTTTCATGTGACTTAGAGGCTCACACATCTATGTAGCTCTATACCTTGTTTTAATCATGGGCTTTTGAAGGATGTTCTTTCAGGGTACGTGGATAGCTCAGTCGGTTAAGGATCTACCTTCAGCTCAGGTCATGATCCCAGAGTCTGGAGATCAAATCCCGCATTGGGCTCCCTGTTCAGTGGGGAGTTTGCTTCTCCCTTTTCCTTTCACCCTATTTGTGCTTTTTTTCTTCCTCTGGTACCATAGAGCTAATCATGTTACTTTGCACAGTATTGTTCACAAGGTCGATGTCATTTTGAGAAAACTCTGACCACTTAGTTAACAAGAAATCTAATTTGAGTCAACAATTTGCAGCTATTTGGCTGCATAAATATAAGCAAAGTATCCAGAGCATAAAAGAATACTCTCTATTAGAACACGGGGAGCACAACCTCAGTTCTGAGCCTTACTGTCCTACATTGTCTGCAGTTAGTCTCGAAAAAAGAAAACGAGATTTTTTTTTTTTTTTTTTTTGGTATTGTTAAACACTCTGAACTAGGATCTCTGGGTTGATATAAGGATATAATTTGATCCTGACATTAGATAGAATTTTCTAATGACTAAAGCTTCCGAACGACAGAATGAGCTGTGTTAGTATTTAATGATTTCTCTGCCAGTGGACTCTGCTCAGATATAATTTGGCCCACTCCTTAGGATGGGGACTGAGGCAATATCAACCACTCTAAGGCCGCCAATTTTTAGTCCTTTGATCTTCAGCAAAACCCTTCTGCCTTATCCTCTTTGCAGATATAGTTTTGAGTATTTTAAACAGAAAAATAATTTCGTGTTGATTAGATTCTAATGAAATTAGCATTACATCAGTGATTACCATTGTAAAGTACCATTGTAGAGACTTTTACATTTATTTATTTAATATTTATACAAACGCTGAAAGATATTATTTTCGTAATTTTACAATTTCTCAGCAGCCACAAACAGATACACTGTTGAATGAAAAAAATTACAAAATACAATGTGAAGTGTATTACAAATTATGGAAACAGTGATTCTGTTTCCATATACAGTAATTCTATATATACATATACATACATCACACACATAAAAATGATCAGAATAATAGACACTAAAATGATCATCGTGGTCCGAGCTGGGTTATGGATTATAAAAGCTTCTTAATTTCTTTCTTAGAAACTTCAGATTTTCCAAACTATCTACAGAGATAAGCATTACTTTCATATTCAGACATTAATATTTATATAGCTATTCAGAAAAATAAACAAGTCAAGATGACATAGAGAATAAGCAGTAGAATCTGATGATGTTTCCTGATGTAGAAGCAATTGAAAGAAGGGAGGTCACCCTTACCAAAGTCCAGAATTTTGAGCTTGTTCTTTGTTCCACATTTTTTCCAGACAAGTTTCATTGCCATTGATTTGAGGACAGGAGGAAGAAGAATGGTCCATTCACTTAATGATGACAAATAGCAGCTTTGGTCCTTACCTGAGAGGCTGTGGTAACCTGGACCTGCCTTTTGTGTGTACCCATGGGCGGCAAGCAGGAATTCAGTGTGGTAGCTGGAACCTGGCTGGGCTTCAACTTGGCGTGTGTCTAACATTGTTCGGGGAACACTTTGTGCCTGCTGAGGCACACTCCTCTCCCAGGGCCTAGCGCTAAGAAAACAAAAGCTCCTGGTGCCAAGGCTACTGGTCTTATCTGTAAATCACTTATTCTTTTTTCCTGTCTCCTCAAGGGTGCTTAGACCTTAGCCCAGAGCTTGAGCAGGCACAACTCATCAATTTTTCACTGACAAGTTAAGAGACCAAGTAGATTTAGCTTCACTAATTACTGAAACTGTGTCAGGTCTTATATTTGAGTATCTTTTTGACCTACTGGTGACTAATACTATCAAGAATGTGTGTGTGTGTGTGTGTACATATATTTACAACTATATGTACAAGATCATTAAGCAAAAATGTGAATATATGAGATTAATTTTACTTGTAGTTTTTTGAAATCATAGTTCCAACCTTAGCTGATTTAATCTTTTCTATGTCTGTGCATGCTAGGGTGAAAATATCGAAACAGAGAAAAGAGGACAATAAGACTTTGTTTCTCATGCTCATTTTTAGTGGAAAAGGCCATTCCTGATTGTTTAGCTCTACCTGCACATTTATAGAGGTGAAAATGAAGACTACGGGGTCTTCAGAGACTCTCTCAAGGTCAGAAGCTAGTTCACTGCAGGATTAGACTAAAATCTTAGTCTCCCAACTTTGATTCAATAGTCTTTTCACCAAGTCTCTCAGAGATGGCTATCATGGCATCCAAGGAACAGTCAGAAAATATAATTTATATATCTCTCATTATAATAATAATTACCCTAGAAAAAATGATTGAGAATGTTACGAGGGATTATCTTTGTGACATGAGAGATGGTGAGTTTATTATCAGTGATGCTGTCTGAACTTTCTAAAATTTCTACTTAAATATTGTTACCTTAAAGATATGTATTTTAACATATATATTAGCCACTGTGTTCTGAGTGCTCAGCTAGGCACTTCTACCTTCAGTTTTGTCATTTAATTCTTATAGCCCATCTTGAGAATAGGTTCTTATAAATGTCTGTTGAATATAATATAATCCAAAATTAACAGTGCCCAGAAGTTACTCTAAAAAGGCACCATTTTTCCTCCAAGAATTCTTCTTGGGTTGCTCATCTGACTTCAAGCCCAATGTTATCCTAGTAACAGCGAGTGATTCCAGATCAGGCTCAGGCTTTAATGTTTTCCTAAGAAGCCACTTCACAATCTGAAGAGGAAGAGTTTTATTGTGAGTGAGTCAGGTTGCTCCCAGGTCACTGACCAGGAACATTTACTCCACAAGGTCAACATACAGGCGGCTGAGTCGCTCGCTTTTAAAATCTGTGCAAATAAACAAAGACTTAAAATGATCAATTTTATCTGTACCCATTAAATATTAAACATTAAGGACTTCAAAATGAATAGCCGAAACAGAGGAATTTTGTTCTGTGCTTCAAGCCTCCTTTTACTTATTATATGGCCCCATCCTCCTTGGCTTACTTTCTGACACAGGGCCCAAGGTTGTAATTTAAACAACAGAAGAAATCCACTATGCTTTGTGGGGCCCTGAGCGTGCTGCCAATGTTAATAACTAACCATGTAGACTGAGTGTCACTCATACAGACCATTAGAAGTAATTGTCTTTGTTTTGTCTAGGATAGGAAGGACAAGTACCCGCTGTGTTTCGTTCTGCTCAAGCTCATGCTTTGCAGTGGGCACTTCTGTCTCCAGCAATGCATATGCCTTCGTTATTTTCTTTAGGTAAAATTCAGATGCCTCTGTTAAATACCTTTTTGAAGTTGAATGAGATTTAAGAACACCTGAAAGAAGGAGGTTTCTCTTCCTTGAGAAGAGAATTTCTCTTCCCAAGAATTTGCATCCTTGGCTATCAGGATGCTCAAACTTGAATGCACATGTAAGTGGCCATCTTGTTTGGTCTGATGCTTGTCTTTTATAGCCTTTGGGTTCAGAAACAGATATGGTCATAGGCACCGAGAAATTAAGAAAAAAAAAAAAAAAAAAAGCTGTCCAGAGACACATGAGATCATTCTTCAAGTACCACATTCTGTTTCCTCCGGCAGTTCAATGAAGGTTTTGCCCATGTTCTCAGAGTTGAGCCCTGAGCGAGGAAGGCTACTGGTCAACCCTACAAAGATCTTCCCTGCACCTGATCCCTGAAGATCCCAGCTTCCTTCTGGATCTTGAGTAGACTTTGAAATTCAATAGAATTCTAACTCTGCCCCCAACCAGTTCAAGTATAATATCAGGGTCAGCAGACTGTGGTCATCACTGTCTGGAGTCAGAGAATATAGGAGTTGCTCCTGGTTTAGAATTAAATTTAGTTATTTAGCAGATTGTGTGGGGTAGTTTGCAGAGATTAAGAGGAGATGACTCCACCTCTGATAAACAGCCAAGATGTCCGGCCTTTCACTGAGAAGACTTACTAGTTTTGACTTCTGACATCGTAATCCTGGTTTTGCTGCCTAACAGCTAAGAATTCCATTGCATTCCTGGCCCAGACCACTGGCCTGCCATCACACTTGGTCATTAACTGGATTTTTTCTTCCTTGACTTTCATGACACCAAACACCTATATGGGTGGCCAACATTTGCCCATCTCTGGACCCTGTTTTCAAACTTACTGGCCTTTCTTTATTTTATGTAGCTCAGCTTATCCTTCTCTGCTGCCTCTCTCCTATGGATATCCAAGTACTCACTGGATATTTCACCACTGATTCAACTTCTGATCCATGTTTGTGCTCTATGTTTCTAAGCTAAGGGTAGGTATTTGGCTATTGGATGGTATCTTTTTATGATGTTAATATTCAATAATGAGAATCCTTTTTGGAGCGTATATAAAAAGCCAGGACAACACCTGCTACTATATAACCAAAACAAAGAAGATACCTTTTGGTAATTTAATATATCCAGTATCTTTGTGATGTCAGAAGGAAATTGTGTTGTTTCTACTGTAGTTATCAGTTTTCTCGTCTGAAAGAAAACACCTAGACTCACTATTCTCTAGGGTCTTAAGCACAAATCCTCTCCAAACCTTCATTTTCAAAAGGACAAAAAGTGCATTAACAGGTAATTTTTTAAAGCAGAGTGTGAAAAAAAAAAAAAAGCCGAGTGTGCAATTGTGGCTTATGGAATGGAATGAGGAGCTTCCCCTAGACTGTTCTGTGGGTCCTATCTGGGTAGACATGGGGTAAGGACAGAGGATAAAGCTATACTGACTGTGTGTGGACCCCTACATAGAATTTTGGATCACTCTGTGGTGAAACTACTTCTTCCCAGGGGAGGATAGGCTCCTTATCTGAGACACAACCTACCCTTGTTGAATACAGCAGTCAAGGAAATGAGAATATTGTCCTTGGAGGGATGGATCATCTGTTTTCCCCCACATGACAAGGAAACTTATGAATAATATTTATATTTTTCTCTACTTGTAAGAAATCATAGCTGTAATCCCCGTCTGAAATGGTATCAAAGCTCAGACTGAATTGTGTCCTGAAAGCTGTAATCTAATTTTAATAGCTAACCATGACTACTAAAACATTTAGTCACTTTATGTGTTTAGCCTTTCCCTAACATTTTCACATCAATTTCAATCACATTTTATTCCCAGAATAGCATCCCAAGACAGGTGGGAGAGATTTAATAAGGAACCAGAAACTCACAAAAAAGAAAGCACTTGCTCAAGTTCACACAGCTAAAATCCAGGGTTTTATTGACTCCAGATGAGTGCTTTTTCTACAGTCTCAAACACAGACTTTTTATGTTATTCCTGATCTCAGAGTGCTATCAACACCCAGTATTTATTGACCTTATACTGCAAATCCATATACTGTAATCCATTACGTATTTGTAATGGCACCCACAAAAGCAAAGATATCACCTTCTCTATAATCCAAGTCATACAGGTACCTGTCTAGTAAAGGGGATGTTTTTTCCACAGTGGTTTTTGCTCAAGTTTCCTAGTGTCATTATGTCAGCAAAAATCTACCCATAGTGAGGACTAAACAAGTCTTTCCACAGAAGTTAAGTCTCAATCTTTGTGCAAATCTGCTGTTGGTTCCAAATTATTGCCAGAAGATGGCGCTGTGCATTAGCAAACATCCTGCTTGGGAAATCAAGGGGGAAAGGTGAATACTGTCTGAGGGGAAAAAGTTGATTAGTTGATGAAGAAGGCACATTTGTGTGATATAGAAAAAGGGTACAAAAATGTAAGTTAACTTTTAAATAAGGCATTTGAAAAAAACTCCTATTTTGCTTTTATCTATTAGAAGAGTGCTGGTGAGTCAAGTCAAATAGAAATTTTATTCACCCCATTGAAGAGACGTTCACTAATACAGGAGAATGTTTGAAACTGTTGACATCAATCTAGCTCTTGAAATGTTAAATAATTGTCCAGTTATTTCGCAACATGAGAACTTTCTTCTCTTCCTCTCATTCTTCCCCATTCCTATATTCTGTTCCTCATGCACAGAAAACATGTATTTTTATTATTTAAGGACCAGACCTACCTCATATTTTTCTTGAAATTACCTCTGACAGGAGTGATAGCTTAAAGAATTCTTTATGTTTTATCTCAACATTCCTAGCATTAAGCTTTTGTTCAATAAATGCTTATTTAATGTTTTTAAATAATTGATCAATAAATCATACTATGGTCTAAGGATAGAGTTTTCTATACACATGTTCAATCATCTTTTAAAAAATATATTTATTAAGTACCTGTTAGGCTCTTGGTCACAGAGCTTATGATCTAGAACAGGAAATAAGAGTCAGTAAGTGATTAAAATATGGTGTGTTAGAAAAAAAAATATGGTGTGTTAGGTATATGATAGTGAGAGAATTGGGTGCTGTGGAAGATGTTTTTAGGAGTTAGAAGAAACTTCCAAAAAGAGATGAAGTCTAATTTTGTATCTGAATGATGAGTAAAGAATTACTATCTACAAAGAATGTTCCAGGAAAAGAGGACCACATGTGAAAAAGGCACTGGCTATATGAGTAACTTAAAAAAAAAAAAAAAAAAAAAGGTTCATTTCACCTGGAGAATAGTGCAATGGGGAATGTCAAAAAATAAGGTTTAAAATTTAGGTCCTGGTAAGTCTTGAAATTTTGTGTAAGAGAAAAAGAAACTCATTATAAAAATTCATGCATGAGAGTGATGTGATTAGATTTGTATTTTTCAGTTATTCTGGCTGAAGTATGAAAACTAAATTGTGTTTGGTATAGGTGTGATAGGTGGTAGAAAGGAGCATGGTGCCATACTGGAAGAGAGACCAGCTAGGGAGCTTTTGCAAAACTCCATGTGAAATGCTGCACCTGCTCCTGGGATCGTGGGCAGATAGAGATAAATGGCTGGGCCAGCAAGAAAGCTTTATGGGGGGGATGACAACCTAAAAGGGTAAGTAAATATCACCAGGGTAACAAATTTTGCTAGAAATGTAAGAAAATATAGAAATTTATAATTATCAAAACTCATCCCTGGGAGAATGCAGTATGTTTTGGGGAAAAATAATAAGCAGCTTAGGATGATGATAGAGATCTTCAGACAGCAAACTCGAGTGACCACAGATGACAGGCAACATGCCACTTGAGGATGGTAGGTCTTGTTATCTGCTAAGGTTTTGTTTTGCTGACCAATATGTGGTTTTGGAGTCAAAGATGATAGTTCAGGAAAATAAAAGAAAGGCAGAGCCCTAGCTCCAGTGGTCCTATTTCTGTGCTCTCCCCCTTTCCAAATAATTATTGAACAGATATATAAAGAATGCCTGTCTGAAGGCTCAACAAACAATTAGCTTCCATCAAGGGTCCCTCAATGCTCCACTGAGACTCATTAGTGGTAGAAGGATTAAAGAGAAATGGATGGCATCATGTTTACAGGGTAGAAATCATAGTTCTCTGTAATTATTTGGATGTAAGGATAAGAGAGGAAAGAAGAGTCAATGATGATAATGTCCAGGATGATGTCATTCTCTGTGATGAGAGAGACAAAAGGGCCAGTTTGCAGTAGTGTGGGGAGAGAGTAGATGAAGAATTCAGTTTTGCCTTTTTAATATTTGAAGTATGTGTGACACTCAAGTAGACAGATCAAATAAACAAGTAATTATGAAGCTTAAGAAAGGGATTTAGCTCAAGGATATGCGTTTGGTAATTTAAAACATGGGAGCGGATTACATCACAAGGGAGAATGTGTAGAATGACATACACCAGAGGATATGTGGATGAGCATATAGAGAAATACAATTGCTAACACTGAATTAAGAGCTATATATATTATGTTTTAAACCTAAGAAACAAACATATGTTCCTGAGTATGTGTGTAGATAGATATAATTTTTCGATAGTTAGATGCTAGGTCACAAGGCATAACTTAGTAAATTATCATATCAGAAATTTGGGGAGTTAAATTCTCTATGCAATGAAATAAAAGATGAGTTCAGGACACCCCTCCAGTAGGATCTATGGTAAAACACTACAAGACTGCAAGATCTCAAAATTGTAAGACTTTGAGGACTTTAGACCTTAATATTTCTAAAACTTGAGACTGTCAAATCTCAGGACTGCAAGTCTATGAGATTAGGAAACTGAGACTGGAGTCTGAAGAAACCTACAAGTCCCCGAGATTGCAAGTCTTCGAGACTACAAGATTTTGCAACTGCAAGACTGAAAGATTGCAGATGCTTTCTACTTTCCAGTGTCACCTTTAGCTTCTGCTTACTTAGCAAATTCCCTATGTAAGAGAATAACTTGGCAGAAAAGATTATCTTTGCTTTGGGAGCTCTTCCATAATAAATTCTGGCATACAAGGGGGTAGGTTAATCAAACGCTTGGCGGATTTTCCTTCATCTACAAGACTGTCCTGTGGCAGCTTAGCTTCTTTGCCCAACCTCTTACTTCTAGCTTAACTCCAGGTGTGAAAGCATCCCCTGTGTCTTGAGATCATCCTTCTTGAATTTATTTTTATACTTTTAAAATATTTGGGTCCATCGCTTTTCAATGAATTTAAAGAAAAATTTTGGTTGCTCTTATTTATTTGGGTATTCATACTCTTTCAGTGAGAGTGAAGGGTTTTCACATCTTGTACTTTCATAGTGCTGCTGTCTTGTCGTTTCCAAAGGCTAACCAAGGTCTTACATCCTGAAGCTCTAGCATTATTATAGTTCCATAATCCCAAAGTCTTTCATTTTTGAAGCTTGCCTTCTTGCATATTTATTCACAGTCCTGAGCAAACTTTCAAATAATTCATTGACTATGATTAAAACCAGATTGTACACAACAGAAGAAAGCAAACTTTCAAAGCAATTAAAGACAAAGTTGACATGAATATAAGTCATGTCTAAGTTGCAACTAAGTTGCAACTAAGGACACTTCTAATAACATAAAAATTTTGGCCTTTTTGTGATGTAAGGAGTTGAGGTCTGGGCTGAAAAGAGAGAACTTCCTCAATGTCTTGAGATCTAACTCCAGGCCCTGGTAGAGTGATTAAAGTCACAACACTTCCATAAAGAGTTCAAATTCTGCTTTAAATAACAAACTGATTGGTCTCAGTCTAATTACCTAAGAGAGGAAAGTGCATTATGTTTTGGAAAGTTACATATATTCTATATCTGTCTTTTCTTTTGCACACAATATCAGAAAGAAATGACAAAACTTGCAAATAAACAGGAGAATATGACCCATGACACAAGAGCATTCAGTAACTTAAAAGAGAACAACAGGCAATCTATATGTTGGAATTATTAGATAAGAACTTTGAAATAAACTTGATAAGTATATTAAAGAATCTGCAGTAAAAGATAGGATGAGTGAAGAAATTAGTGACGTCTTTAAGGAAAGACTTGAAAATTATAAAAAAGAAACAAATGGGAAACTTAGAAATGATAAATACAGTATCTGTAATTTTTTCAAAAAAATCATTGAATATGATTAAAAGCAAATTGGACACAATGGAAGAAAGTATCAGTGAACTTGAAGAGGAATCAATAAAAACCATCCAAGCTGAAGTACACGGAGAAAGAAATTGTAGAAGAAAATGGACAAAATCTCAACGGCCTCTTAGAAACTATAAATTAGTCAAGCATATGTATAAATGGAATGCCATAAGGAGAGGACAGAGAACTTGAAATAGACCAATATTTGAAGAAATGGTGGATAACAGTTTTCAAATGTAATAAAGCAAGAAATCTGCAGATCCAGGCAGCTCCAAAAACTCCCAGGACGATGAGTACATTATTGTACAGCAATGCTACACTTCAGCATTCCACAGGCAAACTGCTAAAAAACAAACATAAGATTAACACTTAAAACCAACTAGTGAAAAAAAGACTTCCGTACAATGGAAATAAGAATGAGAAATTCTTATCAGAAACAATGGAAGTCAGAAGACAGTGAGAAAAGTCTTTAAAATGATGAAAGAAAAAACAAACTGTCAAAATAGAACTTTAGGTATAGCAAAAATGTTTTTCAAAAATGAAAGGTATAAACGCATGTCATATAAAGCTTAGAGAATATGCTGCATTAAAATTCACTCAAAAAAACTTAAAAAGAAGTTCTTCAGGATGAAGAGAAACAATACCAAGTGAAAAATCCAGATCCGTAGAAACACGAAAATAATCACAAAGGGTACATATAATACAAACACAAGAGCAATATATGAAAAAGAAGCCATAAAACTACTGACTGAATGCTGTATTATTCAGTAAAGACTTTAGCAAAAGTGACTTACAGTAATTCTTAGTTTTTGTACATTTAATTTTCATGCAAACACTTATTCAAATATACTATTATTTTATAGAAACACCCCCTAAGTTACCTTTTATATGCAGAAGATGGTCTTTCATAATTCACCAAATAAACTTTAAAGCTACTGCATGATAGTTTATCTCATTGTTCTCAAGATAAATGAATAAATGTTTGCATGAAAATTAAGTGTATAAAAAATAAGAATTACTTGCAACTTACTTGGAAAAAAGATATGAAAACCACTTTTTAAACTCTGAAGTCTTCTAGTCTCTAAAATTTGCAAGTAATTTTATATTTTATACATAATGCATACAAAACTCATATAAAACTCTGAATATATTACTTTATCTAACTTTATAAGGATGTTTCAATATCATATTTTTCATTTATTCTGTATTCACACTTTAGCAGCATTTTTGCATAATAAAGAATAAAATCGCTCAACGTTAAATTTTTTTTCTTCAAAAGCAACATCGTCTAAGATGCAATTCAGAAATGAAATGATCTTTTCCCATGTTTTCACCATAGTGTTTAACAGATAGGTTTAGGAAAAAGAAATGGAACCTTTAATTAATTGAATTCAATTCTTCTGTGTCTGGATCTTGCTGGCCCCAGTTAGAGGGCAGGAATTTTAGCATACTAATACAAGTGTGTTCAAGGGCTTATCTTTATCCATTTTCTCTTTTAAATTATCTTCAGAGCCAATTTGGAAGATTATTAAGACATCTAGGAGGCATTCAAGTTTCATTCTGAGAAACCTGAAAGAGAGGAAAGAGAAGTACAGTAGTCCCCCTTTATCTGCGAGAAATACATTCGAAGACCCCTAGAGGATGCTTGAAACTAAAGATACTACTGAACCCTAAATATACTGTTTTTTTCTATATATACACACCTAGGTTAAGTTTAAATTAGGCACTATAAGAGATTAACAACTAATAATAAAAGAGAACAATTACAATAATACACTGTAATAAAATTTATGAGAATGTGGTCTCATTCTCTTTCAAAATATCTTACT
Source organism: Potos flavus (assembly GCA_028534135.1). NCBI lineage: Eukaryota > Metazoa > Chordata > Mammalia > Carnivora > Procyonidae > Potos > Potos flavus. The sequence continues at coordinate 124,676,005 of CM052898.1, forward strand.
GTACTGTATTCACCCTTTTGTGATCACGTGAGATGATACAATGCCCACATGGGGAGATGAAGTGGGGTAAATGATGTTGGCATTGTGATATAGTCTTAAACTCCTGTCAACTTTCTGAGGATACATCAGGCAAAGGATGGATCCTCTGCTTCCTGACTGTAGTTAATGGTAGGCAAAAAGAAACCATAGGTAAGTTTGGGGGGGGGGGGCACTGTGACCATACACAGAACTTACACATGCAAACTTAAATGTAAGAAGACCAGATGTTTGCACATGTCCACGTTACACGAATGCTCCTGACATTCTGGAAACACTAAAAGAAGAAGAATAATGAGTTAGGGATGGCTATTGTGTGCTGGTGAATTAAACATGAAATAAAATGACAGGAAGAATTTTATAACTATTATTTATGGCCCCATGGAAGAGAATGAATTTCTGTCCATCTCCCTTGGAGCTTCTTTGTATGTTGGTCTCTCCCTTTCTTTACAGTCTGGTGATAGACTGTTATGTCTTCTATCTCTGTGTGTGTGGAATACAAAGAACACTCAGGATTTAGGAGACTTGGTTTCTCTAAACCCCACTGCCTTTCCATATAACTGGGTCTTTCTTCCCTCTGACCTACCCTAACCATACATTCAGAAATTTAAGTAAATGATATCTAAAAGCAGTATAACCTCCAGATTCTATAAGGAAAAGGAATGAGTAAAGGGCAGATAGTTTGTACTAAGAAGACTGGCTTCAAACTGTGCTTTTGTGGCATGACACATAAAAGAAGAAAAATCAAGTTACCCGTATCAAAGCATGAGATGCGTAAATTCCTCTCCTCCAGTATTCCTGTAAAAGCACCTGCCTTCTGGAGTCTACCAGTTCTGTCATTCCATATTTCTAAGGTTGTTTCCCACATATTTACTCACCTTGTCCACCAAACCGTGTTTGAGAATTACCAACAGAGTCTGGGTAACAGCCTATGGAGAGAAGTTGGGCCCAGTGCATAAGAACATAGACTCTGTAGTCAGATTTTCTGAGTTCAACTCCTAGATCCACTCTTTTCTACATGTGTACTCTTGGGCAATTCACTTTAGTCTCTCTATGCCCCACTTTCTCATCTGTAAAAAGAGGAAATAAGTACATCACCATGTGGTTGTGAAATAAATTCGTTAATACATACAAAGTTTTTGGACCAGTGACTTGTCTGCAATAAAGCAGTTACTAACGTGTTGCTACTTTTAGTTCGTTTTAATTTAATTTATTTTAATTCAATTTGGAAAGGCCAAAAATAGATATTTTATATAATTCTGATTTCTTTCCTCCTTCCTTCCTTCCTTCCTTCCATCCTTCCTCTCCTCCTTTCTTGTTTCTTTTCTTTATCCATCTTTCTTCACCGTGTCTGCTCCTACTTTTCTTGGTAGGTGTTTTAGGAGGCCTGCACTCACTTACCAAGTCCCTTGGGCCAATCTGGTTTGATGAAGCAGGCCACAGGCCAGGGGGCTTGCTGGGCCTCTCTAGTGTCTAGGCTATGCTCATTGTAACCTCCCTTGAGCAACAGAGAGTGCCAGACACGGATTTCATTAATCCTACCATCAGTAGGTCTGAATTCATTGCAACTAATACAATACCTGTTTCTCTAACTATGCCAACATTTTCTTGACACCGTGTTTGACCTCCTGTTATTTCTCAACAAAAGCTGGCAAGCATGACCCGGCAGTGAAGTAAAACAGCCCAGCGGGCCACGAACTGCTGAGTGCACCCATGCTGAAATGAACAGCACATTTCAAAGAGATCCACAGCAGCTAAGAAGAGAAGTAAAAAAGAAAGAAAAATAAAAAAGGAAGAATGCAGAATCACTTAGAGGAGAGATTAATCCCCTAGGTCGCCAGGCTTCCATGTTTATCTCCCCTACATTGAAAACCAGGGTGACTTCTATCCTAGAATCCCTGACCATTCCAGTTCTAGTGCCATATTTTGCAATGTCATTCTTCGCTGTCCCCATCCCCTTTATACACACACATACACACACACACACACACACACACACACACACACAAATCACATATGTCTTCTTGATGGGACAGGTCTCCAAGATCTTTGAATTTTCTATCAGCAACAACAAAAGAGAAAGTAGCATATCATATGTATGAATAGGTTTAGTTATAGCTCGGATTTGAGATGAATCAGATGGGCAAGATTTCTACGTGGTATAAAAACATGTGAGGAAAGGTGGAGTTTGTTTAGTTTCAAAGGCTTTAACTTTAAACTTTTTCTCATGGCTTCTGTGAGAAATTGCTACATTAAACTAATTTCCCTGTTCTATATCTAACCCTGATGGAGTTTTCTTTTTCTTGGCTAAAATATGAGGTCTTCCTTGGATGCCTTCTTAGCAGGTTGATGTAAAGAATGTTAGCAGAAGGGGAAGTCATTGAGATAAACACTCTGAAAGGTCCATACAGTCATTCCACGCAATTGTTGGACAATAGGATATCCCAGTTATGGTCATTGGCCCTGACCCAAAAGAAGATGAATGATATTAGGAACTTGCCTGTCCTCAGAGATTCACACTCTAATAGGATAATAGACATTATCTTATTCACTGTAATGAAGTGAATCATTACAAACTGTCAGGATTGCCATAAAGAAAATATTCAGGGTCCCGTGGGAGAGAAAATCAGGAGATTCTAGTTTAATCTGAAAGGCACAAGAAAAAGTTTCTCTAAGGGAAAGGCTGCATCTGGTTGCAATCTGTGAAAAATATAAGAAGGCCTAAAAACTGAAATTTCCATGTATAATTATTAATAAGTTCATCAATGATAAATTGCCCTTGTTTTCATTTTTTTTTTATTTTTTAATTAACACATAATGTATTATTTGCCCCAGGAGTACATGTCTGTGGATCCTCAGGCTTACACATTTCACAGCACTCACCATAGCACATACCCTCCTCAGTGTCCATAACCCAGCCACCCTATCCCTACCTGCCCCTACCCCCCGGCTACCCTTGGTTTGTTTCATGAGTTTAGGAATCTCTTATGGTTTGTCTCCCTCCTGATCCCCTCTTGTTTCAT
>CM052898.1:124679563-124724759 GCA_028534135.1 Potos flavus
GAAGGGGAAAGGAAAGGAAAAGCAGATGGTCAGATATTTGTTATAATATCCTCTTTTTGAAAGAAAAGCCATATTAAAAGATGAAGGTGAATGGCAACAACATAAATGACAAAGTTTCTGCCCTGTTTTCCCTTTGAGATTCTGGAAGGAAATTGCATCCCAGGCCCCCTCCCACACAACAATGTGAACTTGACTCCTTTTCCTACAACAGGTTGTTCCTTACCACGCATTTTTTTTTTTAAAGATTTTATTTATTTATTTGACAGAGAGAGAGATGGAGAGAGAGGGATTACAAGCAGGGAGAGTGGGAAAGGGAGAAGCGGGCTTCCCACTGAGCAGGGAGCCCAATATGGGGCTTGATCCCAGGACCCTGGGACCATGACCTGAGCCGAAGGCAGACATTTAAGGACTGAGCCACCCAGGCACCCCCATTTTTTAAAAAAAATCTACAAACATGCACAGATGAGTTTTTGAACCCTGTACATAAAGACACAGGCTACTTTTTATTTTAATCAATTAACATAAGTAGTATTTAAAATTTAGTAAATAATGATTATAAATGCAATATAGTAAATTAATAATATTAACCTTAGTAGTGGTATTATTTTATTAAAAATTATGATGAACTCAGGATATATAATTGGATAGCTAAAAGAATGACTTAAATAAAAATCTGGAATTCTTCCCTTTCATAGTTTAGAAATCATTGTCTCATCTAGGAATGAAATAGCTGAAGTATTTGTTGCTTGAATGTCTAACTCAGTCACATAACTTTTTTCCCCCCACTTTTCATTGCACCTATTTGATTCATTGCTTTGGGAGGATGGAAATTCATCACATGTTCGTCACCATGACCTCTGTTCATTATCTTTGGTTATTAGGTCTCTAGCTTTTCTGCAAATTGTTTTGGTTTGGATAGTAACAGAAATATAAATGAGAAAAAAAATATCATACAAAATTCTCCTTCCTTCCACTGGTTCCGAGCCAAAACACTTTTTAAAAAAAGCTTTATTTACCTATTTGAGAGAGAGAGAGAGAGAGTGATGAGAAGGGCAGAGGGGGAGGTAGAGGATCTCTAGCAAAGTTTCTGCTCAGCACAGTGCCCGATGTGGGGTTCAATCTCACAACCCCGAGATCATGACCTGAGCCAAAATCAAGAGTTTGTTGCTCAACCAACTGAGCCACTCAGGTGCTCCCCACACAAAACACTTTTTATTGCTGATCTCATTTCTCTTTCTTGCTGTGTTTATGTATACATTTTTATTAAATTTTTTCATGTAATGAAGTTTCAATTATGTTTATGCTTTTGTCATTTAGCATATATTTCACGACTCATTTCCTTTGTATATAAAAAGTGGAATTTAAAGTTTATAAATGCATATGCATATATAAAACATATTATTAGGGGATCTTTTATGAAACTATAATTTGATGATTAATTAATAGCACCAGAAAAGATATTTATATTTTGCATGGAAGCAATTTTTGACATTCTGTATCTTTCGTTGAGCTAAAAAATATAATAATCTGCAAGTGATGACAGTAGGGTCTTAGAGAAAAACTAATCCACATTGCTTCAGACTTTTAGATGGGCCATGATTTTCTAATATTTTAGGAAAATGGAGAAAACACAAAGGGAAACCCTAAAATAGTCACATACATAAAGTGAAGTCAAATACATTTAAAATAACAAAAATCACTGCTCTTTACACTTTCTAATATTTTGGAGAAAAAAGAAGAAAAAGTGTGATTGATAAAATAATTTACTTTTTTATCCACAATATATAAGAGATTCTTTTCTTTTTCTTTTTAAAAAGATTTTATTGGTTTGAGAGAGAGAGAGAGAGAGAGAGAGCATGAGAGGGGGAGGAGGCAGAGGGAGAAGGAGAAGCAGGTTCCCCACTGAGCAGGGAGCCCAATATAGGGCTTGATCCCAGGACCATGGGATCATGATCTGAGCCAAAGGCAGATGCTTAACTGACTGAGCCACCCAATCCCACCCCCTCACCGAGATTCTTTCCTTCATTTTATAATAAATTATCTCATAAAATATGGTCTTTGAAAATGAGCCTGGGTTGCATCTATAATCAGAAAATAGTGTAGATTATTTTCAAAATTAACAACTCTTGGTTAAGCCTGGTACTCTTGGATCCATACCTGAAACTAGTTTGTTGTCAGGAGAATAAATCTCTCTATTCCTAAAACGTATGAGTAAGAAAGAGCCACAGGTGAGGTGATACAATACTTCAGTAAAAGGAAAGTCTAAATCCTCCAGAAGAAAATGTAAGTGTAGGGGTGCCTGGGTGGCTCAGTGGGTTAAGCCTCTGCCTTTAGCTCAGGTCATGATCTCAGGGTCCTGGGATCAAGCCCCGCATCGGGTTCTCTGCTCAGCGGGGAGCCTGCTTCCTCCTCTCTCTCTGCCTGCCTCTCTGCCTTCTTGTGATCTCTCTGTCAAATAAATAAATAAAATCTTAAAAAAAAAAGACAATGTAAGTGTAAAGTGGTAGTTTGAAGAGGAGGAAACAGGAGAATTAGGTGTGGGGGTACAAAGGTTGGGGCAGAATGAAGGGCATGAGTTGCATCTATAATTAGAAAAGAATGTAGCTTATTGTCATAATTAACCCCTCAGAATTCAAAATTTAAAATTCTTGTCAGTTGACAAAATCATCTAGAGGGTTTAAGAGTCTTAATTAGAACTTTTAGCAAAAAAAAAAATACATATATATATTATGTGTTGGTTCTATTGATTGAAGTAATTTTATTGAAATAAACTTCTAAACGATACCTGAAATTTTCATGTCCATCACATTTGTGAATGTCCTTTCAATATATGATGTCCATAACAAATGCAGATACACAAGTATGTAATATGAGACACAAGACTTTGCTTCATAAGACAACAAATACTTCATGGGCAAGATTCTGAAGAAATTCTTTCTGGTCCTTCAAAACTAGAAGGCTTAAAAATAGGGACTTTTTTAGCCACACTGATTCCAACATAAGGCCTGGAGCTTTCTTGCTTTTTATTTTCAAATCCTTAAAAATATTTTTTCATAAAGCAACTACAATTCCAAGAAATAAACTGGGAAAATATGTTCCTACAAGAATGTACACTGTTACATTATAGAAACAAAATAGAAAGCAATCTTCATATCTGAGAATAAGTAGTTAAATATGTTATATTCTCACAATAGTCATACTACATATTAACTGAAAATCATATTGTATAAGGACTTAATTATCAGAAAAAATGTTAGTGTTTCATAAGAAAGGTTATAACACATAACCTTTACCTTTACCTTTAACCTTTAACCTTTAACCTTTAACCTTTAACCTTTACCATATACAATATTCAGATCATTTAATGTATATATACATAACATTTTATTACATATTTTTCAGTGCATGTTTTTAACGTATAAATGTGTATCCAAATATGTGAGATGAAGTAATTTGTTGCAATTTAATTTTTGTCTTTTTGGTCTTTATATATTTGGTAATTTGTAAATTCCTTCTAAACACTTGATCAATGCAGAAGAAAGATATATTGTAACTTACATTTATTTTACAATACATTTTGATTACCAGCTACAAATGAGCCCCATTTATTTTTAAAAGAGCCTATAGCATTTCTTTGTTCAATTTAATTTTCACTCCCCACAAACACTTGCAAATGGTTTTTTGGGAGACATGAACTCATTGAAGTATTGAGATGACATAGCTTAATTTTTCCCTTTTGATGGTTTCAGCCTTGTTACACTGAAATACCTTTTCCATTTGTGGGTAGATCTCATCAGTTTTAGGTCATTTTTGTCCATGAAAATAAGTCTAGGTTCATGAAAAGTAGGTTTAACTTCAAGACACTTTAGAATAGGAAGAGCTTCTCCTGCTTTCTTCTTTTAATTTGGGTACACATCTACATAACCAGATGAGGTTTAGCCTATGATTATTCATAGTTGCTGCTTCCCTGGATCATATGACTCTGTTGTCCTCTATGTCCTCTATGCAGACATCTAAATGTTGATTTTTCTATATATTTTGGACATATGTCTGGTTTGGTTGTGATAGAGTAAGGTTATATCTATTGTCCCAATATTCCTTCCAGGTTAATGTTTATCACTCTAAAGAGTCACAAATTAGACAGTAAATTGTATGATCATGCTCCTTGTGGGATTTATTTATGTGGACTTTCTAGGGGAGAAGAACTTCTACACAGCTTTGGCTTAATCCTTTCTAACAAACCCCTTTCCCCTAACTTCAGCTCATACCACTAGATGTCTACTCTAGAGTCTGTTGCCTCTCATGTCCATTGCCTAGGAGACAGAGATCTCAAACTCAGCAGCTTCTGTCATGTGGATCCACCACAGGAATCCCTTTCCCTTGAACAATATTGGGAGTCCAGTTGCACTGCTGCCTCATCTTTCATTTCCCCTACTACGCAAGATCATACTGCTATAGCCAGTGTCTATCCAAGAAGCAAAAGTTCACATCCTTTTTCTCACTTGCGTTTTTTAATCTTTACATGATTTTTTTTCCGTACCAACATTAGCTGCAAGGGAGAAATTCTCTTACCCTAATTTTAATGGGAAAACGCTTGTGGCGGGCATTCTTATCAGTAGGATTCCAAAAATACAATCACTATCACTATATATTCTCCCTAGTCCTCATGTTATATGTGCAGCACATTTAAGATCTTCAAAGAAAACTTAAAATAGCCTGTTAAAACAATCACTATCACTATATATTCTCCCTAGTCCTCATGTTATATGTGCAGCACATTTAAGATCTTCAAAGAAAACTTAAAATAGCCTGTTAAACAAACAACAAAACACTTAGGATTTTGAAAACAAACTGGTGATATGAATCAGGGACAAGTGGTAATTTCTACTATCTACATTGCTGTACCTTTGTCTGTGAAGGGTCAGCCTGACTCAAGCTTAAGAAATTGAGAGCATTTTAAAAAGAATCTATAAAAGTTGACACTCACTAGTTACTATTCTAATATCATTGTAAATAAGTATGAAAGGTGATGACCGAATTGATTTTAATGATGCAAATAATATATCTAAGTTATTGTCCTTACCATTTTTGATTTAACAGGTTTCACCTTACTTTTATTTTTAACAGAACATTTTTAGAGGCTACACAGTGTTTCATTGTACAGAAATTTTTGCTGTATTCCAAAAAAGATACTTTATTTTATAAAAATCTACCCTGCAGCCATCTGGGCTAGTCATCATTCTCTGAATATTCCTCATACTTTGCCTGTTGAGATTTTCTCCTTTTTTTCCCTCCTACCTCTACCTCTACTGATGTAATTCTAACTTTATACCCAATGAATATCTCTGACCTCAAGTGTTCAATGAATTCTTTCTTAGTTTCCCTCTACTACCAACTTGTAAACTCTTTTGAGGCATGGGCCATGGTCTGTAGAACATAAAATTGTACTTTGAACATAGTGGAAAAACAGTGAGTATTTACTGAAGTGAATCAGTAGAAATATGTATAACTGATTTTTAGTGTTGCATTTTATGAAGTATGAAGTTTCCACTCAAAAATTAAATGGAAATGGACTTTTATTCTGTGTGAAGGTTGTGATAAATGACTGAATCTTAACTTACACGTGATTTTTAATATTATAAGATTGTGGGATAGAGCAAATATTATCTCCATTTTACAGGTGAATACAATTTGACCTTTGAACAACATGAGGGTTAGGGGTACTGACCCCGTGCACACTTGAAAATCCATGTACAACTTTTGACCCTTCAAAAACTTTACTAATAAAAGACTATTGACCTGAAGTTTTACCAATAACATAAACAGTCGATTAATACATATTTCGTATGTTATACATATTATGTACTGTATTCTTACAATATAGTAGCTAGAGAAAAAAATGTTAAGAAAATCATAAGGATAAGGAAACACATTTTAATACTGTACTATAGTTATCAAAAAAAAAAAATCTGCATACAATGGACCAGTGCAGTTCACGCCCATGCTGTTCAAGGGTCAACTGTACATTGAGGCTAGGGAAGATTGAATTAATTTCTGAGGTCATACAGCTGTGAGTGAAGGAATCTGATTTGTTGAGCAGAGCTCTTTTTGCATGGTATCACTGCACTATAAGAAAGGGGAGTGTGAATCTTTGTATTCTTATCTACCGACATGAATAAATTCTAAGAATTATCATAGATATTAAACGATCTCCTAAGAGCTCATTCTAAGATCCTTAAAAGGATACTATTTGCATGTGTCAAAAGGCTATTGTAGGTCTCCAGTCCTTTTTCTTCCACTGTTGCTAACAGGATGGTTCACAAGAAGCCCCATCCATCCTCTATCATTTCAAAAGAAATCAAGCATTTTCATTAAAACTATTGTAGAAATGTGGAGTGAGGACTCTAGAATGGGCTGGGTGAACTACTTATGATCCTTAGAAGCAAGAGATAGAAAGGCTAAGGCCCTGGCAGTATGATGCTCCACTGCCAAAGGAGGCTGAGATTCCTGGGGTGCACGCATAGCTCTAGTAATGGACGGCGCCACGGGCTGCACTGTGCAGATGCCACTCCCTTGTTCCACCCATGACAACTCCCCTGTGTGCCAGGGAGGGAAGAAGAATGACTTCGTGGCTTCTGTAAAGGAGCAAATCTCAGGAGACCAAATGAAAAGAGGGGTGTTTTTTGGCATTTTGCCTGACTGAAACAAGAGGTTCTAACTTCTTACTGCACACTTATTAAAGGGCTTCTGCTCTCAGATTCAGAACAGTTGGGGGACCCTGAGGAAACATTACCTTTAGAAAGCTCATGGTTATAGATCTGAAATCCTGGGTCTCATCCCAGAGGGACCAGGCACTGGGTATTAAGAAATTACCTTGAAACACCCTTTCTATGACTTATTATTTCAGATTATAAGCTTGGAAAAGAGATGAGGAAAAAAAAAGCAACAAACATCTGCTGTGTCCCTGAAAAGGTATTATTTAACCCCTGATTTCCAAAGTGAGCATATTGAAAGCCCCCTGTGTGTTAGGAGTGGGATCAGGACTGTAAATATACTTCTTCAATTACTTTACTGTCCTTTAAAGTTATACTAAAAAGGATTGCCAGGAAAGGGAGTAAGGCCCTTCCTCAAACAGATATAAAACCTATTTCCCATACAAGAGAAGAAAAGAAAGCCTGCCTGAGCATTGTTTATGAAGTGTTACATTAAGCCTTTCTATTGGCAGAAGCAATTAGAAGAGATATTTCTCTTTTCAGTTTTCCAACTTTTTTCATTTAAGAAGCATGTTAATGCTTTTTACCATGAGTAGTATGTCTTTCCCATCCTACCCTTTTTATTCCAAATTTCTGCAATAATTTTCAACTTATTCACTTCTTTCTTAATGGAATGATAGAATTAAGTGTCATGAACAATCCCTTTTAGCAATGATAGGATTAAGAGACGTGGACCCAGACGAGCCCTCCAATGAATGTAAGCAAAGATGTCAGAGCCCCTCCATACTTTCAGGCCCCTGGTTCTGAGACCTACAATAGTTTGTAACAGACAGGACTATAAGCCCATTTACTGGTCCCAAACATCATCACTGTGTGATATAGTAGAAAGATAATTGGACCAAAAGTCAGTGCCAGGATTTACCTTGGGTCTCAAGTACTTATTATAACATAATCCATAAAAAACTTAGAGCCAGTTTTCTCATCTGTAAAATGGGAATCAAGATACCTACTTCTTCCTGATGTTTCCAATAACCTGTCCTGATGACATTCAAGGGTCATTTAAAGTGAGTGAGGCATAGCTGTAATGTTCTCCAAGAAAAAAATCAATCAAATATCCCTGTAAGGACACTAAATAAAAGCCAGGTTATCCATGACTGGTAATAGGAGATTCTCCGCATAGCAGCGGGTTCCTGGCCTGATATGCAAGTCTCAAACCATTTTCTATTTATTTTAATCTTCCTCTTAGGGATATAGGGCCTATGTAGTGAACTTAGGGGAAATCTGCCCATGATTTTCATATGCTATATTCTGTAACTAGAACATTTAACTGAGGGTTTATTCATCTCAGGGAATTACAATGTGAAGGACAAGGAGAAGGTCACAAAACTAGAAAACATCTTATGGGATATAGATTGCTGCTCTTCAGATTTACATTGCCTATTCCATCCTGATTTCTCTCAGGCTTTGTGTAGCAAGTACTATCTCAACACCCTTCCAGAATCTGTTTCTATTCATCAGTCTTCTTTTAGATCCCAAACCAGATTCCTGACAATATTCCTTGAGCTCTTAGATCCAGGCATAGCTAAAGCATAGACTTGTCAGTTATGAGAGCTAATTATTCCCTTGCTTTGATTAAGCACGTTTATGTTTCTCTCATTTATGGGCAAGTTGGTTTGAGGACATAGTTTATCCTTTATCTCCTGCAGAGCTGGACACAGGCTATTATTTTTTGAATAAGTACCTCAATTATTAATCTTACCACTATTTGGAAATTAAAATACATATTGTTTCAATGCATAATATTTGTGGCAGAAATGAGAACAGAAAACTTTTTGTTAATCTGTTCTTCAACTCATTTAAAAAAACATTTCTAAAATAAGGGACAAAGTAGGAGTAAGTAAGTTTTTGCCATTTTTTTATTTATTAGACATGAATTCATTACAAAATTCACTCATATAATTAGAAACATTTTAAATCAAATCAAAGTCATTTAAAATATTAAATGTTAAATTATATTTTACATTTATAGAATATCCATCATAAGAATTATAACTGGATGTCTGGTTTTGCTCATGTAACAAAAAATGTAGATAAAAATATGACAAATATGTTAAGAAATATACTTACATCATGCATCTGTAGCTTGTAAACCTATTTTATTTGGTTTCATATAAAATAAAGGAAAAATGATACATCTAGTATATACCCACATGAATCTTTTAGTAAACTGAAACAAATGTAAATTTGTGTATCCTGACTTTATAGACAAGAAGTAAACTTATAAAAAATTATCACTGGATGTCTAAACTCTACACTTTCCTTTGATTCTGTGATGTAGGTTGGTTGTTGAATTAATTTGTCACATTGAAAAAATTCTTTTTTTAATAGATAAAATTGAGCAAATTTTTTCCATTGATTCAGTTTTTTTAATCCAGTTTTTCAAGATTATATTTTGGCATCACTGTAGTTTGAAATTAATCCCATTCATTAAGTGTCACCTGCGCAACTGAGGCTTTCAAGTGCCCTTATTCTCCAGATATTAGCAAGATACAAGTAGGCTTTATTTTCAGATGATCAGAGAATATAGGAAGTGTCATCAAATTTTAAAAATTGATGCCAGATACTGGTTTTTGTGGGAGGTTAGGTTGCACTTGACTCTTTAGGCCACTTAACATCTGAAGGCCTCATTAATGTATCCTAGATAAGGAAAAGAACCCTTCAACCCTAAATGCTGAAGATTGGTCTGGCCACATACATCATACAAAAGAGGTACAGATCAATAGGATTATGGTTAAAACCTAGGAGAAGAAAATTCATGACTAGAAAATGTTATACACAACATAAAGGTATTCATCACAAGCACGAGTACTTAGTTTTTATTTCTCCTTTTACAGTAATAAAATATTAACTGTGGATTACAGGAATGGCATGGTAAAACCATAATAGTTAGAACATATACTCAGGTGAGAGAAATTTCCAGTTTCTCAAACATCAACAAAAGAATTTTTATACATAATGCAAATGAGTAGCAAATGTCTGTAGACATGTAGTCCCAAGAAGATGTGGTAATTTTCTTTCATCCATGGTATAAGCCAGAGCATGTTACCATAATTTATCACAAGTGTGTTGTAATTTCTTTAAACCGGGCTGAGACCAAGTTTCATTTAAAAATGGTTACATTTTATGAGGCTCTGTTTTATCTATCAAATGCATTGTGTGACGCCTGGGTGTTTCCTCATGGTATATAACACATGATAAGGCACACAAAAATGCAATAAGTATTTGTTGACTGATCAATTTTGTTTTACAGCTAGATCACTTAAACTTTTAAAATAGTTTTGTTGCTTTCTTGATTCGTAGGGTATTAAAGCATAATCAATTTTAATTTTTTATTCTTAATTCTTAAATTTGTTATTTTAAAAAGATAAATTTCACCCACCAGGGGCACAGATACTTCAGTGTAAAAGGCACTTCTTTGTAACTGTTTTTGTTTTTGTTTTAGAAAATAGAATGTGTTCTAACGCTTCCTAAGTCATGAAAATACTCTGGAGAATAATATGAGTTAGTGTCTTAGACTCTCTTTCATGGATTATAAAGAAAACTAGATGCTAAGAAAACTTTCTAAAACAGATTACTTGCTCACAATCACCAAAATAAAGCAAAAACCAAATAGCAACAGCAACAAAAATCGTGTCTTGGTTACAAAGAATCCCAAAGGGCACACTCGTGTTCTCAGGCACTGATGATACAACATGACTTATTGAGAGGTGGAAAACAGAAAAACAGGAAAGAGGTTCAACATGGTGGATTTTATCGCTAACTGAAGTTTTCTCCAAAAAACAGAGGTGCATATCTTTGATATGTAAATTATTCTGCAAAAGATAAGGAACTTGAGGAAAACTAACAGGAGCACGAAGAATATATTTCTTTATTTAGAAAAAGAAAAATCTTTGATGTCAACATTTACATTAAATTTATGCACACTTATTTAAAAATTAATGTCTCTATTTGTTAGATGCAAGTTACTCTCACATAGTTAGACTGAATTAACCTACAACATGGGCTCATACCAAAAAAAGAATACTGTGATCAGAGCAATGGTTTCTTGTGTCAACTACAAATGGCTCACATTTAAGAAAAATTGCATGTAAAGTTCACCCAATTTACCTATAGTGTTTATCAAAACTAAAGAGAATAGTGAGGGGCGCCTGGGTGGCTCAGTGGGTTAAAGCCCCTGCCTTCAGCTCAGGTCATGATCTCAGGGTCCTGGGATTGAGCCCCGCATCGGGCTCTCTGCTCAGTGAGGAGCCTGCTTCCTCCTCTCTTTCTGCCTGCCTCTCTGCTTACTTGTGATCTCTCTCTCTCTGTCAAATAAATAAATAAAATCTTAAAAAAAAAATAGAGAAGAGTGAGCTGGGATGGCAGTGTTGGAATAAAGCTGATGGACCCAGCCTCAGTTTATATAATGTTAGTGATGGTCTCATCCAGCTTCTGTATTCTGCAGCCAGGAAAACTGAATCCTCATATGAGAAGTAGGTTTCTCAAGGTCACAGCAAAAAATTGGCTCTAAGTCTCATGAGGGTGGCCACAAGGTCTAACTTGCTCACATTTATTTCATCACCACCCCAAAGCACAGCACCTGATACATAGCAGGTGTTGTACAAATATTTTGTGTGGACCAATGAATGAAAACATGAGTAGATGAATAAGTGAATGAATGAGGGAGACGATGACAGAGCTGGGCTAGACTATACTTGCAGTACCAGAAGTTTGACAGCATCTGGGTAATTAGGATGATGACTTGTTACCAAACGTCCCTCAGACATGTTCTAGTTTGAGTCATGTTGGTTAAAGAGGCAATGCCAGGTGCCTATAGAAGCTGATATACCGTGGCATGTTTTGAAGCCATTTTAATTCTTTTTCCTCTTTTAATTTATCAGTGGTTTTGCGTATTCAGTAGAGTTGCAACTCACTGAAAAGGCTCTTTATCAAGTCCACGGGACACATAACTGACTGAATTGCTCTACACGTGACACATTATGTCTTTGGGAATGATGATGTCCAGAGCCCCTTGTTTCTACCCCACCCTCACGATCTGAGCCCTCAGTAACAGACACCTGGAGCAATAATAGTGTTCACTCTCAAGGCGGTTTTCAGAAATGAAGAGGAGCAGGACAGGATAGAAGCGAGAAGGTGGAGGCTGTGAACATTAAACTGCTTGATGAAAGGAGAAAAGCTGTTAGACTTGTTATAATTGGAACAGCATATGTAGGCCTCAAAGGAATATTCAGGCAATTGGAAAATACCTTTTCAGGTACAGGGCGAAGGGAGGAAGTCAACAGCAGGTGTTGGCGTGTAAACAAGTCAAATTTAGGTGAAAGAAGAGTAGGCATGTTTCATTATGGATTCGTGGAAGCTGTTCTCTGAAGATTTAAGTGGGTAATTGAGAGTGACATTTCAAGTGGCAGGAGACAGTCAGGGCAAAAGCTTCTGTGTTCCAAATAGTCAGGTTCAAGTGCAAGAGAGGTCTTTGTAAACAGAGTTTATGGTAGTCTTCTGTGATAGAAGGGGGTCACTAAGACTGCTTAGGGACCCAAGTAAACTTCCAGCCTCCCTCCTCATCTCGACAAACAAAGGCTTGTCCCTGGTGGAAGGAATGAGTTTTCACATTACAGTGAGGGCTCAGGGATGTGGAAAAGGCCATCTCTGTTTTATTGGGTGACACGTCAGAAGTATAGTAAGGAGGAGTTTGCAGCCCTCCTGGGGGATTTGAAAGTTGAGAAAGGAAGTGAAAATCTTCCCTGTGCCCGGCAGTGATATGTGAGGGGGTTGCTGGGTCACCTCCATAGTCAATCGGCAGATCCTCTCTGGGGACATTTTCATAATCAACTGCATCATCCAGAAATAGGGGAAATGTGCTGGCAATTCTGGGATGAGAGGAGTGGGCACTGTAGTTAGCTGATAAAGTGTCATCGATGGTGTTGAGATCTTTTAACCCAAGTGTTTGAAGAACCCAGGGGTCCACAGGAGGCCCAGGTTGTCCTTCACAGTTAGCAAATTCACTAGAGAGGTTTCTCTTGGCATTTTTGTGGTGGGGGATCTCAGAAGGAAAATATCTTTGCTCTTTGGGTTTCCTCTTTCCCTTTCTGAATTGTCCACATGCTTTGGAGAACTCATCTGATGACAGCAATTTCTAAGGAAGTAGTATTTGCAAATATATGGTCAAATAGTCAACCAAGATAATTTTCTTTACTATTGTCTAATTAAAACTCCTTCACATATTTACTAGTCACCTTAATTACTTAGGAAACATGATTAAAATTCTATTCTCTCTCTCTCTCTCTCACACACACACATACACAAACATACACTACGTAAAAGTAATTGGGTTAGTTTCTGTTTCTAAATTAAAGTCTGTAATGACAAGTAACTACCTGGAAATCACAATTCATGTTTTTTAGTAATCATTTAAAAGTTGAAAGAAATGAATAATATCTTTAAATTTTCAATTCAGGGAAATAATTATTATTATAATAATGACAATAACAGTAACTATCACGTATTGAACACTGACTACATGTATAGTAATCTCATCTTATAAAATTCACTTTAGTGAAGAAACTGAGGCGCAGTCATATTAGTGTCTTACTAAGGAACATCCAGCCTACATTGAATCTAAGTCATCTCAATCTAGACAGAGCAACTGATTGAAACAATATAAAATACTGCTTCTTATTTCGTTAACTTTCATAGCGCTCTCATGTGATATGTATTATTCCACACTTTGAACAATTAGGGGAAAGAGAGAAAAAATCCTGTCTAATCAATATCATTTACTAATTTAATATATGTCCTTTTTTACAAAATGGTGGCTGAGGTTAGGAGCCCAAGCTAATAACTGTGAGATGTGCTCCTTTTCTTAACAAAGCTGACTGGATTGTAAATGAATTGTAAAGGAATCAGATATGGTACCCTTTCTTCTCTGAACTGTTATTTCCAGTGAAAGTGGTAAGAAGCATCATCAATTTAAATTAAATAATATCAAATAATGCAGCTTGTAGTCTAGTGGCAAGGTAAATATTGATGACAGAAGGAATAATGATAACAGAATGGCAAAAAGATAACAAAAATACAAAACCCAAAAGAAAGGAAGAAGAACAGAAAGAGACTATGGACAAGCTATTTGTCCTTGAGTAGAAATAGTCCATTTTCAAAGTATAAGGTAAAAACATTCACTAAAAGATAAACTAATTGGTGATATATAATTGCCAGTCAAAAGATCTAGGCTCCAGCCCTATTCATAACATTTTAGAGCTGGAGAGATTCTTAAAGAATCTTTTCGCCCCTGCATTTACAGATGAAGGTAAGTGAGGCTAAGTGACAGAGAGATTTACTAAAAATCAAGCAGATAATTAAAAGAACCGAGTGTCTTTCAGATCTGATTCCCACTCCAGTGTTCCATCCATTTAACTCTGTCTTTTGATTAACCTCTGCTGTCTTAGCAGTTCCCTGGACTGGCTTTTGATTCTTAAGCAACTCTTTATGTAATATATGGCTAAAATATGCAGTCTGGATACTTCCAAGAAATGATACAAAATTCTTGAGGAAGTGCTATATTTCTTTCAGAAGAATCCATCTAGCCTATGAATGCCTTCGAAGACATGCTGTTCAATACACTCCTATACTTAATCAAGCAGCTTTACCCAAATGGTCTCCATTCTCAAATCACTGCTCTACCCTTACAAAGGGGGTAGTTACATACCTTGGCCTTTTCCCCAAGACATTTAACCAAAGCAGAATTCAGGTACTGTCTGAGATGATTATTCTCTTCATGTAACCTAGCAAGTTCTTCTTCCTTCTGCACCAGAGTATCTTGGAGCTGCAAAAAGCATACAATGGTGAAGGCCCCTCTACTATATTGACTTTGTAACCTTATAATAATGCCACTGATCCTTAACCTGGTTAAACTTGATTATTATTCTATTTGTTTTATGAACCAAACCTCAGGGAGCCCTTGTTCTGTAAGGCCTAAATTCAATCTACACCCACCTACCACCCCATTGTTCAGTTTTGTGCTCTGAACTTTTTATTCATTGAAAAGTATTTGAAGATATTATATGACTTTTAAGATTGTAACCACAAGGGGATCGGGAAGGTCTGTAGGAAAATGAGCTGCGTGCAACTGTTTAAATATAGAAAAATGTGTTTAGAAAGGTTTCACTGGACTCTTTCCTTGAACGTTAAGAAAAGAAGAAAAACAAGGAGGGGGGTTGGCATCCCGCATCTTCAGATTGATCTTTTTTTTTTTTTTAAAGATTTTTTATTTATTTACCTGACAGAGAGATCACATGTAGGCAGAGAGGCAGGCAGAGAGAGAGGGAAGCAGGCTCCATGCCGAGCAGAGCGCCCGATGCGGGGCTCGATCCCAGGACCCTGAGATCATGACCTGAGCCGAAGGCAGAGGCTTTAACCCGCTGAGCCACCCAGGCACCCCAGATTGATCTGTTTGTATATCCACTAGATTAAATGACTCTCTCAGGAACAACAACAAATAAAACATGGAAAATGAAGCAATCTTTGCAAAAACTTGATAATCATCATCCCTTCTCCAAGTGATGAGCTATGTTTATGAGTTATAAATACGATCACACTCAGTATATCATTTGGTCTTTCCAACAGCCCTCTGAGGAAGGCAGCATAAATCTTTCAATGTCCTAGGTAAGGTAAAAGAGGATTCAAGAAGTCATATAATTACAATGTGTGAAGTCAGGGCCTGACTGTAGGTCCTCCTAGAGGGTTTTGGATGTTGTTGATTTTGTCATTGTTGTTTTTCCCTGTGACACTGATCATCTATCTTCATGTCCATCCCTCTGGACATATATTCACTTTGGTTCTAAGCTGAAAGTCAATATATGAATTTAACAAGGGAAAAGAAGTAAGGTGACATCAAGGGATGATGTTAAGAATAAACTGCATGTGAAGTGAAGTAAGTCAGCCTGAGAATGACAAATGCCATATGATTTCATTCATATGTGGAATCTAAAACTCAAAACAAATGAACAAACAAGCAAGAATCAGACTTATAGAGAACAAACTGATGGCTGCTAGAGGGAAAAGGGTGGGAAGATGGGCAAAATGGGTGAAGAGTAGGGTCAGATACGGGCTTCTAGTTACGAATGAATAAGTCATGGGAATAAAAGGCACAGCAAAGGGAATACAGTTAATGACATTATCGTAGCGTTGTATGGTGACAGATGGTAGCTACACTTGTGGTGAGTATAATGTATAGAGAAGTTGAATCACTATGTTACATACCTGAAACTAATGTAACATTGAGAGTCTGCTATACTCAAATAAAAAAAAATTCAAAAAAAAAAAAAGAGTGAAAAAAAAAGAAGACATAGAACGTGTCGGTCCAGTCTCAGTATTCTGATGAGCTACACATACCTGCTTGTTTCTGTAGAGCTGAGAGGAAAGCTGAGCCTCTTCCCACAAACATGAGTTAGGAACGGGGAAACTGGAGTCACAGGATGATTCTTTGTGAAAATACCAAATGGATAACTGAGAAAACACACTTGTAATTTTTGTGTAATACAGAGCTCATTGAAGGATTTCAGACATTTTAATAGATTCAATTACCTTTCTAAAAATAGCTATAGCCTCCACACAGGAAACAACATATTTAAAGCCTTTCAGAAGGGATAAGCATGCTATGAAAGACAAATATTTGGAGACTATATGCCAAAATGGCTGAAGGGGTGAATTTTTAGGAGCTAAAAGGTCATATTTCTTCTTAATATATAAATTCCCACTGGCAAACTTATAAAAACCATCCCATCTGCACTATGATTTCACTCAGATATTTATTGATCCTTCCCCACTCGGCATAACATTGCCATTCCACTATGTTTTCTAAGTTTCTATCTTATTTTCTAAGGTTTAGTGCTTGATAACGTAGTGTTTGGCTTTAGACTCAAATGCTATTCTTGATGCTACTATTTTCCCCCAGAAAAAAATCTCTGCCTACTTGCATGCCAGTTAAAGCTGATGGAGAGTTTTATAAGTGGTAGCACTTCCTACTTTAAAATAATTTGGATCTTGCTTCTCTGAAGACCTTGATGAAAATCTCAGAACTGTACCCTAAATTCATGTATCTCAAATGTCATTTGTATGTCTTTTATGCTTTTGTAGTTTTTTCCCCCATATTTGATAGCAAACTATAACTACGAGTAAAAATTATGCTTGGGCATGTTAGACTGGTTTACTTTTATTTTATTTTCCTCGTCTAGTACAGTCTCACTCTTGCCCATCTCTACTGAAACTGACATATTACTGAAATATTTTTGACTAAATTAGAATGATGGGTAAGGAGATAGGAATCAAATTTTATAGTTTGGTTTCATATTCTTCGGCATTCTGTCTTCTTTGTTGCTTGTGCAGAAAGCTAAAATTGAACAACTTCCTTCCTGACATATACGTGTGTTTTAATATTTTGGGGCTTTTTGTTTGTTTTTTCTCAAATTCACATGCACACAAAATAATGTGGCAGAACCAGGAGTTCAGATACTTAATTCTGAAGTGCCTACCAGTTTTTCTAGGAACCAGAGTGTTAATATATAAAGTCCTTTAATATTTATAAATACTGTTTACTAAGCCCTGGGTGATAATTAATACATAATTTTCATCACAAAGTTATCTCTCCCTCCAAAGTTGACGTCTTCTTTGAGCAAAAAGGAATCATTTTTTTTTTCCACTTACAGGTACTGTTCATAGGATTTCCTTAGGAAATAGAAGAGTAAGTTAGTAGTTTTCCTTGTTTCTCTCTTATACTCAGGGAAACTTTCCTGAATTCCGAAAGAAATGCTCCGACTGGTATCTTGACTCCAAAAGCATCTCACAGTATTGTTTATAAAACTTTGACCCAACCCCAAATCCCTCAGTGGGTTGGAAGTCTCCAGGAACTATTAAGTGTGGGGAGAAATACATATTGCCCAGTGGACAAGGGGAAGATTCCCATGTTCACTATCTGGCAAGTATAGAAAAGCAGCTTATTTAGGTTGTGAAATGCAGGAGTCTTTGGGCTTTCTTCAACTTCCCATAACATCTCTTCTTCTACAGGGTTCTAGCCCATGATGCTTTGCAACTATGGGTGCTGGAAAAGGGCTTCAGACCTACCAGGAAAGCAGACGAGCAGAACTTACCCTGTGCCTGTGGTGCTTGTTGGGGCTCTCTGTTGTCCAGGAGACCAGCAGCCCAGAAAGAGACCCAAGTCTCCGTGGAAACGTCAACACTAGATTCTGACGTTGTAGTGGAATACGGGCAATTATAACTCTGACCTCCTACAAAGTACTGGTCTTGGCAAGGCAGAACAGTGTTCTGTGAAAGTCAGTACGAAGAATAGGGTCGGGGAGAGGGTCCCAGGAGATGGAGTGATTGGGATTTGGAGGGGAATAAGGGTGGAAGAAAGAGACAAAAATTACATGCAATGAATCAAAAAACAGTACAGGTGTTAAGCACAGATTCCAGATTAATTCAAGTGGTCAAAATACATAATTACTAAAAGGGAATCAGCATCTTGGTTTACCCAGTACTTTCCTTAGGACCTCTCAGCAAAGAACAGGTTAGTATTGGATGGACCAAATTTGTAAATATCCAGGAGTATTTTCTGTTGCCATGACTGAGTCATCCTACAGGCTATCCAGCATCTAAGTAAAAGGAATTCTACTTACTGATTGAAAGACGTAAGAACTATTTGGCTCTTTCTAGCAAATACCTTAATTATATTTCTAATAACCTTGAAAGACACAGAGCCCAGAATGCTAAGGCTGAAATGGACTGAATATGACATATAAGGAAATCTCCTTATATTAGCTTCTTAGTTTCTCAATTATAAACTTGCCTCATTCTTTCCTTCCTCTTTCCTCTGGCTTTAAATGCTACTGGATCCTATGGTGGTCCAAATGGTTTGAAATGAATGTATGGACATATAGATACATTCCAGAGATAACGAAATACATTTTGCTCCTCACTCCAAGCACAGGCACATATAGTCACTTCAGGTAAACATATCATCAAAGCTGAAATATGTTAGTCATCCCAGACAGCAGGCTCTAGGTCTCTCCAGCACTAGGTCTCTATGCCCTTGCAAAGTTATCTTGCCACTACTAACTGCCTGGCATGTATTCTCCACTGTGTTCTGAACCAGTGAACACCCTCCTGCCCCCGACTCCTCAAACTTCAAACACACACTCCTTCCAAATGTCCAAGCAGGGGCAGGTATGCAGCCTTCCTGGGTTAATTTGTACAACAGGCCATTCTTAATTATTTGTCAATGTTTAATCAGGTAAAAAGCCATTCATTTCAGCAGAGCTCAGCTTTGGACAAACTCTTTTTTGACCACTACAAGTCTTGTGTTGACTTGAGGACTTTCTTGGGCATAACATAAACAGAGAGAAAATAAATAATAAGGAGAGAGAGACACAGAGAAAAGTTAATTAAGTCACAATTTGTTAATATTCCCAGTAAGTTAAGTTTTGAAAAAGTCCAGCCTTGAAGCAAGTCCATCTTGGGCAGTGCAGACCAAAGAAATTCAGCACGAAGTTTATCAAGGACTATTTTCTTTTATTCTAAAAGCATGTTCATAGGCTCTTTCCCTGAGGTTATTATTGAAATCAAAGCTGAACTATTATGCAATTGACACCTGAGAAGAAAACAAATCTCAAATACCCCTTAGACTAACTCAAATCCAAATGTTTGCAAATATGCATCTAATCTAGAGGAAACAGGTGGAAAGAAAAGTGAGTGCAGGTATAGAGGGAAAAAAGTTGGGAGAAAGTAGAGAGAGTAGAAATAACACAGCGGGTAAAAGGATGAGAGAGATGGGGAATGAGAGAGAGATAGAAGATGGGGGGGGGGAAGCAGATGGAGCAGCAGAGAAAACCCCGTTTAATGGGCAAGGTAGCCCAGAAATCTTGCATCCAAGGCAGAAGAAATTCTAAATGCAAAGCTTACGAGCTCTCGGAGCCCCCAGGTTTCCACAGCGCATTACCTAAACGCCGGCTCCTCACTTACCATTTTGCAGTGGAGGAAGGCGCTGCAGAAACTGAGCCCTCAATTTTTCGGAAAGCGGGTGGGAGCTTTAAATGGGACTGAGGGGAGGAGCTAGGAGAGGCGAGTTCTAATCTGTGGGAGCTCCCAGTGACGCCTGGGACTCCCGGCGAGCGCCGCCCTCTGATTTGGTGCGAGGCTGTCAAACTGGTGACGTGGGTCAGGAAACAAGAAGCCAAAGTCACTGGCACTCACGGCGACTGCCGCGCGGGGATCTTGAGACCTGCCGCGGCGCTCTGCGTCCTGGTGCGCTGCGCGGCTTCGAAACCCGCGCGGTGCCGGCTCCCCGCCAGCTCTCTGCCTGCGGTCCGCGGGGAGTTGGGGTGGGCGGGGACCGCGCGGCCGGCCCGACGGGGCGAACCTGGCTCCCGAGCGGGGCGGGGTGGACTGGTGTGCCCTGCGGCCGGGGCATTAAGGTCAGAGAAATCCTAAAGCAGGGTGTCAGGGATCAGAGCAGCACTTGGGGAGCAGGTGCAGTAGCCCCAAGACACAATACTGCTCTTGTATATTTCCTGGCCACGTGATCAATACCAACTTACTGAATGATGCGAATTGATTGGCTTTTTTTCTTACTATTTGATAGATCTCATTTTCCCCAACTCCTGAAGTGGGTGTGAAATGTGATGATGATCTATATCCATTCTAGAATGAAAGTTTCAAGGGAATAGCCGTTTCTGTCCATTTTGTTCAATGTTGTCTCCAAAGTGCCTGGAACAATTCCTAGCCTGTCATGGGTGCTCAATAAAGAATTAACTAAGCTACAAATTTAAGAACCTAAAGTGCCTGTCTCTGTGTGGGTCCTATCTTCACAACTACGAGTATGTAGAATAAGTTATTACAATTAAGAAAAATACTTTTCAAAGTATTTGGTTCCCCCTATCTTTTCTCTTGCATTTTATTCTCACGAGTCCTATAAGGTTATAATCCACAGGAGAAAAAGAAGTAATACCATTTTTAAAACCATTCATCTGCTACTAATAGCCAACTCCTATTTCAACTGGCAATAACCTAGGGGGCAGGTGCTCTTATTGTCCCTGTTTCAGTGGATGATGATGAAGCACTGAAATTAAGAAACTTGACCAATGATCACACAATTAGCAAGTAGCAGACTCTGGATTTGAACCTCTGGCCCAGCATCCATGCTCCTAATTACCACAATTCTGTTTTATTTTTTCTCACTGCACATTATAGCAATGCCCGTAAAGGGATTTGTATGTTGAGTCGCCAACCCTGAATGTGACTGTATTTGGAGATAGGACCTCTAAAAAGAGAATCGGGGTTAAGAGATCATAAGGGTGGTGCCCTAATCCGTAAGACTGGGGCTTCCAAGGAAAGGAAGAGACACCGAAGATGGCGGGCCCAGAGAAAAGGCCATGTGAGAATAAAGCCAGAAGGTGGCCATTTTCCAGTCAAGGAGAGAGGCCTCAGGAGAAACTGATAACCCTGCTGACACCTTGGTCTTGGACTTCCAGCCTCTGGAAATGTGAGAAAATGTTGTTTGAGCCATCTCATCTGTGGTTCTGGAAGCCCTAGCAAACTAATCCGGGCATGGTGTAGGGATTGAGAAACCTTCAGAATCTGGCTTGTATAGTCCTCTCTCTAAAGCAGTTTTGACCTGTATTAAGTTTGCATTGGATTTTACTCATCATCCAAAACACTTAGCAATGACTAACACAGCAAATGCTCCTGAAAGTGTTCTGTGTCTGACATTAAGGAAGGAATGGACGAGGAAGAGGAGGAAGGCACCAGACTCGGTTGATACCCTTTCTCTTGTTCCATACCATTTGTTCACAAGCATTTTTAAGTGAATAATACCAGGTTTGGGGATCACTGCCTGGAAGACTCATGGGTCTTGCACAGGGTTACACGACATGACGCATTTCAGTGAGTGACTACTCTCACGGCACAAGGGGGTGGGGATACCTGGCCATAGGACCCTGAGATGATGGGGGAAACAGATCGATACCCGTTTAGGTTATGAGAATTGATGATCTTGTTTAGGACAAAGAAAATCCTAATCAGGGGCACCTGGGTGACTCAGTGGGTTAAAGCGTCTGCCTTCGGCTCAGGTCCTGATCTCAGGGTCCTGGAATCGAGCCCCACGTTGGGCTCTCTGCTCAGCGGGGAGCCTGCTTCCCCCTCTCTCTGCCTGCCTCTCCGCCTACTTGTGATCTCTCTCTGTCAAATAAATAAATAAAATCTTTAAAAAAAGAAAAAGAAAATCCTAATCATTTTCTTGATCAGAGCCAGGGGAAGAAAAAAGAGGATTGACTTATTTTGTTTTCGGAAACTCATAAATTGGATATGTGAAGCTCTGGACAATATGATTTCTTGACTCGAAAAATGACACAAAATGGGAAATTGAACAAACATGGCATGAAACAAAAGGGCATAGGCTTTCGGTCCAAATATACCTGCAGTCCGTTTCTTGTTCTACTCTCTGAGCCTGAAACACCTGGGGCTATATTATCATGGTCTCTAAATTCTCAGCTCCTCTGGT
Source organism: Potos flavus (assembly GCA_028534135.1). Classification (NCBI taxonomy): domain Eukaryota; kingdom Metazoa; phylum Chordata; class Mammalia; order Carnivora; family Procyonidae; genus Potos; species Potos flavus. The sequence continues at coordinate 124,701,884 of CM052898.1, forward strand.
AAATTAAGAAAGAAATACGTACCTGAGAAGCTTATTAAAAAGCTGACCACTGCTGCATGAAAACTCCAAAATCACTGCCTAAGTCACAAATAGCAGCTATTATTGTTATGTGTGGAGGACTCTTTGAACATATATGCTGCTGTGTCTTGCCTGTTAAAAGTAACTGAAAATAAAAGCTACACTTATTAAACAGATTTTTTGAGGGCTAGACATATTTTTTTTAAAAGTCTTTGATGGATTTTAGCACAGAGACATGTCATAAATCATTAGCTACTTTGCCTTAGTAGGAGTGGGAATGTATAAGGTATTAGAGGATCCCTAAAGTTAAACCGTGAAGAGCTATTGACAATTGAACATAAGTCATAAGATACAGCTTACCCGAAATCATGAACTGATGGAAACTTTTCCAAATCCTTAAGGTCTGATTTAGGCATATCTTTTTATTTAAGATCTACTGCTTGGGGGAGCGTCTGGGTGGCTCCATTGAAGGAGACCCATCTCAGGTTCTCTGTTCAGTGGGGAGCCTGTTTCTTCCTCTCCTTCTGCCCCCCCCCCCCAAACTCATGTGCTTTTTCTCTCTCTCTCAAATAAATAAATAAAATCTTAAAAAAAATCTACTACTTGGGTATAAGCCTTTTTTTTTTGTTTGTTTGAAGGGTTTTGTTTTTTTTTTTTGGTTTTTGTTTTAATGAGTCAAGTCAAGTAAGAATAACGTGAAATCCTTTGGCCATTTTTTATTCACATTTTTGAAAGAAAGAGGTGCAACTTCTTTGGTGATAATTTTTTCTTCTACAGACAATAAGATCAGTAAAAACTGTCTTTTGTATTGTGGCTGAAGAGATGGTGTTAAAAGGGAGGTAGCTAATAACAGTCCAATTGTTGAATTGGGGTACTACCTCCTGCCAGGGCAAAGAAATAATAACATAGAAGGTAATTTGACCTGCACACAAACCAAGTCTGCAGACAGGAAAGGGTAGTGTGTGATCAGTGGTAGGCCAAGGAAATAAACAGATTGGCATATGGAATGTTCTTTTATTTCACCCCTGGAGGACACTTTATTTGATTACCTTGTTAGTGAATTCAGTAGCATATATAATAAAAGAACAAGATAGAAATTATCTTTACAAACATGGTCTTTTCCTATAGCTTCAACAGCTGAATCTCCAAGCAATAAAAGATTGTATTTCTCCTTTCACATGTAAGGAAAGAAAAGCTGAACCCTTAGAGAAAATTCAGTTCAGTAGATGATTTACATTGGGAGACTTATCCTTTGCACATTTTATTTTAGCAAGTCTGGAGAACCATGACATGTTTAGTTCGTTGAGGCATAGTTTTGAGTTTCACCCTTCCAGAATAATGTGTGGAAATCAATCATGCTGATATGGGCAGAGTCCTGACTATTCCCTACGACCCACATGTCAGCAGAGCTTCCAGTAACCACGCATATACAATAATACGCCATGGTAAATCTGTTCTTACATGAACAAAGGTATTTATACAAAAGAAAGTCAACTGCTATTTCTGGCAACAGGAAAGGAAAAAGAGTAAGTTTGAGAAAATGATAGCAGGTGATTAGCCGGAAAAGAGAAAGACCTTGGACAAATTAAAAAGTGAGATGTTTAATTAGGGCCTGGATAGATTTGTGTAGTTTAGAGCTAAGTGTGTATGTGTGTGTGTGGGGGGGGGAGCAAGGAGATAAAAATTTATGATACCACTTTATTGGGTGTTCCAGCCAGAATTTATTTCAATACCTTTATAACCAGTTTTAATCCTTTATTTATTGACTCATTAAGTGATTGCTTAATTTTTCAATTGTACTTGGTTGTATTATGTTAAGGCAGATCATACACTATAATAATATTCACAGATCTGAAGATTCTCAAGTCTAAGGGTATATCTTTCAAATATTATGTCATATTTGAGGGATAACTAGCAAAGGGATAAAGATCTGTATTCATTGTAGAAAGTGAGGTAAGCCTTCCCTGCACTTTGTAGCATTGTTTTCTGTCTTTTCTCATGAAATGACACTTGAAAATAGTATTTGTGGGCATGCTGGAATAAATAGTTGAGGCTTATCTGGACAGGCTTGGGGGTTCCCATTTCTTCTAGATGTTGTCAGGTCACCCTGAGGATGGGGCACCAATATCTCTTAGGGTTTTAACTCATCATGCTTTAGTGCACTGGTAGGGAAACTCTGCTCTGTGATACCTATCTGACCAAACTGGAATAAAATAATTTCAATGGTACTATAAAAATACATACAAAATAGTGAAATTAATTTTGCTTTACCACAAAGTTTAGAGATGTGGAACCCCAAAAAAACAAACCAAAAATCAAATACAACTCTACTCATTACTCCAACATTAGAAAAAATGAAAATAATGACATTATATCAGAGATATGTTCATCTGGCTGTGATTTAAGATATAAGGAATTTTTGATGTGCCCGGGTGGCTCAGTCAGTTGAACCTTCAACTCTTGGTTTTGACTCAGATCATGATCTCAGGTCTAGATCAGCCCGGAGTCTGCTTAAGGTTCTCTCTCTCTCTGCCCTCCTCCCTGCATTCGTGCTGTCTCTATCAAATAAATTAATCTTAAAAAATGAAAAAGGAATTTCTGCTTCAGGAACACTAGTATTTTCATAAACTGGGCTTCAATGCTTTTATTGATCCTGAAATCCCTCTCAAGGATTTTTGATCTAGTGGTTGGTGGATGGATTGCTGATGAAGCATTAAAAATGAGAAAGGTGAATTGGCAGTGACCATGGCATCCAATTTTATCCTGAAGATAATAGAAATAAGGATGTCACTGTTTGGTTTCTTCAAAAAGCTTAGTTCAGAATGTAATAGCAAAACAGGACAGCTGGGAATGGATTCCTTCTAGCCCTGGAATTATCGGAGAATCTGCAATAATGTGACTCCTTTTATGACCAGAAGACAAAGATATATATAGATACAAAATGTTAAGCTACAGTGAATTTACAATTCCATAGTTTTGAAATCCATAATCTATAAAATGTTCATTGGTTTCTTATTAACCCAATAATTTGTGGCAAAATCACCTTATTTGTAGTCAAATCAAAGAAACTTGAAGTTTGTAATAATGAAATTTGGATGTTTCTAGCCCAACTCTGTTCTGCATATTTCTTTTTCACAACATGAAAGCATAATGCCAACCTCTACTCGGTGGAAGCATGTATACATTCAAAAACAATCTGAGAAAATACCAAGAATTGGAATTGGTATGAAATTAATAAAGCCAAATGTCATTAGAATGGCTACAGAGAAGGATTCGAATATGAATAAAGTACCATGCCAGCAATAAAGTAAAACTCTAAAATCCTTAGAGGGCAATGGCGAACACAGTTTTTGCTTCCTCCAACCAGAAGACTTACTGGCTGCCACCTCTGGAAAAGCAGGGTTATCACCGCATGACCAAATCATAGCCAATCTTAAACATACAAACAAATTTTAATAGTTTCATTTGGAGGGGAAAGGGTACCAAAAAATAAGCCATCATATTGACTAAGCTCTAAAAAATAGTTTATTGTCCTAGCGTACACTTAGTAAAAACTCAAGTTGCATATCGTAGAAGTTGCATTGTTAAAAAATTTTTATTAGCAATTATTCTTTGCATATTCTTTAGTCTCTATCTAGAAGTGTATCAATGTACATGTTTTTATATTTGCATATATACACATGCATGTATCTGGAGGAATCCATGAGGCCCACTGCTTTGAAATACTTACAAATGGCAGTGTAAAGATGTTGGGAAACAAAGACTCATTCTCTACTCCTAGCTTTTTTATAAAGGGACAATGATTCCCATGAAAACAGATTTATTTGATTGATGGGATTGGAAGAAGAAAAGGAAATGTGTTTTCCACATTAATGTCAGCATCTACAGCATCTTCCCCTGAAGGAAGCTTTCAGGGAAAGCTCTGTCCCAGTTAGACAGTGTCAACTGCGTGTGGCTGGCCAGTGTCACCTGTGATAGGGCAATTAATCTATATTATTTGGAAATGCATATTAGGAAGCCTATTAAAACCACAGATGTAAGTTGTGTTTGACAAGCAAACTTTTTTTAAGTGTTAAAGGTAACATTTATTTCCATGTGCCTGTGTTTTGTGTCTGTTGCTTATTTATTTCTTAACATAGTAGAGAAAGAAAGGAGTATGATCATATGTAAAGAAATATATGAAGAAATAATTGTATGCTATGTAATAAAACATAAGTAATCAGGAGAAAAAATATACATGGAATTCAGCCATATGCAAATATATTTTGAGAACTTTAAAATATCCATATACTTTGTCAGCAAGCACAAAAAATTTTATAAAAGCAATAAATCTGAACAAAAGTACAGCTTTGTTCATCGCATCAGTATAAAAAACACTCGTAAAAACTTTCTAAACATCTAATAATAAGAAACTCTTTCATTAAATTGCAGTATGTCCATATCATGGATTGCATATCCACAGAAACTGTTTTTGGAAAAAGTTAAAGACATGGACAAACAATATTATATTAAACGTATTAAAAGGTATACCAGTATATTTATATAAATGAAATAAATAAAAGAAAATATACTAACATATTAGTGATGTTTGTGGTTTTGTAAGGGAAGTGTGATTATGATTCTATTTTCACCTTCCTGCATATTCCTGAAATTTTACAGGAAACATGTTTTGCTTTCATAATCAGAAAAAAGTTATCCAAATATATGTGAAATCATACAGATGATTATTAGTGATATATTTTTGTGGAATAACATCACATTTAAAATTGAAGCAACCTGAACAGTAGTGATAATGTCTGTGTGTATATTGATTAAAAAAAGAATTCCATATTTCTTTTACCCAAATTTGCATTGTGAGGGGTGAGGTGGATGTAGAGAAATGCTTTATTTTCTTCCTCCCTCAAAGCTCAAAACTGTTTTAAAAATTGTACAGCTTTACAGAAAGGAGAAAAAATACAACAAAATAGCTGCTTTATTTAAATATTGCATTGCTCGCAAACACCAGAACCAACAAAGATTTAGTGGGGCTTTGACACCAAGATAAAAATACAATAAAATACAAAAAGGATTTGGTCCATTTTTTAACATATAGAAGAAAAAAATTAACTAGGTGTGATTATAATCTTCAAAAGAAAGCAAAAGTAGTGAAAAGATTAAAAAGAACTAGTAGAATTAACAAGTTGCCAGATACTAGTTTAAAAACGAAAGACATTTTGAACACTCAGTGCTATGTAAAGGTAGAACTTGATACTCTGTGAGTAGTGAGCTCTTGGTCACTAGAAGAATTAAAAAAAAGCCTGGATTACCAGTAACCTCAGATGTTTTCTATTTCTTTCATCCGCTGGTGATACCAAGAAGATATGCTCCTTAAAATTATTTCCAATAATAAGAACTCACAATTCAACATGGTTTTGAAATTAGAAATCTATCTATGTAATTAATTTTCCATGCATATTTTTAAGGGGATGAAGAACTCTTTGCCCTTTCTTATATGGGGGCAGTGTTGCTGAGATTTAGTAGAATCGGGATGAAGGGTGATTTGGAAGACAGGAAGAAGCAGCAGTGGGTAAGAATGTTGGCAATAGGGCAGGATCACTGTTAATTCCCGTTCCTAGAGCATCTTTTCCTCCACTCTCAGGGTCACTTAGGTCCTTAGAACTAGTTGTGGTAAGTAGGAGGAGCACATTTAGTGAGAGGATATACTGAGTCCAGCCCAAGTCTTAAAGGCTTAAGCTTTAGGAACAAAAAAAAAGAATTTGGAGTACAGCACCATCATGGGTCATGTTACACTAAGTCATAACTTATCAGGGTTCAATTCAAAGGTAAAGGTCACCAAATTGAGCTTCCTCCCACATTGATGCCTGTGAAAACTTCAGATTGTGAGCAGACCAGGATTTCCAAAAATTTAAAAAATAAATACACCGTTAAAGCAGATGACAATATCTTGCATAAAATGTAAAATTTTAAAAATAAATTTAAAGAATATAAGGAGGAAATGGGCCAAAAAGTGGGCAATCAGAAGAGAAGGAGAATGTGAAAACTGGTTCACTAAATCCTCTATTTTATTGAGGCTAATAAACCGTAAGTTAAGTGTATTGCTTTTGCTGTTTGTGGAAAAAGTTTGTTCTTGTCTTTTGTTCTTCTTTGGTTAGCCATTTCCCTGCAGGCGTGATGCATGCGTTACTTCTTTTGCTTTGAAACTACAACTATGTTCTAGCTGAAAATGTACGTATGGAACAGAGAAAGTCCTACATAGTTGATGACCCTCAAGAATCACTTTTTCTATGTAAAGACAGAGGTCAAAACAGAAATATGAAGTAAAAATTACAGGGATATGGCTTTACATTCAATAGTTAAAGCTTCTTCTAATAGAGTTGTCAAAAAAGAAATAGTTTTTTATAGGCAGTGGTGGGTTCTCCAACCTTGGAGGTTCAAAAGTCAGAAAGCAGGGAGGTCGGTTAGTGAATGCAAGAAAGGATTCACTCAAAAAGTAAGTGAGCTTCTCTTCCATTTCCTGCTGCCTTCTATTTCCTTCTCCCCAGAAGTACTGGGGAGAAAGCACTGAACAAAATAAACGTAGTCTCTGTCTTAATGATGTTTATACCTAGGAGGAAATATTGCACACATATTGACATAAATTAAAACAGTGATAAGCACAACAAGGCAGGAATTATAAAGTACCATGTGAGTGTTGAACCATGTCCCTAACCTATTTGTCCCGGGGGGAAAAAAGCTGGGAGTAGACTGAGGTGCCTAGGTACATTTTCCTGAGGAAATGATATTTTAGCAAAAACTTGAAGAGTATTGGGGTGTCTGGGTGGCTCAGTGAGTTAAGAGTCTGCCTTTGGCTCGGGTCATGATCTCAGGGTCCTGGGATTGAGCCCCGCATCGGGCTCTCTGCTCAGTGGGGAGCCTGTTTCCCCCTCTCTCTCTGCCTGCCTCTCTGCCTACTTGTGATCTCTCTCTCTGTTAAATAAATGAATAAAATCTTTAAGCCCCCCAAACCCCCCCCAAAACAAACAAACAAACAAACAAACAAACAAACTTGAAGTGTAGGAATTGAACAGGTGGAGAAGGAGAGGCAAATATGCAACCAGGAAGACTCAAGAGCACCTGAAAAAGCCCTGTAACACATACTGGAGACAGAAACGCTGGTGAGTAATGGGGCTGGAGAGGTAGGCTGAGACTGAGTCATGTAGGCATCATGTTCTATCCTAACAACAGTGGGAAATTATTGAAAGGTTTTAACTAGGTGAATGCAGTTAGATTTGTTTCCAAATCTTCAAATACTGGATAAAAGAATGGCCTTCCAAATTTGAGGGTCTACAAAATTGAGGTACTTCCTCCAACCAGTTACACCTTAGACAATACAGGTCCCCAAACCCTTGTGTAGAACTAGCTCTCATTTAAAAACAATACAAAAATATCATTTTTCATTCTTCCTGTATTATTCCCAAGGTTTAAGATATGTAGATTCATAATTTTAAGAATAGCAAGGTGCTTTACACATTATCTCATCTGATCTCTCATCTCTTAAGACACACCCAAGAAAGAGTTCTAACGAGTTGTCCAAGGCTACCTATTGTTTAATGCAAAGTTAAACCAGAGCCTGGGTCTCCAAAGGTCCTTCCAATCTTGCTATTACTCAGTGTTGTTATTTTATGAATGATTAGTGATCATAATAATTTTGCAGTGTTTATTAGGCAGTCACACTTTAAATATGAAGTTTTGGGCTATCGTGTTTTTATTTTATAATAATTCAGGACTGTTAAAAAGTTATTCTGATGAATATTCTAAATAACATCAGAAAAACTTATATAATATCCTGAAATTGAAGTGCAGTTATATTAGCCATATTGTGCCACTTGTTTAAGTATCATTATTTAGGCTATTTCTAACACAAAAAGTATTATATTTTGGGGGGCTATTTGATTTTATTATTATTATTTTTTTATTATGTTATGTTAGTCACCATATTTTACATCATTAGTTTTTGATATAGTTTTCCATGATCCATTGTTTGCGAATAACACCCAGTGCTCCATGCAATACGTGCCCTCCTTAGTACCTATCACTGGGCTCACCCACTCCCTGACCTCCCCTACCCTCTAAAACCCTCAGTTTGATTCCCAGAGTCCATAGTCTCTCATGGTTCATCTCCTTCTCTGATGCCCCCCTTCATTTTTCCCTTCCTTCTCCTAATGTCCTCCATGCTATTCCTTATGTTCCACAAATAAGTGAAACCATATGATAATTGACTTTCTCTGCTTGACTTATTTCACTTAACATAATCTCCTCCAGTCCCATCGATGTTGATGCAAAAGCTGGGTATTCATCCTTTCTGATGGCTGAGTAATATTTCCTTGTATATATGGAGCACATCTTCTTTATCCATTCATCTGTTGAAGGGCATCTCAGCTCCTTCCACAGTTTGGCTGTTGTGGACACTGCTGCTATGAACATTGGGGTGCATATGGCCCTTCTTTTCACTACATCTGTATCTTCGGTGTAGATACCCAGTAGTGCAATTGCTGGGTCATAGGGTAGCTCTATTTTTAATTTTTTGAGGAACTTCCTATTAATCTGGACTCTGCCTGCAGGAAGACTTTCTAAGCATATAGATTTTTTTTCTTTTTTAGATCTACCCTCTTATCAATTTTCAAATATACAATACAGTATTATTAACTATAGTCACCATGCTAGACATTATGTCCCCATGATTTATTTGTCTTATAACTGGAAGTTTATACCTTTTGACAGTCTTCAATCATTTGCCCATCTCCTCCAACCTCTCCATCCCCCCACCCCCCAACCGCTGGTAACCACCAGTCTGTTCTCTGTATCTATGAGTTTGGTTTTTTGTTTGTTTGGTTTTAGATTCCTCAAGTGAGACCATACAGTATTTGACTTTCTCTGACTTATTTCACTTAGTATAATGTCCTCAGAGTCCATTCATATTGTCACAAATGGCAAGATTTCCTCCTTTTGATGGCTGAATAATATTCCATACATAACATTACGAACAAAGAGCAAGGCACACAATATTGGGAAGGTTTGGTTTCCAATTCTGTGTTAAGAGGATCTGTGAAACTTGTCATTTCATTGAAATTGTTGTATTTCATTAAATATTGTATTCTTTTCTCACGGTTCCCTAACCATCCTCTGGCCAGTTTTGTTTTTTATATCAAAATAAATATATATATTGAGAATTTGGTCCAAGTTTCCCTCCTTCCATTGGCTGTGTAAGTGTAGAGCCTATAGGAAGGCAAAGTTGTTTTTTGTTTTTGTTTTGTTTTTGGTTTCTTTTGGAAGGTAAAGGTTTTTATCACACTAATTTTTACCCTTCTTCTGGTGTTCATTGATCTCTTTGCATTTCTTTAATTTCTTCTCTCTCTCCTTTTTTTTTCTATGCCAGCTTCTTGTATTTTTCTAACCCTTTAAGAAGTTTAAATGTTTACTGGAAGAGGTGGAAGAAAATTCATAATAAAATATATATACAAATAAATAAGGAAACTCTAAAATCACAATAGAAAAAATGTGCAGAAGATATGAATATTCATCGAAGAAAACAACAAATGGTTACTGATGTGTAAAATTGTTAACCTTACCAGGAATTCTAAAATGTCCACATGTATGTTTATAGATAATTTTACAGAAGTAATTTTAAAAATATGTAACTTTCTTTGTTGCTCGTGTGGCAGATATATTTTTAAAAAATAGGCATAACAGTATTTCCATTCCCATATGTGCTTTTAGAAACTTGCCACTTCCATCAAGATGTGTGTTTCCCTTCCTCTTGAAATTGCATGGGACATCAGGACTGCCTCAACCAAATAAACATCACAAGGTGTTATGACTCTTTCTCAATCTCTCTGTCTCTTCCTCTCAATACTCATTCTTGGAACCCAGCCATACTGCTATGGGAAAGACCAGGCTACAGGAGATAGGCATTCCAGTTGACAGTCTCAGGTCCCAACATATGGTTGGTATCAAAACCAAACCACATGAGTGAGAGAGCATTCACATGATTTCAGCCTGGTCTTCTAACTTGACCCTGGGTAGTGCAGAAGTGAGCTATTCTCCTGAGCTCTGCCCTGACCAAATTGCAGATTCCCGAGTGAAATAAATATTGTCATTTCTTTAAGCCAGGATTTCTCAGCTTCACTCTACTGATATTTTGGACAGAAGAATTTTTTGCTGTGGAGGGCTGTTCTGTGCATTGTAGGACATTTATGAGCATCCCTGGCCTCTTGCCTATAGTAACCCCCTTGTAAATGATGGCAATCAAAAAATGTCTGTTGGGGGTGGTGGCAAAATCATCCCCAATTGAGAATCATTGCTTTAAGCCACTAAGTTTTAAGGTTATTTGTTATACAGCCATAGTGATCACTTGTCTCTCCCTATCCCGGACATTGTCCCCCACCAACACCCCCCATTTATTTTTATTTATCCATGCCTGCATAATTAAATAGATAGACATTTATATATAATACATGCACACATACCGTGTATGGCTATTTTTAACATAATTTTACATTTTAACATCATTTTACAAAAGAATAGAAAGATATTATATAGATTTGTCCATATAATATTTCTTTTCTCACTTACTGATACCTTGTAGAAATGAAGTAAACTGGAATAATTTTCATATATTTTATTTTGTTGGCTCTAAAGTAATATATTGGCTAAAATATATTGTTATATAATATTATGTAATATATTCAATTTCTCTCAATGGATATTCAGATTATTTCCATATTTTTCCCATTAATACCATATAATAAACTTTTCCCATGCATATATCCTTATGTAGGAGTGATTTATTTCTTAGGGATAGGTTTCCAGGAAAGTATTTGCTGGGTCAAAGGGCTTATAATTTTAATAGATATTGCTAGATTGCTTCTTTTAAATTGGCTGCAATACTTTACATTTCAATTAGCAGCTTTCACCTTCTTTCATTTGTTCAGAATATTTTATGTAGTTCACAATTTATATATATATACATACATACATATATATTTCATATATATTTATTACACATTTCATGTAAGTCCTATCCTACTCTGCTAATTTCTAAGTATTTTCAGCTGTGTATGTGTGCTATTATGACTATGAGAGATTTTTTTTTCTCTTTCCATTCCTACATGCTTCAGAGCTAAAGAGAAAACCAGTTTTTTTTTAACATATGTTTTGTATCCAGACTTTTTACAAATTCTCATATTAACTTTAATAGATTTTTCTAGAATCTCCTTTGATGGATACAATCATAGAAAACAGCAGAAAGAAGTGTAATTCTCTTTTCCAATATTATTACTACTTATTTATTTCCTTACCCTATTGCTTTCAGTACACCTCCAGCCAATATTGAAAACTCATGTTAAAAGCAGGCTTCAGGGGTGCTTGGGTGGCTCAGTGGGTTAAAGCCTCTGCCTTCGGCTCAGGTCATGATCTCAGGGTCCTGGGATCGAGCCCCACATCGGGCTCTCTGCTCAGCGGGGAGCCTGCCTCCTTCTCTCTCTCTGCCTGCCTCTCTGCTCACTTGTGGTCTCTCTCTCTCTCTCTCTCTGTGTCAAATAAATATATAAAAAATCTTAAAAAAAAAATTAAAAAAATAAAAGCAGGCTTCACTAGCCAGTCTGTTACCTTACATAAAATGGGGTAAAGCTTTGTTATTTATAGCAATATGTGTTGTTTTACTTGCATAGTGAAGTATTAAATCTACTAGTTTCTTCTAATTTTATTTGGTGTTATTATTAGAATGACTACTTAATTTTATCAAATTCTTTTTCAATATCTTTCAATATCTTTAATTCACTCCCTCAGTTTTTTTTCAGTTATTAGTAATCGTTTAAAAATTTCCACTTCCAGTTTGTTTCCTGAGAGTAAGAGTCTCTTACGGTTTGTCTCCCTCTCTGGTTTCATCTTGTTGCTGGAGGGGAGGGTGGACATTGGGGAGGGTATGTACTATGGGGAGTGCTGTGGATTGTGTAAGACTGGTGAATCACAGACCTGTATCCTTGAAACAAATAATACATTACATGTTAATTTAAAAAAAGAAGAAAAATAAATAAATAAATAAAAATTTCCACTTATTTTTTCACTCGACAGTGGTAATTATATAACTTGCCAAAGGATCATTCATTCTTTAGGTTCTCAAACGTGTTGCCATATAATTATGTAGCATAACATTTTATATTCTTTTAATATCCTCTGCAGTTAAGTCTTATTTCTAATCTTATGTGTTTTACTCCCATTCTTTCATCCTTAAACAGTCTTATAAAGGCTTTATCATTTCTTACTGGACTTCTCAAAAAAAGTTTGATTTATTTACCTTTTTTTCTCAAATGTAAATAGAGGTTATGATTGTGTCCACTTCACAGGGTTATCATGGTGAGGATTATGAGTGAATAGTCACAAGGTTCTTAGATTTACTCCAATTTAAAAAGAAACATATTGCAGCATCTTATTTTAAGTATTTTTTCATCAATATGTACTTCTTCATATATTTACCTACTGTATTGTTTGTTGTACAAAGGCCTATAACTGCATATCTTCCTCACAAAATGTGTCTTTTTAAAAAAAAAAAAATTTATTTATTTATTTATTTATTTATTTGAGAGAGGGAGAGAGAGCAGGGGACGGGGGCAGAGGGAGAGAGAGGGGCAGAGAATCCCAAGCAGTCTCAGCACTGAGCCCAGAGCCCAACGTGGGGCTTGTTCTCATGACCCTGAGATCATGACCTGAGCCAAAACCAGGAGTCCATCACTTAACCGATTGAGCCACCCAGGCACCCCGTGTCTTTGTTAACACGTGCCAGCCCACTTTATATCTTCGTTAGTGCTTTCACCATAAAAACCACTTTCTGACACTGCCATTCCCTTTCTGTCTTAATTGCAGTTGCTTTAAGATTTTCATTAGTTTTCATTCTGATTCTTATGAATAGCATAGAGCTGGATTTTTTAAAATCCAGTTTAAAAACGTAAGTGTTTTTATGGGAGACTGTAGTGCATTTCCAATTTAATTAGTAATAGATAAAACATTTTATATGTTTCATTTTGTTTTATGCTTTTATTGATTTGCTATTTTTAGTAGAATAATGTTCATTTTATTTTCATATTGATGAACATTGATCTTTCTAAAATCCAAGAAATCAGAAGATTTAGTCTTTATTTTTATTTTGTTTTAACTTGTTTTTCTGTAAAGTTAACCATTTTTTACTTCATAAAACATTAAATACCTATTTGTTCACTATTTAGGATTACAGAATTATTATATATACACTCATACATATATACATATATATGTATTATCAAATATAAATATTACTGAATATATATAACTGAAGTGATTATATGTATGTGTGTATTTAAAATATAAATTACTGCTTATTTAAAAATTATATTTATTTCAGTATATTCTAAAGATTTTACAATGATTCTATGTAACTTTATAATTAGAAATCTTCTGCCCCTCACGCTTTAATTTTTTTAAAGAAAGAATTATTACATTCTTTACAATGAAATTGGATTTAATACTGTGTCAGCTAAAACCATACTGCCCTCTATGGGATTTTGGCTGATTCACACTGTATTTATGTATGTATGTATATCTGTGGCTCAGAGATTTGCACAATGATATTTATTTACATAAAAGAAACCTAAGTATAAGATGTAAATGTGAAAGAAGTATATGTTAAAATGGCCAAGATAGTCACTTGGGCCACTGAATCAGTATCACTGTCCTCCTAAGGCTGGACTCCATACAATTTAATATAAAAAACATGCCTGGTAAAAGTGAAACCAAAAGTTCATAGGGGAAAAAGCACTGTGATTCAAATAAATTCAATTCTTTAAAGCATTGACTTAAATATAATCAATAATTTTGAAAAGTATGTGGAAAAGAAAAACATCAGTTGTAGACAAATTTGGTTTACTCTGCAATGGCTACGTATGTTCTTTGCCCTATGTGTAGCACTTGGTAGACATGCAGAGATTCATTTAATATCAAAGATGTAAAGAACTTTTGAGACCCTTTGGTCCATTTCTCTCATTTTGTAGAGAAAGAACTTACTAGCAGAGAGATCACGGGACTTTACCAGGCTCACGCTTGAGACCCTAGCACAGCTCTTTCTTGGATACATTTCTCCATATTTCTAGGCTAGTACAGTTTTTCCTATTACACAGAAATACTTTTCTGTTTCTGGGCTGTATAATGTCTTCCCATTCATTTCTATGTTTTTTTATATCAGAGTTTTTCTGGATCCCCCTTTTTTCTCTTTCACTAAAGTGTTCCTTTCTTCTTCTGCTTTCCTTTCAGCATTGCTTAAGCCCACTTAGCTGTTAGATTATTCAAATTTAAGAACCCACTGAGGATAATGGCATAAAAATGATACTTAAATCTCTTTCTATTTAGAATTTAAGATATACTCTATCTGTGAAGTTGGTCACACAGAATATGCACACATTTAGATATTAAGTCAACCAAGACACATTATAGAGAATTTAGACTTTGAATTTAGACCGTGGCTTAAATCATAGCTCTGTCTCCTACTAGAAGTGAGATTGTGGGTAAATTACTAAATCCTTCTTTATAAAGTTATTTCTTCATAAATATATTTTTTTCAATTTCTTTATGAACATATTACCACATAGTTTGCATGGTTGTGATTTGGAATAAATGAAGTAGTATGTGTAAAGATTCTAGTATACTGCTTCTGTCATTTAGTGGGCACTTAATAGTTTCCAAAGTAATCAAATATTTAATGAAAACCCACAAATCCATCTATCATGCATTAATCCTATCAAAAGTTAATTGAGTATTTGCTTCATTATAAAAAAAATCATCACCTACTTAGTGTGTTACCTTTGCACTCCGATTGATGTTTTCCGATGTCCTGAAATTCTGAATGTTAAAATTGTTTAATTGATTGATATTTCCTTTATGGTAATTCTTTTGTGTCCTGTTCTTGAAATCTTTGGCTACCCCTATCTTTTCTTCTGAAGGTTTTGTTGTCTTACCTTGTGCATTTATATCTGTAGTCTATCTGATGTAATGTTTTATTGTGTTAGGTTGAGGTTAAGATTCATCTTTCTCCACAGAGATATACACTTGATTCAGTGTTTTTGTTAAGATGATTGTACTTTTTCTCCACTACACTTCAGTGTTACCATTTTCACAAGTTATAAATCAAGTCATCATATATTTGAGTTTAATATACTTCCTATTCTGTTCAACTCCTGGTTTTTGTTTGTTTTTTGCTCTAGTAATGCACTGTCTTAATCACTATAATTTTAAAATTTATATAATTTTATACTATAATTTTATACTTAGGTATATTAAGTTTTGAAATTTTATCTTTTGTTATTCTCAAAAGATATCCAGGCCAGGGGCTCCTGGGTGCCTCAGTCTGTAAAGCTTCTGATTCTTGACTTTAGCTCAGGTCAGGAACTCAGGGTCAGGGGATGGAGCCCAGTGTCCAGCTCCGCCCTGGGCAAGATTCTCTCTCCCTCTCCTCCTGCCCCACACCTCTAGCACTCTCTCTCTCAATCTCTCTCTCCCTCTTAAAAAAAATATATCTGGACAATTCTTGGCCATTTGCATTTCAATGTCAGCTTGTCAATTTCCTCCAAAGACTGCTGGGTTTTGTTTGGGATTATAGTGAATCTATTTATCATTTTTGGAAGAGTTATTATCCTAATAACATTGTGTCTTATAAACATGAACATTGTCTATCCAAATGCAAAATTTTAATATGATAAGTACCTTTCAAGACAGAAATCTAAGATTCAAAATCCAAAAAAAGCATAGGGGTTAGAACTTCAATAAGAAGAGGGACTTGGGGCGCCTGGGTGGCTCAGTGGGTTAAAGCCTCTGCCTTCCGCTCAGTTCATGATCTCAGGGTCCTGAGATTGAGCCCCGCATCGGGCTCTCTGCTCAGCAGGGAGCCTGCTTCCCCCTCTCTCTCTGCCTGCCTCTCTGCCTACTTGTGATCTCTCTCTCTGGCAGATAAATAAATAAATCTTTAAAAAAGAAGAAGAAGAAGAAGAAGAAGAAGAAGAAGAAGAAGAAGAAGAAGAAGAAGAAGAAGAAGAAGAAGAAGAAGAAGAAGAAGAAGAAGAAGAAGAAGAAGGAGAAAAGGGACTAATTAGTGATAAAAAGATGTGAAAGATTGATGGGACACAACTCTTGATAGAAGATTAAGAAAGTATCTACTTGATAATTTCTATTTTTCCCTACAAAGAAGACAATAAATCCATTAAGAGACAGAGATACAGGCTTGTGGAAAACTATGAAGGTTAAAAATTGCCACAGAAGGGCAAGAGAGAGAAAACAATCCGCTCTAAGTTTCAGATAAAGAGAAAGACCATGAGTGTATAGTAACTAAATTATGTGATCAGTAACATAGGGGTAGAGACAGATTAAAGGATGTTTGGATTGATCTGTTTTTGAGGGTTTGTTGAAAAGTTTTTTGAGGGTTTGTTGAAAAGTTTTATAGGAACTTCAGTATAGTGACAGATTTGAAGGTTTTGGTAAAGGAGTGTAGAAGTGTTGGATCATAAAAGAAAAATGTCTCAAGAAAACTCAAAGAATTGGAGAAAATAGTCAAGAAACTAGATGCCTTATGGAAGGCAGAGATCAAGCATAGTAAGAATAAATAAGCAAAGTACTGGAAAGATGGGGGTTATTGTCGGGTAATGTGACAAGATGAAGTTATGAAAGATGTCCCAAAGCTACTTAAATGTATTTTGATCTCTTACTCTTGAAAACAGTGTAGAACTTACTTAAACCATCCCTTCAGAGTACTGGTTTGTAGAATAATTTGCTGGACTTGGGTCCCTCTTATGACTAAATGAATGCTTCTGGGTAGGATGGTGAATGTGGGTAAAAAAGGTAAGCTGAGGCAAAGAGTGAAAAAAATCAACTATATTTGATGTAATTAGAGCTTTTATAATGTGCTTTAGAGATGAGGTGGTTATTCCACTGTGTTTTTAAAAGTAGAAAAATGGAGGGGTGCCTGGGTGGCTCAGTCGGTTAAGCTTCTGACTTCTGCTTGGGTCAAGATCTCAGGGTCCTCATTCAGTGGGGAGTCCTCACTCCCTTTTGGGCTCCCTGCTCTGCAGGAAGGGAGTCTGCTTGTCTCTTTCCCTCTGCTCCTCCCCCTGCTCATGCATTCTCTCTCTTTCAAGTAAATACAATCTTTAAGAAAATAAAACAAATTAAAGATAAGAAAATGGAATCTTGGAGGAAATATTATTTGTCATAGGGGTAGAATTGCAATTTGAACTTAGATCTCTTGTGTGTCTCATCTTCCACCAGGGTGGGTGTAGCCATCATACTTTCCTTGTATTTTGTGAGTAGGTATCCTATATCTTGAAGCATGGTAGAGTCATTCGCTAGTTGGAAAATGTTTATAGCATTTTTAGTTTTAATGGTATTCCCATTAGATTTATAAAATTTTCATAGGTATAACTCTGTGAGATTCACTTCAATGTTTCACACTTTAAAAATACAGGAATCAGGGGTGCCTGGGTGGCTCAATGAGTTAAGCTTCTGCCTTTGATTCAGGTCGTGATCCCAGGGTCCTGGGATTGAGTCCCACATCAGGCTCCTTGCTCAACAGGGAGTCTGCTTCTCCTTCTCCCTTTGCCCCTCCCCCCGACTCATGGCTCTCTCTGGCTAATAAATAAATAAAATCTTTAAAAAATATAGGAATCATACAATATTGTATATACTATCTTAAATATAGCGACTTGCTGAGAGAGATGATGGAGAAGCTTTGCTGGGAATGCTCTGATGCTTTGACTCTTTCTCTTATACTGGTGGACCAAGAGGACTGCCCACTGATGAGCGTGTTCTATAAAAATGAGACAACGTGTGTGAAAATACTCAGAACAGTGCATGGCACAGGTTTGGCTCTCAGTATATTTTATTTATTTGTTATTTAACTTCATCTGTGATGGTGATGCTGAAAATTGAAGACGAAATAGAGAATGAAATTCCTATGAAATCCTTTTTATTTTTAAAAGGGACTTCACAACAGTGTGATGCATATGATGAGAGTGGTTATAGATAGATTCAGTAAAGGAACCACAGTTCGTTTATTCCCAAGTCACTACCATTCTTGTCTGGCACAGACCAGCTCAATTAATGAGTAAACAAGCCAGTCTTAAGCAGTTTTATAATTGTGTCCCATGAAATATAGAGACTGAGAAATTCTCAACCACTTACATGCTCTTCCCTAAGCATGCCTAGTACTCTCTTAATTCACTGCTCACCCTGTTTGTTCCATGTGGCAGCTTCTTCTCTAAAGCTTCTTTATCTGTCTATCAAGTTGCTATTCAAGCTGTATATTCTTTGTTCATTCACCTTCTACACCGGTATTATGAGTGAGGAGGAACTCATGTGTAAGGTATCCTTAGTACCTGGCAACATTGGGAACACATCACTAGAGAGCTCCGGCATCACATTTCATCATTTCTAAGGCACAGAAAAGGCTGGAATTAAAAGGTACTAGCCACAATATGTTCCCATCTTCTCTTCCAAACTTTTGTGTTTTCCCCATGAGACTATGAGCTCCCCAGCGCACATTTCTGCCTCTACAGCACACTATCACATTCAATGCTCATTAACAAGAAAGAGTTAAATATTTTATGCAGACTAATCCTAGCAACAGTATGCAGACAAAAGTCATACACTCAGGGATAAAGTAACTAGGGTGTTTTAAACTGACATTTTTAGAGTTAATTCTTGGAGTATAGAGGAGCTTTGCCCTTTATACATTTTGAGGGAAGGATGGGGAGATGAAAAGTTGCACATTCTATTCAAAGATAATACATGAGGACTGTTTTTAGCTTAATTCACACCACCATTGCCAGTCCATCATCATGAACTGGAGTGGAGTGGAAAATCAAGGTTTCTTGCTTTGTTGTGACATTTGCATGTTCTGCATTATCAGTAAACTCTACCGAGACAGGGACAAGCATAAGAGGAGAATTGCTAGTAACAACTTTTTTTAGGTGACAACGTTTAATAAGTGGGAAATGAATAGCTTAACTTTATTAGTGATCTTATTTTCAGAACCACAAATAAAATCCGTATTTTTGCATATGCATACTTTAAGAAATTTCCAATCACCTATCACTAAATTCTGAAGTATGTTAAATCTTAACCCATCATCCTTCTCCCCCTATCCCTGGGTTCCTGTTCTTTAAGAACTATGGTTGCTTTGCCCTTCTTGTTAACCTTCTCTTTTTCTCTTTTATCCCAATGACTATTTCCTCATTTCTATATCTTTTCCACTTAAGAGAAATCCCACATCTTCAAAATTCCTTACTTTTATTTCACTGTGGGCCTACTTGACCCAAATCCAAGTTCGTAGGCCAGAATAGAGTTTTCTGTAAACTTAAAGTCAGGAGACCTGAGTTCTACTACTTGATAAATACTGTTGACTTTCAGTGTGACCTTAGACAAGGCACTTTCTTCCTGGATATTTAGTTTTCCAATTTGTAAACAGAATGGATATTGGAGTTGATGACCTCCGTGGTCCCTTTGAGCCAAATTAGAGGAGACAATCTAAAATTCTCACATCCTTCTGTCTCTCAAATCCTTTGCCAGTGAGCTGTTGCATCCTTCAGACACTAGAGGGGGCTTCCTGAAGACTTTTCTAATAGAAAAGAGCCAGATTTAAGTAAGGAATATGTGTCTCTTAATGATAGTCCGCATTCTGATTGAGAAATGTGATTCCACTTTTTACTTTAAAGTAAATGTGAAAAAAATATGTTGCAGCAAATATGACATTTCGATTAATGTGACTTTCTAGCATGAGGCTAATTTAATTTGCTTTAAATACCAACCGAGTCTAGAATCGTCTATCCTTTAAATTTATGAACATATGAGGAAGCACTTTTAGAAGCCAATGGAAGAGAAGTACAATCGTAAGAGTGGGATTCTGAACGCCATTATTTACAACTAAGATACTTTTTTTGTTTGATGGTATTATAAAAGGGGAGTTATGATATCCCTGTGTACTTTTTGAAGAACATGTTATGAAAAATAAAGAAGTACAATTTGATAAAGACATATTTCAAATTAAAATGTTATGAGCTCATTTCTTAAATCCCCAAAAAGCAGATTTAGGAAGTTCGTGAACAAATAAAGATCCACCCATCTTCCCGGGCCCTGAGTGGCACAGTTAGTTGAGGGACTGACTCTTGGTTTGGCTCAGGTCTGATCTCAGGATTGTGGGATCAGCCCCCTTCTGGGTCCACGCACTTCGCGTGGAGTCTGCTTGGGTTTCTCTCTCCCTCTCCCTCTGCCCCGCACCTCTGCACACTCTCTCTCTCAAATAAATAATTAAGTCTTAAAAAAAAAGAGAGAGAGATTTACCCATCCTCCTATGGATAATATAGGTTAAGATGAAAAGTTAATTAGTATTTGTATTATTATTTTTATTAAGAAATAGTAGATCAAAAAGCACTAACATTAATCTGATTCTTTGCTCTGCTTTTAAAAGCTACTTCCGGGCCCCTGGGTGTCTCAGTGGGTTAAGCCTCTGCCTTCAGCTCAGGTCATGATCTCAGGGTCCTGGGATCGAGCCCCGTGTCAGGTTCTCTGCTCAGCAGGGAGCGTGTTTTCCTCTCTCTCTCTGTCTGCCTACTTGTGATCTCTCTTTCTCTCCGTCAAATAAATAAATACAATCTTTTAAAAAAAAGCTACTTTTTTATTCTCTTGGAATCCTTTAGATTTTATCTTTGATTTTTTTTATATTTGATATTCTTATATATCAGTATGTCTTTTTTCTATTATTATGTTATGTTAGTCACCATACAGTACATCATTAGTTTTTGATGTAGTGTGCCATGATTCATTGTCTGAGTATAACACCCACTGCTCCATGCAATCCATATCCTCCTTAATACCCGTCACTGGGCTCACCCATCCCCTTACTCCCCTCCCTTCTAAAACCCTCAGTTTATTTCCTGGAGTTCATAGTCTCTCATGGTTTGTCTCCCACTCTGATTTCTCCCTGTATGTCTTTAAAGTGTTGAGATTTTCTTCTCTTTAAGGCTTGAAACTCTACGAAGCTTTTCAGTCTAAGAACTTATAGCTTCAATATGAGGAATTTTCAATTATTCTTTTAATTTACTGCTTTCTTTGAATTATTTTCCTTCATTCCTTGTATTCTTAGTATGAAAGTACTGACATGTCTCTGCCTAACATCCATATCAATATTAGACTGTATCATTCTTTTATCTAATTATTTCAGTTTTTCACTTCAGCTATTATATTTTTGACAACGAATATCTCTAATTCTTGCTTCTTGTTTTCCAACATCCTCCCTAGAATCCTAAGAATATTTATATCCATTTTTTAAATATTTGGTTTTTTCTGTTCCATTAGCTCTATATTCTCTAGTATCAGATATTCCATTTTTTTCTCCCAGGATGTTTACACTCTTCAGAAGGTGCATTGATTTTTACTGTGAACTCATTATCAGTCCCATGAAGTTTTCAGCTGCCATTTCTGACTATAATATTTCAAGGTTGAGTCGGTTATAGTTCTGTTCTATTTATTAAGTGTGACTCTGCATTAGTTCTCTTTCTTTGTCTTCTCTGATCTGTAAAGGTTTTGATGTCAGAACATCAGCCAGGGCCTCATATTTTGATAATGTTTGTGTAAAGATGACAAGCCAGTGACTTATAGGATAATATTTCATTTCCTATTCAGGTATAGAAATTAGGTTAACATTTAATGTTTGTTCTCCCCTCTCTCTCACTCTAGCTCCCATTTTCAAAATGCTGTTCCTCTAGTTTGGAGCACTGTTTTTTTTCTGAAATCCATAAAGTCCATATATTACTGGGTGTTAGTAAAATAAATAATATATTTGAGTTATCAATGAATACAAATGACAAAGATTTTATATAAGAATGCAAAAAATGCTACATACATTTTGATTAATCAAATTTAACTAATTACATAATGTCTGTGGGAAAAAATACAGATTAGGTATAAGAAGACTGAAAGTAAACTGAAAAAATTTGGATTTAAATCCTACGTCTGATTTTTATGAATAGTTTGACCTTGGTTAAGTTCTAAGTCCTCAGGACTTCAGTTTTTAAATTTGTAATACATAAATAATAATTCATTTCTTCTCCTGATTTTACTTGCTAAGGGAGTGTACACACATACAAAAATAGTACACCAATGAGGAAAAGAATGTGTGTGTATGTGTGTGTGTGTGTGAGTGCACACACACACTAATTTGGGTGTTTACCTGATAAGCCCCAACACAGGGTTCCTCCAGCAAAATATGATAGAAGAATGCACTTAGGAATGGATGTCTAAATAAGATTTCTTTAAATCTAGAACGGCTATTTTGTGGAACAACTTCCACTTATCAACTAGTCATATGATTGTTTATAGCTCTTCTCCTTCACCTTGGAGCACAGACAGAAGAGAGAGAATAAATGTATGGCCTGCACTGCAAAGCTAGACCCTGACAGCTATGTGACTAGGTGTGTTTTTCACATGGGAATAGAGAGCATAAAGATTTGGGCACCTGGTTTCAAGAAGTTAAAGAGAAAGCAGGGCATGTGGCTCCTTCTTACAGAAAAGAAACTTTGCCTACCAGCAAAACATGATTTGATTCACGTCCAGTACAGTCAATGACCAACCCCTCTTCTTATGGGCAGAAACCAGAAAGGGACCAAAGAAAGAAGTTAGAATTGTCGACAGAAGTGTCCTTCTCTAGGGTTAAGGCAGATATCAAGAGAAGAGAAGAGAGGAGGAGAGTAGAGTAGAGGAGAGGAGAGGACAGGAGAGGAGAAGAGAGGAGAGGGGAGGGGAGGGGAGGGGA
>CM052898.1:124725259-124875747 GCA_028534135.1 Potos flavus
CGGAGCAGGGAGCCCGATGTGGGGCTCGATCCCAGGACCCTGGGTCATGACCTGAGCCAAAGCCAGAAGCTTAACGACTGAGCCACTCAGACACCCCTATTTTCAACATTTTTAAGGATCCTCTCAACTTTATTTACTGAGTTCCTAAGACTTTTTTCCTTCAAAAAAATTGAAAAGGAACATTTACTCACACAGACAGTATTGCAGGAGTGTAAACGACCATACTTTAAGAGAGGATATTGTGTATAAAATGACAACATTTTATAAATATAGGTCAGGCCCTTTCATGCCTCTCTTTCAAAAGTTTTGACTTGGGATTCAACTTTAAGAGTTATAAGAGGCAGCATACTTTGTAAATTCCAGCTAAGTAAGTTATAATTACAGTCCAGATTCCAATTAGGAAATTTCAGCATTGCTAAGCTGAGGAATGAAGCTTAAAGATACAATTAATATGAGCTTATATTAAAGGCTTTAGTGGAATTAATAAACTCTGCAACAATAGATTATTACTCAATCTTGAACACAGACAACAGGCTCTTGCTGTCAATAACCAGCAAAGCAGCCTACCTTCTATTTGCTGCTTTTGAATAGTGGTATTTTATCAAATAAAACCCTCTAACCAACATAATTATAAAGAACTTGGATGATTTTAATGGAAAACAAAGAAAAAAACCACTTGGAATCCCCCAGAGTAAAGTTTCCATTTAACCCTCAAACACGAATAATGCAACACTGATTCTGAAGTATACAATAGGAAAGAAAGGATAATGGAAAAGGCAAAAAGAGAGTAAGGAAAAAAGATGCTTTTCTTAGAAAGACTAAGAAGATATAGAGATACAGATATTTTAAGAAGACAAGAAATAAGGTCTAGATTTTGGTTAGAAAGGCAGTCACAATGTATTGGCTACATCATATACCTGGGCCTTTTCTTATCAATATAGGGATAAATTGGTTGCTTCACTGAGGGGACAATTAGTGGCTCCATTCAGTGATTTATTTTTTAACAAAATTTATCCAGGCAATTCATTGGCATAAATTCAATCAAAGAACTATCTTTTTTAAAAGCCCCAGCATCTCAATACTTCTAGCATTAATAAAATTATATTTTACCTCCAAAATTGCCTTTCTCTGTGAATATCACATAACAAATAATAGCAGCCACATTGTTTAATTAGACAGTGTCTTTTCTAAGTAAATACAGTTTTTTTTCCACTCTTCCCATCAAATAACTATTTATGTTGAACTTCTTGTTGAATTTCTCTTTCCAATGCACCGAAGAAGAAGGAGGACAAGGAGAAGGAGGAGGGGGAGGGGGCAGAAGAGGAGGAGGAGGAGGAAGATCATTTACTCCTTAAGAATTGCATTTTGAGGGGCACCTGGGTGGCTCAGTCAGTTGAGCGGCTGCCTTTGGCTCAGGTCATGATCTTGGGGTCTGGGATTGAGCCCTGTCTCAGGCTCCCTCCTCAGCAAAGGGTCTGTTCCTTCCTCTCCCTCTGCCCCCCCCTTCTTGTGGTCTCTCTCTCTTTCTCTCTGTTTTATCTGAGAAATAAATAAAATATTTATTTAAAATTGCATTTGAAGAGTAATTGGTTAAGTATGTGAAAAATTGTTATTTAGTTATGAATCCTTTGGAAATAAGGAATATAGAAAAAGTAAGCTATAATCAAGCGCTTCTCCCTGCCTCTTCTGTCCATGCCCAGCCCCCAGTTTCCTACTCTTGCACAACAAATATTAAGTTCAAAAGACCTGGGCCAAGAGTATGCTTCTTGTCCCAGTTTGGATTACTCCAAAAGTAGAAACTTAGATAAAGGACAGAGTGAAAATGGAAATTGAAGAAAACATTGAGAGGAGTTGGGAAGTAAGATAGAGAAGAGACTTCAGCCAACAAAGAATAAGTTTTCAAGTCCTTTGTAGACACCTGACTGAAAGTCAGTCTCAGTGTGGGTAACAAGAACTGACACCTGAGGAACACACAGTTCAGAGTTTTCTCACCCAAGGGACTGTTTCAGACCGATAAAACAGAATACCAAGACTGGTGACTTAAATGTTAGAAATTTACTTCTCACAGCTCTGGAGACTGGCGAGATCAGTATCAAGGTTCAGACAGGATCCAGTTTCTGGTGAGAGCTCTCTTCCTAGCTTGCAGTTGGCTTCACTGCTCCCATATGGACTTTCCTCTGAGCACAAACTGAGAGAGATCTCTAGAGTCTCTTCTTCTTTTCATTACAACACCAACCCTATTGGATTAGATCTCCACACTTACAACTTCATTTAACCTCTGTCACCTCTCTGCAGGTTCTATCTCCAAATATGTCATATTGAAAGTTTGGCCTTCAACATATGAATTTTGGAAGGACACAAACATGCAGTCTTTTATCAGGAGCTAAGGAATTTATATATCAATTCCCATTACTTCTGGCACTTCTGGACTACCATATGGGTGAGCAAAAGAGCTTTAGCAATTGGATAAAGATGTGCAAGTTCTAGAAGTGGGGCAGGTATACTGCAGAGGTAAAGAAAAGGGAATATGAGTGGGGTGCTAAGAGCAGCTGCTTTGCTTCCTTAATATTTTCTGAATAGACTCCTGCAATTTCCCCAACTAAATGAACTTAGCCATGTAGTTGAGAACTCAGAAATTCTGGATTCACTTCAAATCACCAATGGAAATGTGTAACAAGGATCTGTTTTATTAAATCAGTTTGTTTTATCATTTTATTTTTCACAATAAATATATTTTCATAAACCAGTTGTACATGTATATTATTTAGAGATATGGAGGTAGTTCATATAATAAACAACAAAATTAAATAAGTCATTGCCTTTAGAAATTAAGATTGGGAGTGGGTGAGCAGTGTTGCTTTTAATCATGCCTATATGTTACTTTGATGGTAACTTTAAAAATCAATGAACATTGATGCATTTCAAAGAGATCACACGGGTGAAAAACTTCAGTTTTTGTTGTTTTTGTAAAACACAATTCTGCTCTTTTATAATAAAATGGAATTTATTAGAGAGTCATCATGATTTCAGGAAAATTATTATTGTAGGAATAAAATGTAGTGAATATGAAATTGCTGTATAACCTGTGCATCCATATATAAAATAATAAAATAATATATTTACAAACAAAAGACAAACTGTTCCCCTTTAATAAAATATAAACTCCTTCAATGTACATTTTAATATTTTCTATGAAACTTAGATACATACCACTAAATATTACTACAAGCATACGTATATAAATATTACCATAAAGCCTGTTGATGATGGATACGTCTTTCTGATTGTTATTCTTGTCCTTTTCCTTCATCATCAGAAATCATCAAGCTTCTTCCAAATCATCACTTCCAGGATTTGTTGCTCACTCACTCAAAAATCCTTCTGGAATTATCACTAATTTGACATTTATGTTTCAGGGACCCTCTATGTTATAATTTCAGAAAGAATTTATAAACAAAAATTAGCTATCATACCATTCTGCATTGTCCCTCTGAGCACATCCTGGTATTTTTCTTTATGCCATGTTACTTAAAATTATGTACCAACCTGGAATATCTATTTCCCTCCATTCTTGTTATCCCAAAACTCCAACGCCTAGATCAGATGCCATTTTGCTCACAATGCCTTTCTTGACCACACTAAAAAATTTGTTTAGAGGTTTGTTCAAATTTAAAATGAAAGAAGAAAATCTGATTTGGTCTCTGAGGTCCATGCCTGGGACTATTCCCAAATACATAAGTGTCAGAGGACAGTTATGAGGTATCGTTTACTGGCTCATTCATTCAATCAGTCAGTCAACAAATATCTCAGAGCAACTACTATGTGCTAAGAGTAACACTATTTCATTTTCCAGGTTTCTACTAAGAATATGCCTCACGGTGGAAACAGCCAAACATTATGACTAGGGTCAGATCATAGGGCCATAAAAATAGTAAATATTTTAGCTTTTTTAAAAAAGATTTTATTTATTTATTGAGAGAGATAGTGAGCATGGGTGGTGGGTGGGGAAGAGGGAGAAGCAGACTCCCCACTGAGCAGGGAGACTGATGTGGGGCTGCATCCCTGGACCAATGAGATTATGACCTGAGCTGAAGGGAGCTGCTTAACTGACTGAGCGACTCAGGTGCCCTGTAAATATTTTAGTTTTAGCTAAATTTAAATTTTAGTTTTAACTAAAACATATTTTTATAACAGAAGATGAGGTGATATAACAGAAGATGAGGTGCAGTGCATTGAAACTAAGGGCTGCAGATCTCAGAAAAAAGGAAGACGGTCCTGCATTTGGGCCACAGGGCATAGACTTGCCTCTTCCTAATCAATTCTTTCCTTGTCTGGAGAATTTTTTATCTTATATGAAAACTATTCTCTTAAACTTTTCACTGTATAATACATTATTGTTAACTACAGGCACAATATTGTATAGCAAATCTCTAGAATTTAATCATCTTGCATAACTGAACCTTTACACCCATTGAATATATTCTGAGTTTGAACAAAAGTTTATGACATCAAAAAGGTTAATTATTAAAAACAAATAGCAGTTTTAGTGTTCTGGAAATATTTCTTTCCAGTAATCACATTCAGTATTAGTTGTGAACATCATAAAAAAAGCACATTTATTTTTCCTAACCTATGAATTATACAGTGGTTAGTACCATCTATGATTATCTCTGTGTCTCTTACAGTATTTGCTTGGGAACATTACACTATACATGTTAGGTGCTCAACGAGTTCCTTTCTTAATAAAAGGAGAAAAAAGAAATAAAATATTCCTCTTCTATATCTTGACTTCCAAACCTGACTCTTCTATATCTTAACATTCCAACCAACTCTAATTCCTATAATCACGCAATATAACAAGAATACTAATAAAGATAATTTGAAATTATTATAAATGATTTTAAAATAATCTAATTAAAAGATATGGTCTTTTTTTTTGGAGGGCGTAGCCACTCTAATTCAGCTTTCTCTTTCCTCTGTGAATAATTTATGCATTTGACCTTTCTCATCAATATTTAAAGAATGACAACAATGTTCTTGTTCTTTAATGTAAATAAGTTTGAACAAATTAGTGGCTATATTTTCATCAGTAAGAAACAAAAGACTACATGTAAGCATATTCCTTGCTTTAGTTCATCTTTGTAAATATCTTAATTTTAACACTGTGAATACAAGAATATGCCAAATCTTAACATTAGTCTTCACATTACCATACAGAGATGGATAATAGATAAATATATGATAGGTAGATAGATCGATACATAGATACATAGATGGAAGGAAAGGAGGGAGGAAAGAAAGGAATAGAAGTAATGAAGGAACTAATAGCCATCATTCAATCATTCTATCATTTCCATGGTTCCTTACTTAAATTTTAGTACTTAATTGTCCCCATGTCTCTTACTTTCTTTAGTGTTTTCAAACAATTCTTGAAGTATTTTGCTTTTTTTCTTCCTTATTTTGCTATTTCATCCACAGGATACTATCTAATCCTAATTTTCTCCTGGTTATGTGTCAGAGCACTCACCTTTTGAATAAATCCATTTCCTTTCCTAATATCGCTAACCTAGAGCGATTTCTCATTTTTTCCAAAATTTTAAAATCTCAATGCCTTCGTATCATATTTTTGAGGAACACTTGAAATAATTATTTTAATGCAAGAAGCTATATAAAGTAAAATCTCATGATAATTATATATCTATAACTATGTGTTAAATTTACTCCTACATGTACAGTTCTATATAATTACCGAAGTGCACAAAGTGCAGATAGATTATCATGTAGCATCTGATGGCTGCCCGTATGCTGCAAAGTGTGTTTTCAGAAATAATTTCCTGCCACATTCCT
Organism: Potos flavus; assembly: GCA_028534135.1. NCBI lineage: Eukaryota > Metazoa > Chordata > Mammalia > Carnivora > Procyonidae > Potos > Potos flavus. Next base: position 124,731,107 of record CM052898.1, read on the forward strand.
GACTGTATTTGCAACCTGAGTTGATCCCCTTCCCTGCTGTTCTCTGATCTGCCCCTGGGTTACGAACAGCCCCAACAGACAGACTGGCTCATGCTACCTGCTGCTCAGACACAGATTAACTCACTACCAGCCATATGGGCTAGCGACTTCATAAATTCCTCTCCTTTTGCTTTTGGCTCTTAGGAAAGCTAATGGACAGTTTTCTGGTGGAGAGAAAAACAACCTGGTGGCGTGCAGGCTGGCCAGTAATCACCTGCACCCCACACAACTGGCACCTCCATCTGCCTTTCGCCAGCTATTTGTGTGAAGGGAACAGATTACTGCTTTCGGTGCTTCTCCTGCCCTGTTGGCCACGGCCATTCGCCTTAATTAGAAAGTCAAATGATTAAACACCTAATTCATATTTATATTATTTACGATAATTACTGTCTGCATATATCGTTAAAAAGGGTCTCAAAGTGTTTCTAGAGTTAAAGGAAAAATAAATCATTTTGATCTATTGACAAGTGTATTCAAACATCTAGGCTGATTTTTAAATCTCATAAATATAAACTCGAACAAACAATGTAATGAAGTTGTAGGATGACAGTCTGTAAGTTTTTGGTCTGGGTTCATCGTGACTTAGTTTCCTTTCCGTGCCTTAATCCCCTCTGAAATATCTGAGTTGGTAAACTCAGTAATAGTAACTCAGTGAAAGTAAAATGTAATAAAGCGTAATCATAAAACATTGTCATTTAAGCATAAAATACCATTACTAAATATTGATTTTTTGGAACTCAAAACAAAGGTTGCCAAGGAATCTATTCGAAATCTCAAAAATATTAAGTATTTTTCACTAGCAAGAGATTAATAACCTGATCATAATGTTAATAAATCCAAGTGGTTTGCATTGCATCAATCTTCAACTGATCTTGATCTCTCTCTGTTCCCCCAAATTAGCCTTTTGTTGATTTTATAGATAGAATAACAGAAATCAAATAACTGGCTTTAGAATAATAACAGATTAAAAATCTTTTATTTCATAAAAAAATTTTTCCTCAGGTAGAGGTATAACTTTCTCAATCTCTTGATGATATAGTATGCAATAAACTAAGATAATTAATTAATATTTAGTGTTTTGTGAAGGTGATAATCTGGATGTGATATAAATAAGTTATTTCTAATAGTTATCCTTCCTTCATTAAATCTCTCATTTCCTTTACACTCAAGAATTCCTTGAATGAATTTTTTTAAAAAGATGAATATTCTGTTTTATTACTAAAATAATCTGTCAGCTTGAATGCTTTTTACATGAACATATGCTATATAAAACTGTGTTTTTGGGGTGCCTGGGTGGCTCAGTGGGTTAAGCCTCTGCCTTTGGCTCAGGTCATGATCTCAGGGTCCTGGGATCCAGCCCCCCCTCTCCTCCTGCATTGGGCTCTCTGCTCAGCAGGGAGCCTGCTTCCTCTTCTCTCTCTGCCTGCCTCTCTGCATACTTGTGATCTCTCTCTGTCAAATAAATAAAATCTTTAAAAAAAGTTTTAAATTATTTTTTCTTATGTTTTATTTTATCTTTTATTTGAGTATGCTGGCTATTAAGGCTTTGTGGAAGTAACATTAATGTTAATTTGATACTGATTTCCATAGGCAAAACCACTATTATAATATCAAAACTTACTATAATTTTATTTGTTATATAATATATATGGTTTTGCCTATGTTATATGTTGTATGATGTTTGTTAAATTATGTGCATGCTGTGTCTAAATGTGTGTGTGTATAACACTGCATTTTTGGCCAGGTATACGGTACTTTCAAAAGACTGGTATGTACTCAAAATCAATCATGCATTGTGTCTAATGAAAATGTATTTTGCTACTCTCTTTACTCTTTATTTTTAAATATTTAATAAAGATGGGAAGCACATCTTAATTGACTTCGTATACCACTGTCTATTGGAACCTTGGATTATTAATTACAATATAAATCTTTAATTGTTGAATGATTGAATGGCAGCAACCAAGAATAAAGGACACTTCAGGGTCATCTTATTATAATATGAGGAGTTATTACACTTGCCTAGTACATTAGAATTTAGAACAAGTGAATTAATTAGTGAGAGAATAATGAAGTAAAAATACTTATTAAAGACAGACCACAATGAATTTTATGAACAGTAATCCAAGCTAAAATTTATTGGGTCCAGTGTTTATTTTAAACTATATATGATATTTTCACTAAATTGCAAGGAGAAGTCATTGGTTAAAATTTGAAATCGACCACTGACTATATATTATTTTAAGAAATATCAACATTCAAAAATAATCTACAACTTTTCTGTGTGTGTGTATGTGTGTGTATCTTTGAAAAGGCAAGCACAGACTCCAAAAGGCATCACTTAAGCCAAGTCAACAAATCTGGACTTAATATCTAACCTAAATGCAGTTTCAACCTCCTGCAAAAATGTAGTCTCAACTAGTCAGTCAGGAATTTTCTGATCAGGCTCAATGAGGTCATCTGTCACATGGGCCCTGTCCATCACCCAAAGGAAAACCAGGTAATCTGCATAAAGAGCCCTGCTCTTTCCTATAAGGGAAGGCGACCTTGCCTGCAACAATCCTTTGTTGCTTTTGCTCATAACTTCTTGCCCCATCTTCCTTCCCATAAAAACCTTCCATTTTGTACAGTTCTTTGGAGCTCCCATCTACTTGCTGGATGGGATGTTTCCCAATTCATGAGTCACGTAATAAAAACCAAATATATATGTATATATATTTTAAATAATAAAATTATAAATATACATATAATCTCCTACTGGTTCTGTTTTTCTGGAGAATTCTGACTCACGCGAGCTTATAATTATCCCAAAGCTGGAATAACCATCCACGTGTTAATTCTGAGAAAAGCAGAGTGAGCTTTTTAGGAATTCAGTTTTGGGTTTTTTTTTTAAAGTTTTATTTATTTATTTGTCAGAGAGAGAGCACAAGCAAGGCGAGAGGCAGGCAGAGGGAGAAGAAGGCAGAGAGGCCAGCTCTCTGCCAAGCAAGGAGCCCAATGTGGGACTCAATCCCAGGACCCTGGGATCATGACCTGAGCTGAAGGCAAATGCTTAACTGACTGAGCCACCCAGACATCCCTAGTTTTTGTTTTCTGTCTAAAAATTGTTAGTGATGGAGTGCCTGGATGGTATAGTTGGTTGGTTAAGTGTCAGACTCTTGGTTTCTACTCAGGTCGTGATCTCAGGATCCTGAGATCCAGCCCCTGCGTCTGGGTCTGCACCTAGCATGGAGTCTGGTTAACACTTTCTCTGCTCCTCCTGTTCTTGCTCTCTCTCTCTCTCAAATAAAATAAATAAATCTTTAAAAAAATTAAAAATAAAAATAAAAATTGTTAGTGATTTACCACTTAAACTTAGCCAGTTGTCTATTGGTTCTCAAGGCATTTTTACTTTGGTTTATTAACTAATACTTTAGGTCAAAAAACACTGCATTTTCTGGTTTAAATGAGAAGCTCAGATCATTTTCTGTTTGGAAATCTTTTGTCACTTTCCGTGAGATTTTTTCCTACAGCAGTCATCGCCTTCTCACTTTTGCAAGCAGCTTGCTAAGTTACCCTAACAGCTTGCCCTGGAGCACACTACTATAAGCTTCATAAACTGTCTCACCTGCATCTTTTGTGCCCCTTTGTGCATGGACTTTCGCAAAATTAATACCAAGAAATTTGTGGTAGCCCAAAGCTGGACCTCATTCTTGTGTGCCAAAGGAAAAAGCCAGATAACAAAAATAGAGGACTTGAGTGTTTGTTCTTAGTAAGTACTCAGAAGAGGGGTGCCTGGAGGGCTCAGTCATTAAGCGTCTGCCTTCAGCTCAGGTCATGATCCCAGAGTTCTGGGATCCAGCCCCACATTGGGCTCCCTGCCAGGCGGGAAGCCTGCTTCTCCCTCTCCCACTCCCCCTGCTTGTGTTCCCTCTCTTGCTGTGTCTCTCTCTCTCAAATAAATAAATAAAATCTTAAAAAAAATAAGTACTCAGAAGAAAAAAAAACGTGCTCAGAAATATTCAATAGGGGTGTGTGAACAAAGTCATAAAAAGTTAAATGTTTTATATGGCCAAAAAAGACTCCTATTTCAGCCCATCTTTGTTGTGATAAGAGAGCTCTTAAGTAAATAAATCTTTAACTTGAGCTTCAAACATTCATGTGGGAAGCTATGGATGGAAGGAGGGAAGACAGATCACATAAAATCACATAATACAAGACTTTCATGATTAAAGAAAACAGTATAATGAAAGGCTGTCAGCTCAGCTTGGGGTACTGGATGGGTTGGTAGTATCCGTGGGTAGATTGGGCTTGCTACTGGGGTCTCTAGTAGATGAGGTTGCTGACTGTGCTCTGAAGTCAGGAGGGGTGTTTCTGACTGGGCTTCCCATTCAAGTAGGGCAGTTGGTTGTGTCCTGTAGTCAGGTGGAGTCACTAACTGGATATTACATTCACCTCTAGTCACATCTTGATCACAGGCTGTGTTCCCTCACAGGGTAGTGCACCAGTTGGACTCTGCTATTGGGTGGGGGCTGTGGGCTGAGCTCCATAATTGTTCCTTGTCAGATGGGGTCTCAGGCAGTGCGACAGCTAGATTCTGTATATAGAAATTGGATGGGGCTCCAGGTTGGGCTTCATGATTAAGTAGATTTCTGGCTGTGTTTCACTACTGGGCAAGGTCATTGGCTAGGCTTTCTGGTATAGAGGGGCCTTCAGCTCTATCTTGCAGTTGGGTGGAGCTAGAGACTGCTCTGCATTCCCAAATGGCCACTATCCACCCTCTTTCAATGGGTGGAGCTGCAGGTCATGCTTCATGATGGGTGGAGTCACTGGCTGGGCTGGTCAGCTGGGAGAGACAATAAGCTTTGTTCAGCAACCAAGCAAGACCATAGCCTGGGTTCTGATACAGGGCAATATCACAGGCTGGGCTTTGAGGCTACCCAGGGTCACTATTCAAGCTGTTTGCTTATGGAAGGCTAGAGGCTATACTTAACAGTTGGGTAGGGCTGCTGGCTTGGCTTTTTGCCCAACTGGGGCTTTAGGATGGGTCCTGTGGCTGCCTGTGTTCTCTGGCCAGGCTTCCTGGTTGGGAAGGACTAAAGACTATACTGGACAGTTGAATGGGACTACAAATTTGCTTCCCTACCCAGGTAAGCCATAGTACAGGCTCCATGGCTAATTCAGCTTGTTAGCTGAAGACCAAATAAGATAGTGCTATCAATCCTGCTGCCTGGCCAGAAGGGACCACCAGTTTGGCTCTGCAGATGGGCAGATTCACTCTTGGGAACTGCTGCTGTAAGCAGGAATGAATTGGGCAAAGATCTGAGCCCGGGTTGCTATAAGCCCGTCCCCCTTCTCCATCTCTGTCTGATCCTGACTGGTCAAACCCCACAGATTCCCTAATCCACATGGAGCAAGACTGATTGAGCTTCCTGGGAAGCATCCCACAGTGCTGGGGGAGCTGGATGTCCACTTTGGGCTCTCTTATCCCTTTGGATAAACCATAGTTTTAGGAGGGGCTTTTTGGTACAGTGCTATGCTGGGCTGGGGGTGGGGGGAGTGATATGATCAGAGTATAGCTACTTCTCTTACCCTTCTAATATGGTCCTTCTCTGTCCTTGTGGCCCAAGAAATGCTTCAGCTTCTTCTCCAGTTTCTGGGATCTTCACAGTGGTGTCTTATCTATGAGCAGTTGCCAGTTAGTCTTAGAGGGACTGAAGTCAGAAAAGACCTATGTTGTCAACTTGATGATGTCACTCATCTCCCTGGAATTTATATATGATTAATCATTTATATGAAGCATTATGGTTTCACAGAGCTATTTTCTAAAGAAGGACTATGAAAAATGAATAATAGGTAGCCTGGATGCTGCTTCCTTGCTATTGATCTCCACATTGTACTGGATACTGATGAAGTAGGGTAAGACATTGTTTGGATTGAATATGCCCTCCTATCACTGAATATGGTACTGATTTTAGGAACAAGCGAAGTGTCTACAATTCTATCTTGAGTGAGATTGGCATCCCAAGAATAAATAGTGGTGAAACGTGGATCAATATTTAGGAATCTTCTTTTCTTAATTCAGGCAAACACTCTGCTATAATTATAAAAAAATAATTTTGTATCCAGAACTAGCTGCTAAAAATAAGTTAGAGAAAAATGTTCGATTTCACTGTAAAACTTAAAGTAAAATTCTTTTTAGTCATTTCTGGATGGGTTGCTAACCAACAAAGAAGTTCCTTAATTTTACTTTATTAGAAAGTTTTTCAGTTTTGGGGCACCTGGGTGGCTCAGGGGGTTAAAGCCTCTGCCTTCGGCTCGGGTCATGATCTCAGGGTCCTGGGATCGATCCCCGCATCGGGCTCTCTGCTCAGCAGGGAGCCTGCTTCCCCCTCTCTCTCTGCCTGCCTCTCTGTCTACTTGTGATCTCTCTCTCTCTCTCTGTCAAATAAATAAATAAAATCTTTAAAAAAAAAAAAAAGAAACTTTTTCAGTTTTTATTTAAACTTCTCCATGCAATTATCAAGGAATAATGCAGAATTCATTCTTTTCAAGTCCACATTAAACATTCATCACGATAGACAAAACAAACAAAAACAAACAAAAATCAATACATTTAAATTGGTATGTTCTCCAATCAAAATTCAATTGGTTTAGAATCAACAAAAGAAAAATATTTGAAAAAAAGTCCTCCAACTTTAAAAATAAGAAAATACAATATTTGGAACTGAATGAAAATGAAAATAACCTAAGGAAAAAAAGAAAAAAGAAAGAAAGATAGAAAAACAATGATCTAAGCTTCCACCTTAAGCAGTTAGATGAAGACCTAATTAAACTGAAAGTCAAAGAAGAAAAAATAGTAAAGATAATAGTAGAAATTATTTAAATAGAACATGGAAAAAATAGAAAAAATCAATCAAATAAAATCTGGTTTTTTTTGAAGAGATATGAAATTGACATATTTTTAGGGAGACTGATAAGGAAACTAGAGAAGCTCTGGTTACCAATACGAGGAATGACTGATGTATGTCACTATAAACCCTCAGACATGAGGATAGCAAGAGAATATTATGAACATCTTTATGTCAATAGACTTGACAACTACAAAAAACTGAATATTTGTGTCCCCCAGATTCATATGTTGAAATCCTCATTCCCCAATGTGACCATATTAGGAAGTGGGTCCTTTAGGTAGTAGTCAGGTCATGCAGGTCGAGCCCTTATGAATGGAATTATTGCCTTTATGAGAGGGATCCCAGAGAGCTCTTACCTTCTTTTTCTGTCGTGTGAGGTAAGAAGTTCATAGTCTGCAACCCTGAAGAGGTCTCTCGCTGGAACCCAACCATGCTGGCACTCTGATCTCAGACTTTCAGCCTCTAGAACTGTGGGAAATAAGTGTATGTGTTTATAAACTATCCAGGCTGGGGTAATTTGTTGTAGTAACCTGACTTGACTAAGATAACAACCTAAACGAAATAGACAAATACGAATTCCTTGAATATATATATATATATATAATATATTCAAATTAATTAAGAGTTGAATACTTAACCAATTGACAAAATTGGGAATGACCAAGTATTAGAAGCCAAGTGAACAGCTAAGCAAATTGTAGTATGTGCATAAGGAAATAGTCCTCACCAGTGAAAATAAATGAACAATGAACTATTACTACATGGAACCACATGCATGAATAACAAAACATTATGCTTAGAAAAATAGCCAGGCACAGAGTATATACTAGATAATTCTACTCATATGTAATTCTAGAAAATATAAAACTAAACTACTGTAATTAAAGTAGATCAATGGTTATTTCAGACTTAGAGTGAAGGTGGATTGACTGCAAAACAGCATGAAAAAACTGTTTAGGATGTTGCAAATATGATAGATCTTGCTTGTGATGGAATTTACACCAAAGATGCATATATTTGCCCAAACTGTACCCTTAAAATGGTTCTTTTTAAATTTTATCTTAATAAAATTTATTTTAAAGAACAACCACTACTAGAAAGCTTTTTGAGGATTTTTAGTGTCCAAAGATGCATGGTCAAGGTTGTACATGGCTCCTCCCTTTCCACAGTATAATAAAGCTCTTCTCATTCAGGTGCCAAACAGCCCAGCTAGTTCTCCACCCAGGGAGCTGAGCTCTTAATGAAACAGAGGCTAAAAGGTGAGCCCAAACTGCCCCACAACTGCTTACTCTGGAAAAAAAGGCACCAATATCCCTCCAGAGGTAATCCTCTTAAAGATGTAAATTCACAGGAAACATTTTTTAAAGTCCCTTCACTGCTCAGGCATTCTTGTAGTGTCTACTTTTTTTCTTATTCTGAGGTTTTGTTTTGTTTTTAATCCTTCTCAATATGATGATAGACTTATAGGCTGGTAGGGCGGGAAAGTAGCTAGATTAATGAATTAGTTCATTCAATACTTAACAAACTTTATCAAGGCTGGAACACTGTGTGGTCAAAGAGTAGTAAATGGACAAATGAGGCTCCTAAGAGATGAAAAAAAAAATGCAAATTGGAAGCAAACCTGGTGCCCTATCTTAATATCACTCTTTCTTATTTAACTCTCTTTAAAACAACTTTCAAAGGATAGTGACCTGGGAAAGAAAAGATTCTTTGTAAAACATCTGTGCCCAAATGAGAATATTTGCACTAAGAAATGGTAATTTGGGCCATGTCAGAATTGGTGTAGTAGAAAGACATCAGGGTTTTATGGTATAACAAACCAGGGTTTTATGGAGGGGGAAAAATAATTTTTCCTCTACCCTTCTAGGTTCTTGACTGAAACCCCTCTGTAATAAAAGATAGATTAACAGGAAAAAAACAGAAGTTTAATAACATGTATACATGGGAGATACCAAGGAAAACTGAGTAACTTTCAGAAATGGCCCAAGGCACACCTTAAATAACATCACCAGCTAAGAACAAAGATGTTAGAAGTGGGTAGTCAGTTGTGGGAGGTTACCAGGAAAGCACAGTAACAAGGGTAAGGTTGTTATGAAGACTGAAGACCTTGCCTTCTTCACTGATAAGTTTCTAGAGATTTAGAATCATCTTTCTCTTCCTGGTACAGAGATAGACACACCCTCCTTTTTATTTTTATTTATTTTTTTTAAAGATGTTATTTATTTAACAGATAGAGAGAAAGCGCACAAGCAGGGGGAGCGGCAGGTAGAGGGAGAGGGAAAGCAGGCTCCCGCTGAGCAGGGAGCCAGTTGCAGGGCTCTATCCCAAGACCCTGGGATCATGACCTGAGTCGAAGGCAGCTGCTTGACCAACTGAGCCACCCAGGCACCCTGAGACACCCTCCTTTTTAAACATGAATGTCTACATCATGATATACTGGCCATGGGGAAGTTTTGTCTATTTATCTCACACTTTTTCAGTTGCAAAAATACTCTATTCCAGGAGCTGTACCCAAAGAATATCTTCTCCACCTTGACAGAATTTAAGCTTTGAACTAATGCTGCGAACGGATAGGACTTTGGTGGGGGAAGGGGGGGATCATGAGGAGGCATATGTTTACCTTTCATGTGAGATGAACGTTAACAATTTCTAACCAGAGGGTAGATTGTAGTCCACAAATTTGCATTCACAAAATTGTGTCTACAAATTATTTGTTATTGCTCCTTTCAAAGGGCAAAGTTCAACCCGTTCCTCTTGAGTGTCAGCTGGATTTAATGACTCATTTCTTACTAATAGCATGTGGCAGAAGTGCTGGTGTGTAAGTTAGGTCATTAAAGACATTGTGAAGTCAGCTTCTCTCTTGAATGGCTCAGTCTGGGGGAAGTCAGCTATCATATTGTGAGCACTCAGACTGCCCTATGGGGCAGGCTTCATGGTAAACTGAGGCCTTTGTCCAACAGCCAGCAAGAAAGTGAGGCTACTTTTCATAGTCACATAAATGAGCACTGAAACGGATCCCATAGCCCTAGTCAAATCTTCAGATAATTACAATAGTGGCTGACATCCATTTTGCAACCTCATGTGAGACCTCTTGCCAAAAAGCACTTCCAAATTTCTGATTCACAGAAACTATGATATAGTAAATGTTTGTTGTTTTAATCCATGAAGTTTTGGGGCAATTTGTTATGCAGCATTGGATAACTAACAATACCATTCATAACCTAGAAGAGTGATGTTTTAGTTTAATAGTGTGCAAAGTTCGAGGAGTTTATAATTAGCAAGAGGAAGCAGGGAGTACTAATATTCTTTCAGTGCCAAACTTTTATGCAAATTAAGTAAAATGTGTCAGTAACAAAAAGCCATATTTTCCTAACTTGAATTATTACTGAATTCCTATCCATCTGGCACTCAAAGTTGTTTGAACTTCTTCAATACAATCATGGAAAATCAAAGGTTTAAAGTCAGGTATCATATATCCAATTAACAAGTTCAAAAAAGAAAAAAAAAACAAAACAGAAATTCATAAAAAATGCCACAGGTCTTGAAGATATTTTGGGGCAGCAGAGAATTTATCTTCTACATATTTAATTAAATCAAATGGGAGATTATGAATTTTCAATTACTATCTTACTATTCATTTCCAAATGAGAAGTTTCTCCCTTTTCAGCATGATTTTGAAGTGCCACAAATTAAAGCAAAATGTTGAAATCTTTGACTCTCCTTAGAATTTATGTACCACCAACACCCGAAAAACTTACCCATTTAAAAAGAAGAAAAAATGATAATAAATAGTGAAACAGAAGGATTATATGGAACTTTTTAATGAAATTATTAAGCACCTGAAATTACTTTTACATGATTAATCTTTAATTACTGAGAGCTGAAGAAAAAAAAAAGAAAATCATTTAAATATTTTTCTTGTTAGATAAAGAAGGAAAAATAAGACCTCCATCGTAAGAAATGTGTTTTTCCTAAAACCAAATACAAACTAGAATGTATCTAAGGATCTCTCGTATATGGGACAGAGTGAGTAATGGCTTTTTTTTCCTATGCAGCATCTGGATTGAAAAAATAATTCTGATCCAAACCATCTGTATAGGCTGAAAGAGCAATGATAAGTGATAAAGTGGTGGAGATATTTTTTTTTCCTAGGGATTGAGATCAAGGGGCCTAGGCAGTTCAATTCCGATTCTAATTGTTTTATAGTATAGGAATGGAACTTGGAGTCTACAGGTGTATTAGCATAGCCCTTTGTTCATCTGCTTGAAATATCAGACGTCTTATGCAAACCTTTGCAGGTGCTGTATTAGCTGTCAGTTCACAGCAGAATTATCCATTACGTGATTGTTGTGCTGATAGTCCATGTGATTGCTTCCGTCAAAGTTTGAGTCTGTGAATTTGAGGGAAGTAAAATTATCACTCTCTCTTTCTTTTTAAGAAATGTTTTTTATTTATTTGACAGAGAGAGAGCACAGGTGGGAGGGGCAGATGGAGAGACAGAATCTCAAGCAGACTCCACAGTGAGTGCAGAGCCTGACATGGGGCTTGATCTCACGACCCTGAGATCACCACTGAGCCTAAACCAAGAGTCAGTTGCTTAACTGACTGCACCACCCAGGAACCCCATCACTCTCTTTTAAATTTTAAGAGAAAGCTTTGTATTCCCACACAGTAGTAAAATGGTTCTCTCGGGGTTCATTATTCAATGATGCCATAATGATCTTTTAAAATACTTTAGACTGGGGCGCCCGGGTGGCTCCGTGGGTTAAGCCTCTGCCTTCGGCTCAGGTCATGATCTCAGGGTCCTGGGATCGAGTCCTGCATCGGGCTCTCTGCTCAGCGGGGATCCTGCTTCCCCCTCTCTCTCTGCCTGCCTCTCTGCCTACTTGTGATCTCTCTGTCAAAATAAATTTAAAAAAATTTTTAAAAATTAAAAAAAAATACTTCAGACCATAGGGATTATATTTAAACATAACATGTATGACCTGTGTGTGTGTGTGTGTGTGTGTGTGCATGTGTACATGTACGTGTGTTCATGTGTGTGTGTCTGTATTCCAAATCCAGCTAACATGTTATTCCATCTTATGAAGCTAAAGCCCAGAGTATAATTTTCCACTCATGATTATTTAATCCAGAGTATAGATTTGGGAAAAAGAAAACTGTAAAGAATGGCTAATTTATTAACAAATCAGAATCTGTGGAGAGAAACACGCACTCCCTCCCTAGCCGCCATGGCTCATAGCCCTAGAGATCAAGACATAGGTCCTCCAATAACAGTTTACAAGAGACTCCTCCTATTCAGCTTCTCTTCTAAACTACACACATACAGACACATAATGTATAAGCACAGTATCCAAGAGTTACTGGTTATTAATGCTTTTTTATGCACGTTCTTAATAGTTTATTGTGTATTTATTCATTTCGTGCTTATAACATTCCCATGAGGAAGATACTATTATCTGCATTTTTACCTATGAGGAAACAGGAGCACATGAACTTTAAGAAACTTATCCAAGGTCATTACAGCTAGTGAGTGACAGAGCCAGACTTTTTTCATTTTTAATCAACTGTATCATATTGCATACTTTTTGTAGAATGTGCAATACTTTGTACCATAATAATATTTTATATTTTTTTCTTCAATATTTAAAACAGTAAGTGAATCTGGGGAAATAGTCTAAATAGGCTACCAAGATTATGTCCAGTTTGAGTCCAGTTTTTAAAAACACACATATATACACACATAAAAAATTCATTGTTATGCAGTTTATCATCCTTTGCCCGTGATTATTTTCTATGATAAATAACTTCTGACCCTGGGAAATGTGTTTAGTTTATTTACAAACATCCGCTTTACATTTTTGTTTCAAAAGACCAGATGTTAGGGGCACCTGGGTACCCCTAGGGTATAGTCCGTTAAGCGTCTAACTCTTGGTTTTGGCTCATGTCATGATCTCAGGAACATGAGATCAAGCCCCATGTTGGGCTCTGTGAGTATGCTTAAATTTTTCTCTCTCTCTGCCCCTGCTCCCTGCTCACTCTCTCTGTCCCTTTAAAATCAATCGATCTTTAAAAAATCAGATGTTAAAGGTAGCTAAATTTGCACATAAAGTCAGTTGGAAAAGCAAAACACTCTGAATCAAAGATTTAGCTCTAGGTTTTGTCTAGGACCCTATGACCAAATAGACACATAGCTGGGGTTTGGGGATGGAGAGGCGCTGTTCCACACTGACTGTGCCATTCCTTGTACTAGCACTTCAAGTTTCTTAAGCATTTGTAATAAATTTAATATATTATATTGGGAAAGGGAGACTTGTTTTCAATCCAAGAGTAAAACAAACACCTTTCTTGACAGCATCATGGCACATAAGGTTGCATGGTGCAATGAATAAAGCCTGAGTCTCCATGCCATCAAACTTGAATTTAGACAATCACCATTCTGCTTATAAATCATGTAAACTGGACCAAGTCTTATCAATAATTTTATCTTGGTTTCTGCATCTCCATCAGGATCAAAGCTTCTGATAATATTTGTGTAATATATGAAATTTAACTTCATCCTCATTTGGGAATAGCAATCTACTACTGATTTATCTTTTACAGAGTTTAAGGATGATAAATTTAATTTTCTTGAAGTAAGTTTTTATTTTCCATCATATTATTAGGCCATTATCTTGGATGAAACAAGTATTCTCAATTCAAACAGGAAAAATCTTTACATGTTGTCCAAATACTTTGGTGCTTAAGTTATTTCCCTGAGGCAAGAGAAGTTCTTTACTGAAATATAAACAGTCAGCAGATTTTCGTAATATATGTGAATCCAAGAAAAAAAAATGGATTAGAAGGCCTTAAGGCAGTTTTAATTAAACAGAGTAGGGACACCTTCAGAAACCCAAAGTCTGTGTTATGCTCTGCTTAGACTTCGTCTGGTAGAGTCTTGATTCTAAGAAGAATGGATAAGTCTAGAGATATAAAACGCCAGCAGCACCCAATCAAGGGAGGCCCCTCCAGGAGTGGAGAACTTTATATATGGGTCATCATGTTGATCCATCATTCCATCAGAATGACGGAATGAGGAAAGATCAGTCTGCAGCAGCTGGCAGGACTCTGGCATATGCTGAGAAGCTCAGGGTATAGGTATAAGAGTCTCAAACCCCTAGAAAATGGTCCAGGAAGGTTACATGCATGACACAGTCAGGCTGGTAACCATCCTGGATCTCCACCAGGTGGGGGCAATGTACTTTTCCACTGGCCCTTTCTAGAGCTTGATCTTTACAAAAATTTTTAAAGAGGTTGGAGGACAACTGATTCTTCCCCCCTTTTCCTGTACACCTTCAGTGATCAAAAGACTCCCATCCACTAAGGTAGCCACTCTAAAATATGACTCCACTTGTTGTTTAGAGAGCACTTCTTTATTCTGAGGATCTCTGTATTTAGGAGTAGGTTCTAAACACTAGAAGCTTTAAGAGTATGGCAAAAGGCCTGGGAAGAGGAGTAAGGACATTTGAGCCTTTGATTCACAGAAAAAGGAAGGAAGGTTTCAAAGGGGGAAAAAAAAACATTTAAAAGTGGAAGTTGTGTACTTAGAAACACTAAAAATGTTTTAATCTAACCATTTTATCAAGAATAATCTCCACAAGATAGCCTCATAAAAAATGTTTTTTTGCCTCTGCTTCTCACATCTTTCTAGCAGCTCACCCTAAATTATTATATATTATAAATGTATTTCATGTTTGCGTTGTGGTTACTTCATAGAAGCATAAAAATACAGCATAGAAGCATAAAATAATAAAAAATTATTTCAAAAATATTCCTTGAAATTTTAATGAGTATCCTGGTAAATCACTGAAATTTCTCGACATAAAGGAAGACAAGGAAAGCAAATCAGGTTATATCGGAGAGATAAAAAACATAATGTGTGATATAGCGGAAAGAGGACAAGATCTGGAATTAAGAGATCTAGGTCCTCAATGCAGTTCTTCTTCTTACCACGTGCATGATCTGGTCACATTACTTTACTGCTCTGAGTTTCAGTTGCCTTACTTGTGAAATGGGGTGCCAGTCCACACAGGGTTGATGAAAGCATCATCAGGTGGGGTAGTCATGCAAAGGCTCACCGTAACCTACAAAACTGTACAAATGTTAGGGTTTTTGTATTTTCTCCTTGTTTTCTTTTTTTTTCCTCCCCCCCCCCATTTCTATATTTCTTTATGACTTTTTTCTTACTTCTTTATCTGGCTATGTCTAATAGAGAAATGTATCCATGGATTGGGTCTTCCTTATTAATAGGTATTGTTGCATGCAAGTAAAGCAAAAAAAATTGTCTAATTGACTCATGGGGTAGTAGGGAAACATTTAGTTTTGAAACACACAGAAATCTGAGCTCAAATCTGAAATTTTTTCAGTTATTTATTTATTTAATTGAAGTGTGACACACAATGTACGTTAGTTTCAAGTATATACAACATAGTAATTTGACTTGTGTACATCTTATGCTATTTCCTGACCAGTGTAGATACCACCTGTTACCATACAATGCTATTACAATACAAATGACTATACTCTTATGCTGTATCTTTTATCCCCATTACTTATTCATTCCATAATTAGAAGCCTGTACCTCCCACTCCTCTTCATTCATTTTGCCCATCCCCCACCCCCTCCCTCTGGCAACCATCAGTTTATTCTCTGTATTTATGGGCCTGTTTCTGCCTTTTGTTTGTTTGTTTTATTCATTTGTTTTGTTTAGATTATACATATAAGTAATAGTATATGATATTTGTCTTTCTCTGTCTGACTTATTTCATTCAGAATAACACCCTCTATGTCTATTTATGTTATGACAAATGGCAAGATCATATTCTTTTTATGACTAAATAATATTCCACTATATATATATCATTATTTATATATATCATTATATCATATATGTATATATGGTGTGTGTGTGTATATATATATATTACATATATATATATAGATAGATAGATAGATAGATAGATATATAAAATCTCACACCTTCTTTATCCATTCATCTATCAATGGGCACTTGGGTTTCTTCCATATCTTAGCCACCCCTTAAACATAAGGATGCATATATCTTTTTGAATTAGTGTTTTCATTTTCTTTGGGTCAATACCCAGTAGTGGAATTACTGGATCATTACTGGATCATTTATTTATAAAATGTGATAAAATTTACCTCAGCAAATTGTTATAAGTTTAATTTTAAACAAGATGTAGACTATAAGTTTAAATAACATGTAACTAATATTTAACATATGGTACATTTGATATTTTAGTTTCTTTCTTTCTCAATTGACTCAATGAAGATTAATATAATTGTTTTTCCTTCAAGAATCAAATAGACTTCTAGTCAGTGTTTTTGATTTTTTGGTTTATAGCCATCCCTTCAACCTTCATATTTTAAATACATAGCAAGGATATATAAAATGTAAAATGAAACTTTAAAAAGATATGGTCACATTAAAAACAATAAACATTCTATGACACAAATCAATACAGCTGAAGCTTTCCCTGGCTCTAGGTCAAAAATCAGAGCCAACCAGAATTTTTGTTCTCAGAGGAATAAAAGGTCTATACTTGAGGTGTGGCACTGACACCTAGGGCACAGTTTAAAGCTAGGAGTTCTGCAGCTCTCTCCCACTCAATCAAAGAAACTGAAAAAAAGCATCCTCTGGGGCTCACGTGGAGATGTGTGTTGTGGGATGCAGGAGGCAGCAGACACGGGCTCAGGTAGAGAACCTGGGCCAAGTCTGAGAGATTGTCCATTACGATCTCAGGAGAGGATTTGGGATCCCACGTGGAAGATGATGTTCTAGATTAGAGGCTACATGAAGTAGTATAATAACAACAACAGCAACAACAACAACACTATTAGATAGGAAAAACGTTGGGACGGAGAGACTGAGATACCTCCCATTCAAAATGAGCCTTAGAATCAACATGCCCAGAACACTAAAGATATTTCTAAAAATCAACAGTTAAAGATGGGTTTACTATAAATGTTATGAAAATACTACCACAATATGAAAATAACTATAAAATAATATATTTGGGAGCTTTGGATAAATAATGAAATAATAATACCAAAAATTGAATAAGATATGAAATGAAAAGAACCACAAATGAAAAAGAAAGATGAAAAAATTTAAAAAAAAATACTTATTTCATTAAAAAACTGATTGATAGAATAAACTCTGAAATGGATATAGTAGTTGAGCAGATTGAAGAAGCAGGATATAACACCAAAGAATTTACCCACAAAGCAAAGATAAGAAAGATTTTAGAAAATAGATCTTTTTAAGAAATATGTAAGCAAGATTATGAGTCTCTAATAGATATGTAGAAATAATATCCCATACTATCTATGCAGTACTAAATTGTAATTGAACAAATCATATTACAAACTTAAAATAAAATGGAATTTCTTTAATATGACAAAAGAATCTATCAAAGAAAAAAAGCACAACAAACATGTAGTAGTAAAACTTTAGAACATTTACTTCAAAGACAAGGTTACCCACTGTGCTCCCCACCTTCCTTCAAATTTTACTGGAGGAGATCACAATGCATAAAACAATAATAATTGCATAGATAGAAATAAAAGTAACTTTATTTGAAATGGATATAAGGAGCTATATGAAACCAAGAGAGTATACAGAGGTGGGGATAAGGTAATAAACAGCAGAGTTCAGCAAGCTTGTTCAAAACTATATCAACTCACTCAAATCAATAATCCATTGGAAAATGTAATCAAAAAGTGATAAAATAAAATAAGAAACATTTCAAAGAGTAATAATATTATAAACTTCTTAGGAATAAATCTTACCAAGAGATATTCAAAATATTTATCGATATAATCTAATCAAAACAAAATAACACCTCAATAAAGTATATCATGTTCATGGATGAGAAAACTTCATTCTATAATATTATGTTGATTCTTTTAAAGATAATTTATAAATTCAGTAAGTTATAAAAAAGAATATTAATGGAATTTATATGGAGGAGAAAAGGTCAACATGAGTCAGGAAAATTTCAAGCAACAAAAATGATGCAAGGAAGTTTTATAATATTTTGTAAAATTGTTAAAATAGTATGAGCTATCGGTACGAATATAGAAAACAAACATTGGAAGAAAATACAACAACCAGAAACATATTCATATATATATATGACATGCCATAGAAGTGTCATTTTAGGTTAAGGGGAAGAGAATATATCATTTTGGGAACAATATGCTATTCATACTAAAAAAATAGATTTATACCACACACCACACACACACACGCACGCGCGCACACACACACACACTTTTAAAATATATTAAGTAGCTACATGTTAAAAACAAAAATTTAAGCATTTAAAGGGGAATTAAAAGGTACTAATCATTAATTGTTCCAGGAAAGTTTTCTTATAGTAGATTTAAAAGCCACTAATAATAAGGGAAATTATTGATATATTTGAATGCATTAAAATCTGTACCTTTTATATGACAAAGTAATCCATAAGAAAACCTGGAAAGAAATTCAGACGATGAAAAGTTATTTGCATTAATATCTAAAGTAGATGAAAAAACTTCAGTAAGTTAATTAGAAAAAGAAAAATAATCTAATATAACATCAAGAAAGATTAAAAACTAACAAATCTCTGATGAGGATGCTTCAAAAGCTGTATTGATGTGTATCAAATTACCCAAAAACTTAATTTTTTAAAGCAATAAAAGCATTACTACTTGGTCTAGAGTTTGAGAGTGGCTTAGGTGGATGGTTCTGGCTTAGTGTTTCTCATGAGATTTAAGGCAAGATATCAACCAGGGCTACAGGTGTTAGAAGGTTGACTGGATCTAGTAGGACCATTTCCAAGATGGCTCACCCTTGGAAGAAGGCCTTAGTTCCTTGCTAGTTGTTGGCAGGGGGCGTCAGTTGTTTGCTGCCTATAGTAAAGAGGCCTCAGTTTCTTACTACCCAGACTTCTTCATAGGTTGCTTGAATGTACTCATGATGGCTCTGCACTCCCCCATGCCCAGCATGCAGGCAGGAAGCCACAGTGACTTTTATGCTTGGTCTCTGAAGTAGCATAATTTTTTCTTTCTTTTTCTATTGGTTATACGTGAGTCACGGAATGTATACCATACTCAAGAGGAGGAAAATTAAGCTCCATCTTTTACAGGTGTGTCAAAAAATTGTCCACATATTTTAAATCACCTCTGATGAGGATGCTTCAAAGCCCAAAAGACTTAAGAAAAATGTACCACCTTAATAGTAGTCAGAAAAATAATAATTAATAATACAAGGAAACACTGCTGAATATCTATCCGTTTGAAAGAAGTTTAAAACTCTGAAAATAGCAGTTGGTAAGAAGGATGTGGAGTATCAGGAGCTCTTACTCACTACCAAGGAGGGCTACAATTACTGAAGTTTTAACCCCATATACCTTATGACCTATCGATCTCTCTTCTGGAGACACTTGCAACTCTCATACAAGCACCCAAAAGTACCAAGTATATTTATTATGGCATTGTCTGTAATAACAAAAATGAAATAATATAAATATCCATCTATGGAAGAATAGACAAATAAATAGCAATAAATCCATACATGTTATTACTAAACAGGCATAAGAATTAATGAATCAGTGCTACATTTATCAATATAGACAGAATTTAAAAGTAAGAAGTTGAGGTTTTTATTTTATCTCCTTTTTTAAAAGATTTTATTTTGAAGTAACCTCCATACCCAACATGGGGCTCGAACTCAAACCCTGAGATCTAGAGTCACACATTCTACTGACTGATCTAGCAGGCACCTGGAGGTTTTTATTTTAAATCTAGGTGCAGAATAATTCCCTGTAGTTAAAACAATCAAAACTGCGGATACACACAACTGTATGTTATACTTATGTGTAATGTATGTATATGTATATACACATGTATAGTTAAATTTATATGTATTATATATAATATGATATATAAAAACACCAATGGGAATGATAGATTTCAACTTCAGGACACCGATTCCTTCTGGAAAGAGATGTTTGTGGAATGAGTTAGTGAAGTTTACCAATGGATTTCAGAACTATCTGAAGTGGTTTCTTTCTTTAAAAATTAAATCCTGGGAGGCGCCTGGGTGGCTCAGTGGGTCAAAGCCTCTGCCTTCGGCTCAGGTCATGATCTCAGGGTCCTGGGATCGAGCCCTGCATCGGGCTCTCTGCTCGGCAGGGAGCCTGCTTCCCCCTCTCTCTCTGCCTGCCTCTCTGTCTACTTGTGATCTCTCTCCTCTCTGTCAAATAAATAAATAAAATCTTTAAAAAAAAATTAAATCCTAAAAATATTAAATATAATAAATGTTGAAATTGGTAGATTTTAATTGGTTTATTCAAGTTGTCTACAACTTTAAATATTTATAATGCAAATATTTTCAAAAGAAAATTGAAATGGTAAACCAAAATGTCTTGTCAGCCATACCGTAGATTCAATAAAGGTAGAATTGGAATCCTGGATCTGTTGCCATGAAGCTGTGCAAACAAGGGGACCTCATGTCTTCTCTTCAAGTTATAGGCTTTTTATTTTTAATATGGGATTGTGAAATGACATCATATTTTCAGAGTACCCAACACATACGAAATACTAAATGTTTGCTATTTTTAACTTAACTCAAGTGTCAGTTTTCTCTCCCCTTGAAGGGTCACCTTCTTCTGTTATGTATTGGCAAAGATTCAGTTGGAATTTGATGGCTCTGAGTCATCTAGCTGCCAGTTGCTTCTCAGCAGTGTGGGGTCTACTAATCACGTCACTTCTCTTAATTATCTGAAACTCATGACTATAATCACTGCCATAAATGGCTTCTTCCTCTGCATAGGCATCTTTCCTCCACAAAACCATCACATGCTTCTGTGGAGGTGTACTAAAATTTGCTGAATGGTTGGGACAGCTAAATCACAGAGAGGTCAACAGTTATAATTGCACTGTATTTGACATTCCCATAATCAAAATGAAAATTTTCAAGAAGGTTCGAGCTTTTACTAGGGGAGTTTCATAGCTATCTTGATCTGACTTCAGAAACTTACCCTTTGGAAAGAACCCAAACTCACAACTGTTTCTGACTTTCACTTTATAAATCTTCCTCATTTTAAAAAATATTTTATGTATTTATTTTCGAGAGAGAGAGCACACGCACAAGTGGGAGTACGGTGGGAGTGCAGAGTGGGAGGAAGAGGCACAAGCAGACTCTGCTGAGTGCAGCGCCCAACCTGGGGCTCCATTTCAGGACCCTGAGTCCTCAGAGAGTCCAATGCTTAACCTACTGAGCCAGCCAGGCTCCTCATTTTTTAAGGAAGCCTACTATGCACCTTAAGCATACTAAGCCTACTAAGCCTACTATGATGCTTAACCTACTGAGCTGCCCAGGCTTCATTTTCAAGGAAGCCTTCTATGCACCCAATAGAATTGATTTCCCCCTAGGACTTATTCTTCTTTCTTTAGTCATATTATTTTTTAAGGAACACACTCCATGAGTGTCACCAGGACAGTCTATGGTGGCTTTTGGCATTCCTATACCCACAGAATAGTTTAGGGTTGTGAGGTGGCTTAGCTACCCCAAGACTTGGAGAGCTTTCCAGAGCAAGTATGAACACATCAAATCTGCTCCTTTTGGCTATGTGAACTGTACACAGTTTCGGGTTTCTTAAGCATCTTTTATTTATTTATTTGTTTGTTTGTTTATTTATTTATTTTTAAGATTTTATTTATTTATTTGAGGAGAGAGAGAGAGAGAGAGATAACACAAGCAGGGAGAGCGGGAGGGGAAGAAGCAGGTTTCCCGCTGAGCAGAGAGCCTGATGCAGGCTTTATCCCAAGACGCTGGTATCATGACCTGAGCCGAAGGCAGCTGCTTAACAACTGAACCACCCAAGCACCCCCAGTTTTGGGTTTCTTCATGTTCACCAGGTAACCCATTTGATCCCTTATAAACATATATAGACTTACATATGTGTTCTTCAATTCTCAAAGACATATAAAAATAGCATCTAAACATATTTTGTGGAAAACATTTTCCTTAAAGTCCTAAAGTATGTAAGACCATTTGCATCACAATAAAGTTGGCATTTCATATAATTGTTTTAAAAATTGTACAATTCTCTCACCCTTCCCATTCTCAAGTTGCACACTTATGCCAGAATTAAGAAATAAGCTTTTTCCTAGGCTGAATACTACCTGGTGATTTCTGTTTTAGTTGTGAAAACACCAAGCTAAAGATTTTAAAATGCCACTTACAAAAGCTTAAGTTGTTAGATAAAACTAATCACTCTCATAGCTTCTGCTGGTGGTGAGGAAGAGAGGCATGTCTGGGAACCAAACTTGCTTTTTAGTTAATCGCTATTGCTGTTGTTGTCGTCATGATGGTTGTCACTTATTATAAAATCACTACACTTTCCTTTTGGCTTTATGGACAGACTTACTATAAGTTTTTAAGCAATGGTTTACATTCAGGTTAACACTTTATGTTTGTTTGTTTTTTTCCCTTTTATATACTTTATATATATGAATACCTAAAAATCTGTATATGCTGATAACTGAGTGGGATTCAAGAGATTTACATTTGTATTACTTGGCTTGGTGAGTCAATGAAGGAACATATATTCTATAATCCTCATGTACCTAGACATCAAATATGGTAAAGAGCATGGAGGACCGAATGAGAGAAAGAAAGGGTTAGAATTAAAGGTGAAGATTTGATGGGCAACTATGAGGCGTTCATTTTCAATTGAGCCAAGATCTGGTGTCAGTTTTAAAGCAAATTGCTATCAGCAAAGAGAATCTGTTCACCAAAAGGCAAACCAATGAAATCAATGGATTACATTGGATGAACGCCATTTTCACTCGGACACTTCAAGAGAGATTATTCGGGCTTTTGCATTTCAGGTACACTACTAAAAATATTGTGGCATGAGAAAAAGCAAGAGCCAAAAAATTAGTCTCTGCTTCTAGAAACTTTGGCACCCAATCATCCCTTTTTATAAAAAAAAAAGTAAGGTTTTCTCCTACATAAAATCTATTTTATTGCAATTTGCAAAACAGCCATCCCTTTAAATTAAATCATTGTTTATCAAGGGAAAGTTAATTGAAAAACATGTTTTTCTAACTAAATGGAAGACTGCATCATGCAGGCAATAAACATTCTTGCTTGAAAGGAATTCTTGTTCCTTCTTCTAAGACTGCCATGGGAATAAAACAGAAAAAGGAAAAAAAAAAAAAAAAAAAAAGGAGAGAAAAAACCCCACACAGTTCTAAGTTGTGTCTGGCTTAGGAGCCAAATAGGATTGTGTAGTCCACAAGTTTTCTATTCACTTCTAAATTTAGCACCCACAAATTTCCCTTTTGGCAAATCATACTCCCCAAACCCAAGTGCAAGCCATTTTTGAGGAATGCTTGTGTCAGTTGCTTCTTGTTAACATCCTTAGCTAATCTGCCCTACTGGACATCTGGTAAAAGTTGGTTTTATAGTTCCTGGATGCTCATACAAGTAGAATAAAAATGAAAGCAGCAGTGGTGTATAACACCAGCACATGGAATGTGGAATGGAAATACTTTCAAATACAAACTCAAGGTAGGTCAGGACTCTGGGGAAGGTAGCCTCTGTGACATAGGCCTATCCCTAAATAGCACACTGTTTTTGGATTCTTTGCTGCTTCTTCTTTTGGTAATAGGGAAAATTTCCTGAAGATACATTTTTACACACCCTTCTATGTGCTCTCATAGCTTTTTTTTTTTTTTTTGAACCCTCGTAACAGTAGATTATCAAGCCTTGCCTTTTAAGGTTGATTGCTTTTTATGTCTGTCTCATTCGCCTTTTAGTGAACTGTTTGCTTTATTAATTCCTAAAATCTTCACAGGGCCTAAATGAAGCTTGACCTATAGTATATATGTTTTGGAAATATTTGATAATTATATTATTATGATATGATAATGTTATTAATAATAATGATAATGACTGTTTTCTTCTTTCTACTATTTATCAATCTCCTAAAAGCCCCAAGGATTTGGTATTTCGAATAGAGAAGGCGGTTCACAGGTGTCTATTCACAAATCTTTATCAGGTACAATCTCTGCACTTGGAGGGAAATATGGCTGGGGAAATTAAGCAGATACACATTTTTTTAGTGTCTCCTTTGTGCTAGGCCCATTATCTCATTTAGTCTTCCCCAGATCTTATAAATATATACTATTTTTTAAAAAATATTTCATTTATTTATTTGACAGGGAGAGAGATAACAAATAGGCAGAGAGGCAGGCAGAGAGAGAGGCGGAAGCAGACTCCCTGCTGAGCAGAGAGCCTGATGTGGGGCTCAATCCCAGGACCCTGAGATTTTGACCTGAGCCAAAGGCAGAGGCTTTAACCCACTGAGCCACCCAGGTGCCCATAAATATATACTATTATTTCCATTATTTCAAATGAAGAAACTAAAATTCAAAGAGACAGAATTATTTGCCCCAAACATGCAATCATTTTATGCTAGATATAAGATTCAAGCCTGGGCACATGGCTCCAAAGTGTGCTATTGATCCACTAAACATAGGGTATGACCATTGACAGACAAATAGAAGCAGTCCATTTTAAAGGGAAAATTGTATGGAAATAAATTTATCCTGAATGAGACTCTTCCTTGAATTCTTTCCATATCAGAACCCTTTCATAATATTTGAATGCAAAGACTGTGTTAGAGTGGAAGCCAGATTTTACCCATTTAATTGCTTAGAGTTTAAGGAAACGAAATTTGTCTTACCTTTTCATGAAGTTATTCTTTTTAACACTTAATCAACAAAATAACATTATCTGGTGGCATCTGATTATTTAGTATGTATTTGGTAAGAGGGTTTTTTTTTTAATATTTCAGAAATAATCAAATCAGAGGTAACTGAAAGACCATTCAGTATAAGAATACTCCTCAGAAATTCCCTCACTTACATAGGATTGAGGAGGAGCTCTTTACTCATCAATTCTAAAGCTTCTTCCCAAAGAGATTCTGCCTCTCAGTTTTTGAATTTGGATTATACAAACTAGCAATGATTTTTTTTACATAATCCAGCCAGGTGACTAGAAATAAGTCCATAATTAAAATATTTGTACGAACTATGAGCAAAATACACTTATTCATCCACCCACATACATACAGTCCTCCATAAAGGACTGGTAGGGAAATGAAACATTATTCAGAGAAGGTCATAGAGAAAATGCTAGAGACATAAAGTTGCCAAGATAGTGGCCAAAACTTGTATTCATTCAGCCTAAATCTCTTCAAAATGCAATCTGTATAATCTTACACTTGTGTAAGTCATAACATCTTATAATAATATCTCTGTGAATTAGAGTAAGTTTCACCTTTTATAAATTTGATGATTAAAGTTCACCAAAGTTTAGTGATTTTTTTTTCTTTTGGAAAAAAGTGAAAGATGTATAAATAGAAGAATAGATTGATGATAGATCAATCGATCGATCTATCATTCATGAATTCTCAACAGGGCAATATTGCTCTCCCCCAGTGGGTAGAAATTGATTTTCGAGGTGTTAAAAAATATCTTACTTTTTAATAAACTCAGATATACATACAGTATGAATAGATATACAATGTATCTATGGTATTAAAACTTCATGGAGGACAACTCGAAAAAATCTAAAAAGACTCCTTAAGGAGGAAATAAATTATTTTAAATGGTTAAAAAACACTGAGAGAGAAGGAGAGAGGGAGAGAAAGAGATTGGTACCACTTGTGATACGCACATTCAGATGGTTTACCATGGATACTATTTCGTCATTTCCCATTCTTTGAGATGCAAGAATTTTCCTTTAGCTTTGATGAAGGGTTGAAGATTAAATGTACTTTGGGCTTAAAGATGGGAAAATGAAATCCAGTTACTATGGATTCATACTCTGGTCCCAGTGAACTACCAAAGTCTATTACGAAAGATTAATAAGAGTATAGTTTTGAGAAGAGAATTATCTCTGAAACAAATAGGAAGGCAAAAGAAGGTCAGAAGATGAAATGAAGAAATAAATGAACAGCATGACTAAAAGGGAGCTTCAGAAGCTCAGGAGCTGAACTGAGAACATTTGCTCAAAATGGGAGCAGATTTGCAGTCTGTTAAGAGCCAAATAAGAGGATCTGTAAAAGAACATTATAAGAGATGACATTCAAGAGGCCAAGAGCCTAATGGAATTGGGTTTCCTATTTGAAACACATTATATTTCATTTGTCTGGCATTCTCTTCCTCTCTACTTCACCTCTTATTTATTCTTCAAGAATGATCCTGAGCGTTTCTCTATGAAACATCCTCAGATCCCCATGGTGGACCCTAACTTCTGACTAATATGTGATCACCCTGTTAAATTCACCTAGGAGAGCACTTATCACATCTCATTATCAATGTTTGTGCCCAATTAGAGTGATGTCCTTAATACGTGAACTGTTTTTTTTTTTTTCATTCATCTTGGATTGTTTGTTGACTACTTACATAACTTGCATAAAGTAGATGACTAAGACATGCTCTACTTGGTACCTAAGCAAGTTAAATCAGTTTATGGACAGGAGGCATTATGCTTAGCCCTAAACTCTCTACTTCATGCATTGTAGCCAGCTGAATATTTGTGGTTTTTTGGATAGTGCAGACAGCACAACAAATAAGGGCACCAACTCCCTGCCCACTCATGCAGTACACTTACAGTCTAGGAGTTCTCCTACAGAATAAAAATAGCTGGTGATAGAGACAATATGAAGGCTTTCTCCTGGACCATGTGCTACTGAGTCCCCATTTTCCGTTGCATATGTAAAAGGTAGAGCATAAAAAAGAATTCAGTTGGATTTCAAAGCATCATCCCCATAGCAGTGTTCTATATAATGAAATTTGACTTCATTTATCTCTTGCTCCTGCTATTCCTGCATGCAATAGGGACATGATATTCACTGAAGTGTTTCTTTAAATTTTTAAGATCCCAAGTAGATTATTTATTGTTGGCCTTTTGCTTGTGAAAAATAATTTCTAGTAAAATGTAGTCCTAATTTTTACTGACTCTTTTGGCTAACGAAGCTTGATGAAGGAAATTAGGACCACAAGGAACCAAAACCTTGTAGTCAGAAATTCTTGGAAATATAATATTATTATTTTTATTTTCCCTACAAGCTTGATGTTTTTCTATTTTCTTTACTAAAGGATGAAAATCACAAATGAATTGTAGAGTTTCCTTAAAGTACATAAATATGTAGCATAAATATGAAGTTAAGCATGAGAAAAGAAATAAGGAATTCAAGTTAGTAGTTATACCTGGGGAAAAGGAGAAGGAAATATAATCAAGGCTGTGTACGGAAGGGATCACAAATATATACATAGTCTTCTCCTTCAATGAAAATCTGAGCAAATGTTAGTACATAAGCTGAGTGACTGGGTCACAGATGTTGGCTATGCTACTATCAATTCTTGTCCATGTGTGTAAAATATTTAACCATAAAAAAACCATAAAAAAACATAATAAAACCTTTTATTTCTTTGAATAAAAGAAATTCTCTAGGCATTTCACTGTGGCCAGTACTGATACTTGTCTGTGCAATGGCCATTGCCTCGTCTTCTTTGTATTTAATAGATCTCTAATTTTTTTCACCCTTCTCCAAGTAACCTTGTCCTTGAGGTAGGCTGAGACTCTCCCTATCTGTAAGGAGTAAAATTAATTATTTCTTTGCCAGTGATTGTTCTGGACAAAGAAGTGTAATGCAATTCTGTCCAATGAGAGGGAAAGGGCATGTGAGGGGATTCTGGGAAGTTTTTTGGCTTTAAATAAAGATGCATGACGAGAATTCTTTCCTTTCTGCTTATAGGCATTGCTACACTTACGTGTGATTCCCTGGAGCTACTGCAGGCATCCTGATGCCTGGGGAAACCAACCTTAAGTGTTAAGTGAATGTATGGAGAATCAAAGCTGAGAAGTGGAGGCAGGGATAAATTAATTACTGAATTAATGAACTATGCAACTCTTGGCTTTATATTTCTTGTAATGTTAGATGACAAATATTATTTTTCTTTTTTTTAAGATTTTATTTATTTATTTGAAAGAGAGAGGGAGGGAGAGCCCAGAGGAAGAGTGAGAAGTGAGAGAGAGAAGCAGACTCCTCGCTGAGCAGGGACCCCAATGTGAGCCTCCATCCCCAGACCCTGAGATCATGACCTGAGCCAAAGGCAGACATTTAACTGACTGAGCCACCCAAGCACCCTGACAAATATTTGTTTTCCTAAAGCTATTTTTTGAGGCCACTAAAAACTTTCTGACTGGTACATACTTGTTCGTTGATTTATTTTTATATTGGATTGTTTGGATATATTCTCCAGTAGAGTTTTTAATCTCTCCTGAAGTGTATTTTAATATTACTTTCCAAATAATAACTTTAAAATTCAACTACCTAGCAAAATGCAAAAACTGAAAAATAATGATCATAATAATAACCATTATGGGTAACTAACCATGTTAAAAACTTTTGAGCTATGAATCTTCTATCCAGAAAAAAAGTATCTCAGATGGGCCTAAATCTACAGTATTGTCTAAAATTTCAGAGGCAGATAAGCTTCCTGGAGCCAATTCATTTTCTGTGAATAATAGATTAGGAATCCCGGATACAGCTTTAAACTATATAATACTTCCATATCAGTTATGTCATTTAATGAACATGCTAATTTCTACAAAAATTCCAGGCCAACTCCTAGTTTTATTTATAAATACTTTTTCTATCCTAGCAACAGGTTGGCTTTTGAAGTTGATGTAATACAACTTCCCTCCTCAGTATCCCAAGCCATGTTATCCCTCTGCACCAGCCCTTCCAAACTTCTCTGAACTCATCACACAAAAATTTCTTATGTGGATACTCTTCTTAGATTTCTCCCTACTCTTGGCTTTTTAAGTCAAAGAAGGTGGCTCTGGCATTGTTGGCAAACACTAGGCATTTTTAATTATCATTAGCAAATTGTTGCAAACGAAGCGGATAAAGGAGCCTCTGGTTGTCAGAGCCATGAATGCTGATTAAAATAGGCTGCGTGGGTCCATGGTGCAAGTTTGTTTGTTTTGAAGCATTCACACTGTAAGGAATCCAGGCCAGCCTTCCCCATCGCCATGGCAATATCCCGGTCTTGGTGTGTATATGATGGGTAGAGTGAAGCTCTGACAACTAAAACATGAGCCTGGTCCAAAATTGTAGTAGGATAAATAAAAGGGGGCAAAAATGAAAAGGCATGTGTATTTGTGAACATTTAACCCAATCTAGTCCCTTTGTAGCCATTAAAATAGACTTATATAGTAGACACTCCCATCCTTACCTTCACTTATTTATTCTCATGCACGAATATTAATACAACATTGAACATGTGTTTGAGCAAGCTCTTTCAGTCTTTTCCTATGAATGTCTGTACTGGTAAAGACCTTTTATCCTCTTCATTGACTCCTTTTATTGTTAATATAGGGGTTTTTAATTAAGAGAGACAGAAAACCAAAAAAACAGTGAACCAAGCTCAAAGTATCAAAAACCAGTTGAGCATTTATCATGGACACAATGCAGTACTAAACCCTTTATATGATATCATTTAAGCATTTAAGCAAATCTGAAGTAAGAATTATTATACTTATTTTACATAGGGGATTGTAACTTAGGGACACTAATTAGTCCAAACACACAACTATATACAATAACACCAAGATTTAAATCCAGTTCCACAGTATACTGCTGTGTTTCTATATTTAAATATAGAGGTGTGTGCATTCCGCACCTTACATCTATTAAATGAATAGATATGTGTTTATATATTTATTTCAGCTCATCTTTCACACCGAAACCTCTTTAATATGGTATAATTGGCTATAACATTAGTCTCAGGTGTACAACATACTGATTTGCTATGTATATACATCATGAGATGATCACAGTAAGTCTAGTTAATCTCTATCACCACACACAGCCCTCCCTCCAAACACACACACATTTTGAGAGCTTTTAAAATTCACTCTTTTAGCAACTCCCAAAAATGCAATATAGTATTAACTATAGTCACCATGCTGTACATTACATTTTTTTAAACGTAATTCACACAAATGAATATTAACTTTAATATGTGCATCTGTGATTAAGTCACTCTAAATTTCATAGAATGCCTTGTCTCATAGGATATAAGGGTATAAGGAAAAAATTGCGCTTATAAACTTTTAAGAACATAAACCATAGTCTACTCAAAATTAAAATGGCTCTTTTCCTTTCAATTTAGTCTCTAAAAGCCAGAACACATATAAGTATTGTATTTTTTTTATTTTTTCATATGTTTATTTTTTTTACATTTTTTTTAATTTTTTTTTAAATTAAAGCATAATATATGCCCCAGGGTACATGTCTGTGGATCCTCAGGCTTACACATTTCACAGTACTTACCATAGCACATACCCTCCTCAATGTCCATAACCCAGCCACCCTATCCCTACCTGCCCCTACCCCCCAGCCACCCTCGGTTTGTTTCATGAGTTTAGGAGTCTTTTATGGTTTGTCTCCTTCCTAATCCCCTCTTGTTTCATTTCCCTCTCCCACCCTCCACAACCCCCCACCCTGCCTCTCGAATTCTTCATATCAGAGAGATCATATGATAATTGTCTTTTAAAAACTAACACTGACATTTTGACATACTAAGTTTATATGGACTGTATATAATTGCTTTTTTTCCTGTGGTTTTTTTCACCAGGAGTCCAAGGAAATCTGTCCCCATTTCTGTCACCGCCATTACAACTTAATGAGAAATGAGTTTACTCACAAACACATAACTATCTCCTTTCAACATTTTGTTCTTACTTCAGAGATTCAGATTGTTGAAGGGGATTTTCGCTGAGATCGTTCAGATTCAGATTACTGAAGGAGGTTCTAGTTCAAATAAAATATCAAAACCCTGACCCTGGTGGATCCTAAGTACCAGCAGCCTACACCAGCTAGCTGCCCATGTGCAGTTGAGACCACAGGAGGACTCGGAAGTCATCTCTTGAAGACTTTGTTGTTCTTTACCATGCCTTCCAATGCAGTTTAGGCTGGATGTTCCACAGAATGTATATATGTCTTTTCACTTTTCATGAATCTGATATTTTAAAAAACTCTCCCTCAACAGAGTCTCTTTCCTCTAGGAAAAAGAAAAAAGCGGTACTTCTTCACTTTCCTGCACGTTTCTTCTCTCTTTCAAAACATTCAGGTTACAGAGGAGGAGTTGTCCTCTTTTCTCTAACATGTACAACTCGAAGCCAGAAATAATGCTATTTTCTGCCTGAATGCAAACCAATCATTTATCTGGACCTCCCTGAAAGGACTTAATTTGCCTAACTAGTCAGTATTCTGCCTCCGTTTCAGGATTCCAGACACGCACTTGGACTTTTCTTTTAACTCACGTTTCTCCCCCTGTTCACCCCAAACTCCACCTCCTCAGGCTTCCCCAAGTGAGAACTGGCTGCCAAGCCCTCCCCTTCACATCCCTTAAGCTATTATGCTGTGCTCTAGTTACCACCAGCACTCTGTCTCAAACCTAAGGACTCGCATTTGCCTAAGATAAATAATAAGCAGAGGGAACAGAGCTTGTTTTGCCACCTTTTCTGTGAGCATGAAGTAATGCCGACCTATTCAGCAAGTGCCGCAACTGGCTGACAGACATTTAGAGAATCTCAGTGGTGAGAGATGAGGAATGTCCCAGTGAGGCCTGGCAGCAGCATCCAGACTAACACACAAGACGCTTTTTAAAGGCACAGTGGGAAGAATTTTTAAAGTTTCCATTCAGAGGGGGATTTAACCTCACATTGACAAACCACCTAGACATGCTTGGAGCTAGAATGTGTCTTTTCTTTTCCTTGGACCCTTTACACTATTCTACATAACTCTGAACAGGATCAATACTATTAAACCTCAGCTTGTTCTATTGGCATTTCTTATTTTCTAGCCTGATTAAAAAGAAAGAAAATTAAGAGTTTGAAAGAGGACATGTACATTTAATAATATTCTATTTTCCAAGAATGATCGGCAGATATCTATTTATAGTCTGGAGGTCTCTGTAGAGTTTTGCAAAGGTCTTCTTTAGAGCAATTCAATATATCTGATACATATATAAGATCATATTTTAAGACCCAGGGAGATAATAAAACATTCAAGACGATGACCAATTCAGAGAATGTATTACATGCCTATATTTACATAAACATGCATATGTGTATATATGTAACAAACATATATTTAACATACATATGTGTTAAATATACGTATTTAAACAACATATACAATGTGAAATTACGTCATTTCTATTTATCTCACTTCTCTATCTTGGACTCCCTTCTATAAAATAGGATTGGCAAGCTAAAGGTTTCCAAGTTACCTTTCTAACTTTATAATGAATCTGTAAGCTTTGAAGATTTTAAGTTACACAGATTTTCAAGGAAAGAAGCTGATATGGGTGGCAGATAGAATGTGCTAGAAACAGTAGAATCTGTGGAAGTAGACTTTTGTGAGTTTAAGTTTTTAGAAGTTTCATCTATAATTGACAAATTATATAAGTGACAAATTTATCATTCAAAATTTTAGTGGTTGGGGCGCCTAGGTGGCTCAGTGGGTTGAAGCCTCTGCCTTCAGCTCAGGTCATGATCTTAGGGTCCTGGGATCGAGCCCCGCATCGGGCTCTCTGCTCAGCAGGGAGCCTGCTTCCCCCTCTCTCTCTGCCTACCTCTCTGCCTACTTGTGATCTCTCTCTCTGTGTCAAATAAATAAATAAAATCTTTTAAAAAAATTTCAGTGGTTAATGAAATTGGGAAAGCAAATGATTGCCTTGGTGAAGGAGAGGACCTGCTCTCTGCCCTTTATTATAGAAACTAGGACACTGTAGAATTTCTTTGAGAACTGGTTCTAAATCCTAAATTGCCCCCAAAAATAAGTTATAACCACAAATTTGTGCACTTGGTAGAGACACGTGAGCAGTTTGAATTATTTTTCAGCTGGTGATTTTGCTCTGGGCCAGGGAATCAGGACTAGTAGAGTTCATAGGGCTTTGTGTCCAAGAATTACTCTATGGACTTCAGGGATCAGCTGAACAACTCTTCCCCCAGCTTTGAGATATAATTAACATATAGTGTTGTGTAAATTGAAGGTATTGATCTGATATATTTATATATTTAAAAATAACTATCTCCATAGGGTTAACTAACACCTCCATCAGGTCATATAATTACCATTTCTTTTTTGTGTGGGGAGAACATTTAAGGTTTCCTTTACTCCCGCAACTTTCATGTATATAATACAGTGTTATTAACTACAATCGACATGCTGTATATTAGATCCGAAGAACTTGTTTATTTTATAACTGGAAGTTTGTACCCTTTGACCAACATCTCCCTATTCCCCACTCCCTAACCCCTGGCAACCACCGTTCTATTTTCTCCTTTATAAGTTGTCTTTAACTCTACTGGATGTCTCCAAATTGAATCTCTGTAGTAAGCAGTTGCTGTCTCTGATCTATGGTTCATCAAATCCTCTCAATTCAGAGCCATTAGAAGATTTATCTTAGAAGAGATACTCAGGAAAGAAAGATTGGTGGTCATTAGTTGTATCACCCAAGAATGATGTTCATGATATATACTTGAAGTGAAAATGAGCAGGTTATAGAAGACAGAGTACTCTGTGATTATGTAAAGATGCAATATATAGATCCCACAAACTACCAGTGTGAACTTGAAATTGATCTTTGTCAAGATTACAGAAGGGAAATTTGTAACAGGATAACATGAGATTTCCCAGAATTAGGAAATGGTGATAATGAAGAGCAATATGGGATAAATTAGTTGTACCAGATAAATTTCAGTTTTTCTCATAGAATTGTCAACTTTGAAGATCTGGGACAGAATGGAGGCATAGAAAGAATGTTAGGCCTAACTAGGAATGCAGGTGGATTATCATTTGGGATGTTGACCAAACAGGTGTTATATCTGGAAGGTTTAACAACATCAAATGAACAAAGATGTGCCAGTCTGTAAAAAAAAAAAAAGTCAAATTGACAGAATAAATAAATGTATTCCCAGAAACCTATGAGAGTGGAGATTAAAGCTAGTGGGAAGAGAATGGAGATAAAGGAAAGGAGGGAGGTAGCTATGGATAAAGCTCCTGAGAGAATTCTTTCAGATAGCCTGGCATTGCTTCTGCCTATTCCTGAATGTTCATGTGCAAATGCTTTAAAAGCTCTAACCCAGCTTCTGGTAAAGGAATTATATAGTCATAATCTGTCCAAAATTTAGTAAACATTTCATGCTATACTTGAGACAAGCTAGGGAAAAAAGGGCTGCATGAAAATTCATATAGATGAATCAATAATTAATTGAGTGAACTTATTCAGAAAGTGGCTATTGACTCTTTACATTAACCTGGAGAAAGCTTCCCTAACAGTATTTCTGGTGATCTATGCTTGCTTCTGCCCTGTTCAATATTTCTAATAATAATTTAAATGGAATTATTAGAGGGCAGAACTAAAATGCAAAAGTGGCTGTAGTGACAAGCAAAATAAAATGTTTAAGATAAAGAGAAAATGTCTAAGATCTGTACTAAGATTCATTTTTGAGAGAAATCAGGAGTCTAAATGACAAGAGGGGTATGCTATATTCATTGATTGAAAGACTCAATATCATAAAGATATCTTTTCTATTCAAATTCACCTATAAACTTAATCCCAATCTGAATGCCAGAAAAATTTTTCTTGTGTTTCTCTTAGAAATTGAGAAGTGATTCCGAGATATGTATGGAAATGTAAGGGGAAAATAACCAAAAAATCTTGATAAAAAAACAAATGTGCTAAACAATATAAAACAAATATTTACTAAATATAAGACATGTGTGTGTGTGTGTGTGTGTGTGTGTGTGTGTGTGTGTATGTGTGTATGACACTGCAAAAACAGTGAGGAGAGATATGGTACTTTCCATACATGGTACTGGTTCAATTGGATACCCATGTTTGCTTGTTTGTTTAAGATTTTATTTATTTACTTTAAAGAGAAAGGGAGCATGGAAGAGGAGCAGAGGGAGAGGGAGAATCTCAAGCAGTTTCCTTGCTGAGCACAGAGCGTGACAAGGCTTTCAGTCCCAGGCCCCTGAGATCATGGCCTGAGCCCAAATCAAGAGTTGGGTGCTTAACCTACTGAGCTACCTAGGCTACCCTGAATACCCATATTTTTAAAATACATCAATATCAAACATCACCTCATACTATCCCCAAAATTCCACTCCAGAAGAATTGTGGATCTAAAAGTAAACCACAAAACAAGAAAAAGTCTTCTAGATGATAATACAGAAGAGAAACTCATGTCTTTGGAGTAGTCTTGAACAGATTTCTTAAACACTAACCATAAATTATTAACAAGTTAGGCTTTGTTAGAACTGAGAATTATGATTCATCAAAAGATATTAAGGGTGAGGAAAATCAATTGAAACACTGGGAAAATATTTGTGGTATACATGTCTTACTCGTATTGAAACAAACCCCTACAAATAACAAGAGGATATAAAACTCATTTAAGGAATGGGCAAAATAGTAAGTAGTCACTTTAGAAAACTGGATATATAAATGCCCAGTAAGTACATAAACATGTCTTCAAGTATTCAGTCATCAGGAAAGTGCAAATTAGAACTACAATAAGCTAGGGTACCTGGGTGGCTCAGCTGGTTAAGCGTCTGCCTTCAGCTCAGGTCATGATCTCAGGGTCCTGGGATCGAGCCCCTCATCAGGCTCTCTGCTCAGTGGGGAGTCTGTGTCTCCCTCTGTGCTCTCTATCTCTATCTCTCTCTCAAATAAATAAATAAAAACCTTTAAAAAAAATAAACTACAGTAAGCTACCACTACCCTCCCATTACAATGGCTAGGATTTAGATTAAAAAAAAAAAAAGACACCAAGTGTTAAGATAGACGTAAAGGACATAAAGTGAATAGAACTCTCATACCTTTCCGTTGTGAACTTTAATGGATACATTCATCTTGAAAATCTAAGTAGTATTTACTAAATCTGAATATAAAATGCCCTAAGATTTAGTCATTCTGCAACTATGTATAAAGACAATAGAAATGAGCGCATCCATGCACCAAAAGGTATGTATGAAAATTGGATAGCAGCTTCATTCACGGTCTATAAATTTTGTATATTTGTATACTTTTGTATATTTGTATAGATTTGTATATTATACTTCAGTATAAGAAAATTTAAACTTTTAAAAACTTAAAAAAATAAATCTGTGAATATTTATAGGAAGGTAAGAGTTTAACCAAGAGAAGTTTGTTTCAGTGTAAGGTTGGCTTAATTTTTGAAAATTCATCAATGTCATCAACGTTATTAAGCACATTAACAGATATTTCTCCATAAAAAGAAGAAAAAATTGTCTTAGTATATATAAAAAATTATCAGGTATAGCTCAAACCTATTTATGATTTAAAAAGAAGACACACATATGGAGACAATTATAATTATCAAGGAAGCACCAAGAAATTCCCCAGTGAATTTCTAGACTCACTCCTTTCTTCCTACTTCCAACATACCTAGCACCCTTGTATAACCTAGGTTAATCATCCCTGAGAGTATGGTAACTCCTTTTTACCATTGTTCTGTAGGTGTAAGAAACTCCAAATGTATAATAGGCAGGTTTATAAGATCAGTGGAACCTTGCTATATCCTCTGGTAAAAGCACTGCCTCTTTCCCTTTCCCTAGCAAAGAGAACTTGTAAACCAGCAAAGTCCTTAAAGTTGAGTAAGTGCACAACTCATAGTTTTGTCTGAGAAGATTTCCCTTAGAGCCAACACTGTAAGTGCAATCAATCTGTGAACCAGGCATAATTTTTTTTCTGTTAGTTACATATAGGGAGTCACCAATGAAGTCATAAGGGTAAGTTGGGGGAATAACCTCAGGTAACAGAAGTAAAGAATATGGGAGTCTGGACCCTCTGGATAGACTCAGACCTAATTTCAAATACACTATTTCCATTCAACAGTGCATTGTTGTAACATTCACCTGACCTTACGTCATGATGGGTCTGATAGTGTTGCTCATTAAGAGTGGTCTACTTCTACAATCAGTTGCTCAATTTCTATAAGGCCTGGCAACATGCCCACAGCTGTTGTTCAGTGACAAATAGTCCTCTGTTACAGAGTCATGCTTGTTCCAGAAACCCAGAGTCTATACTGTAATCTCCTATTAGGGCTCCCTAGAGCCTCCATAAATAATCCTTATGTAGTATGAATGGGTATGCTGGGTTATATGGCCTAATTGTAAGGGCAGTTTTCACTACAGCCTGGGGAACACTGCTCTTCACCCTACTCAAAAAAGTAAGCCAAGTCACTCAATACTTAGTTACAACAATAATACCAAATGTAATATATGCTTCTGCTAGAATCCAAATAAATTTGTCCCAATGGACATCAGCTCATTGGACCCCTAAATACTTCCTGATATGACAGATGTTTGAGTCTTCATGGAGAGTATCTCTTACCCATAGGTGTCTTGCAAAGGCTTCTAGAATATTTTATGCAAAGTCTGATTGAGATATCATTAATGTAATTGTACAGCATAACATTCTGTAGAAAGCCAACATAACCCAAATCTCTGCAGACTAGTATGATGTGACAACAGGAGGCAAAATAATGAATGTATATCCCCTTTTTCCCCACATAAACTATTTTTGAGCTTCTTTGCTGATGAAGACTGAGAATAATGCCTTCCCCAGACCAACAGTCACAGACCAAATGCCAGATATTTTATAGATCCATTTCAGTGAAGACACCACATCTATCAGAGCAGCCACATTTGAGACTTTCAGTTAAGTATATAGTAATTTACCATGATCTACCACAAAAACCACCTGGTTTTTGTAGGAGTAAACAGGTAAATTGAATAGGGAATGATATGGACTCCAGCACCTGTTTCCTTTGTCTTTGTTTGTGGAACTAATCTCTTCAATTATTCCAGGATATATTGCTTCTGTTTTATTATTTTGGCTAAAGACCCCCTACCAAGGGTTGGGGGAGCCAGTTTCAGGGACTTCCACTTGATTCTAACATAATGGTTCTTACTAAACAGATCAAGGAACCTAAAGCAAGTGAGGGAGCAAGCTATACAGAATCTGGGGACAAAAGCACTCCAAGCTACTTGAAAAACAAACACCTTAACTTTTGACCATGTTCTAAGTGTTTAAGAAATGTGGGGTGCCTGGGTGGCTGAGTCAGTTAAGCATTTCCTTCCAGCTTGGGTCATGATCCCAGGGTGCTAGGAGGAGCCCAGCATCAAGCTCTCTGCTCAGCAGGGAGCCTGCTTCTCCCTCTCCCTCTGCCTGCCACTCCTCTGCTTTGTGTTTTTTCTTTCCCACTCTCTCTCTCAAATAAATAAATAAAATCTTAAATAATTTATTAAAAAAAATGCAAGGGATCTAGTTTGGCTGAGCAAGCAGGGGGAGTATGACAGTGAAGCTATCACCTATCTCACAGAAATTGATAGGTTATGCAGATTAAAAAAATAATAAATATTATAAAAGCAATGAATTAACCTATTCTATTATTCACATACATTGTCTTAACCTGAGCAATCAGTGAATATACATCTAATTAAGGGGAAATATAGAACATTCATAAAAACCGATGACCAAATGGACCATAAAGCAAACTTTTATAAAAATATCATAGAGCTCACATTCTACAAAATTAAGTTAGATGTATAAAATATCAAAGACAAATTAATCATACCAAAAAGTATATTTGGAACTTAAAAAATATTTTAAGTAACTACTGGATCAATTAATAGATCATTAAGATTAAAAAGGGCTTAGAACTGAATGGTAATTAAAACTAATAAAACTTATAGAAACAAAGCAGTGTTGTGGAAGGAGAAATGTAAAGGAAAAATGTGAAGTTTAAATAATTAGTTTTGGGGGGAAAAGGCTAAATATTAGTAAGCTATGCATTCAAGATAAATAGACTGAAAAAATAATAGAATAAACAAAAATAATAAAGATAAGAGAAAATAATGAATTAGAGAACTAATCTACATTTAAGAAAGTGAACAAGTAAAGTGATTTCTTGGGAAAAACTAATACAGTTGACAAAACTCTGAAAATAGACATGGAGAAAAAAAATCAGATTTGGCAAATCGTTTGTTGCATTACCTCTGATCAAGGAGTAAATCCTCGAAAAGCAAAAACATTTAGCTTTTTGAACAATGTGTACAAAAACATATTCAATATTCCCAATTGTTCATCCCTCTTATGGATATTAACTGGATCTCTTAAGCTATGAATTAATTTTTTTCTAATGAACTAATTTATTAAAAAACCAGAAATATGCAGAAAAATTATGCAAAATACCACTGTTTACAAATTTGTATTTAAACCTTTAGCAATTGCACACATAAAGCATAAGTGTATGACTTAAAATTAATAGGAAAATTTAGGAGACAAAATTTCATAAACCTCTCCATTTTGTATCCTCTTTAGTTTTATATCATCTTGGAGAGTATCTAATTGCTTTTTTCAAACTGAGAATAAAACTAAGTCTTTCTAATGTATTTACTATTATCCAGATTCAAAATTGAATATTGGAGTGTTTTTAAAAATTGCCAAGCCCTATTGTCTATAAAAGAAAGCATACCTCCTTCACTAGAAAAATTCCATCATCTATTGTTTAGGCCAGGAAACAGTATATACCAAAATTTTAAATCAGTGAATTTACTCTAAGCATATAAACCAGATCTGTCTCATGTATGTCCAGATAAGGCAGTGGCAATGGTTAACACTTTATATTTCTGGTAGAACTCTAGTAGAATTCTTTTGTGTCCTAGGTTTTGAGTCCCAAACCTTGTTTAGTCCAATTTATTTAATCTTGATTAAGAAGGAAGGAGAAGTTAGGGATTTTATGTAAAAATTTTACAGTGATCCCCACTGAGGCCATATTCAAGGCGGATAAGGTATACTAATGCAAGTGAGTCAAATCTCAGATTGGGCCTCCTGCTCTCTCCTAATCTAGAAGCTCCTCTTTTCCCCTTTCTCTGTGGTCCACATTTGTGGATTCCAATCACCCTTCTCTCCCCCGCCTGCCCCTCATTTTCTTTCCCTCTCGTTTGTGCCTGCTCCCAGAGCTTGAAGACCCTCCAAGCACAGTGAAATCAAGAAGAGATCACCACCATCACACCAGGTTAACTTTTATTCATCATCACTGTGCACCCTCTTCCCTCCCCATCCTCCCTTCTCCTCATTATTTAAACTTAGTTCTGAGATGAAATCAACCTTGGCATTGATCATCAGCAACCTTTCTTTTCCTGCCTACCCCATTTTACCACTGCTCCACCTCCACCCCAGCCTTTCCCAGTGCTTAGAAGCTTGTGAGAGGAGATTAAACTAATCCCATCCACCAACAAACTCACTAAGCAGTTCCTGAGTTAAGTCCAAAATTCCTGCCAAGCAATAGAGCTGGGGGAAAAATTAATGTAACAATCAGCACATTATAGCAATAGCTTTTCCATGAAAATTCTTTCCCTTTTAATAATCCTATACAAAATCAAGAGAAAGTATGAAGCATGGAGTGTGTTGTAGGGAGGGGGAATAAAGAGACAATTAGTTTTTCTTCTCTCTCTCTCTCTCTCTTTTTTTTTTTTTTTTTGTTAAATATAAATTAAACAACCAAGTATGTTGGCACCACCACACCTTTTTTTTTTTAAGGTAATTTAACCTATCCCTTTTCTTCACAAAATGGGAATGAGTGTGTAAATAGCCAACATTTAAGTGGTTTTGGATTGGTTCATTTGCTAATTAATACTTAAGAAAGTAGGCTTAGAAAAACTGGGCAGGAATAAGGCTATTTGAGAGTGTTTTGCCTGCAGCATATTGATGCCCTTGCCTGTGGCTCCAGCTCTGAGAGATGAGGAAAGCCAGACTCCTCACTCCATCTTTGGGAGAGTACAGTGCCCCTCTCTCTCCTTATTCCACTACCTTGACATTCTCACTCAGCGCACATAACTCTCTCTAGAATAGAAGAAATACTATCAGACAGGCAATATTTAAATCAGTATCTCAAATCCCTCCAGCTTTTTCAGCATCAGAACTCTATTTTTATTTTTTTAAAGAAACTGATTTGAAATAAACACAAATCTCAAAAGCTGAGATAGGCAGAGGCAGTCTATTGCCAATGGCTGTGTAGGGGGTAAGAAATTTCTATTCAAATAAGGGTGAATGCAACTGGTAATGTTTAAAAAAAAAATGTGGGAGGGGTTCAGGAGAAAGTTTAGCCTCAAGGGTAAATCCATGGTTTTATTCTTGGTATTCATTATGCCAAAGAATTCCATGTTAAAACAAAATGGAAGAGAGTTTTAAAAAATAAAAGAAACTGTACAGAGCTCCAAAGACATACTTGAAAAGGTGAAGCCACATTGAGGGTAAGGCCAATAGAGATACTAAATTGTCTTCTGGAACAAGCAGAAGAAGGTCCTAACCAAGTCCTTTAGCTTTTAGGTGCTTCTAAAATGCCAAAAGTGAAAAGTATTCACAAAGGCATTTAAACCACAGTAATGCAATGTCCAGCTTCCCAAAGCAATGGATCTTTTCCAAATACCCTCATGGTTTCCTGAGAAACTTTAGAAAGAGAGAAAACACCCAAACACCTAATTTGGTGTTCACTTCGTTTTGTATATATTTTAATGAAAAATTGTATATAAAATGTAGGCCATTGTGAATCCGTGATTTCTCTTGGCTACTGATAAGAACAATAACAAAATTTACCATCTCAACAAATGTTTACTAGTCACTTATTCTTAGGAAATCACTATGTTTGACACAAAACCCTGAACCCAGGAAGTACAGCTATGTAAATAATTTTGTGTTATAATTGTTTTTTTATAGTTATCTTTCTTAAATGTAAATACATACACACAAACACACACTTCAAATTGAGGTGGTATGGGGGTAAATGATATCATACTCAATGGATTATTTCAGGCATAGTTCTTATGATAAATACATGGAAGGAACAATGTATTCTTTATTTCCTTGTAGAAAATTTTTATTAATATTCTAGCTGTGAAATTTCAAGTATTATCAGCTATATAAATTTACCTGGACCAGTACAATATATGATGTGCTTTCACATGCAGTATCTGTATTAATTGTCAGACCATTTTCTGAAATAGGAAGAACAGGTAATGAGAATGCTGATGGACAGAACGTTCTATGTTTTTCTATGTCCTATGACCTGATCACAATCTACTGAATAAGAACTCAAAACTGGATTGTCTTCCTTCTATCATATTGATCTTTCTAATACATACTGTTGGCTCTAATCCCACTGAATATATCACTCTTAGCAGACTGCATTGGCAGCTTAACTTTGGGTGTGTTTCCTAACAAGGAGCAAGAGGGTTATCAGGAAACTACACTCACTCACTTATATCCTTCATTTCAAATGATGCTGCTGGTTTAATCTTCCTCCCTCCCTCTCTCCCTTTTTTTCACAAATATCATTTTGACTTATAAGGAGCTAGACAGGAGGGAGAGCAATGAATACAACAAAGTTCCTCCCTAAGAGAACGTATAGATGTAGACAAGAAGCAGATAAACTTATAAATGCATAATATATTAGTGACAAATATTATAGAAACAAATTACTAAGAAAGCACTAGGATCATGCCACCTTAGAGTGGTCAAGAAAGGCCCTTCTGCTGAGGTGACATTTGAACAGAGATTCCATGGAAGGGAGGGGAGGAGCCATGCAGATATCTGCACAAGAGAATTGCGGACAGATGAAATAGACTGAGCATGCCAAAAAGAAGCATGTTTCCTGTTTTTGAGGAACAAGAGGAGGCTAGAATGTGTGGAGGGGATTTAGAGACAGGGCAGAGGTGTGAGGGATGTGATCTGCACATGTGCAGAAAGGTAGCAGAGGGCAAGATCATAAAGGTCTTGTAGGACATTGTGAGGACTATAACTTTTAATCCAACTGAGATGGGGAGCCACTGGAGGATTCTAAACAAAGTTGAGACATTTGCTTCATACGTTTCACAGATCACTAGAGTTTCAGGCTAGAAAAAAGTTTGCAGGCAAGTTGGAAGCCTATCAAGTGGCTACTGTCATACTCAGATGGGAAATGATGGTGACTGAACCAAGACAGTAGTGGTAGAGATAGAGGTGGTTTGATTCTGGATATATGTTAGGTTGAACTATTTGAAATTTGTTTTTAAGATGAAAAATATTCAAAAGTTAGCAATTTCATACGAGTCCACTTAATATTTGATGGCTATGCCAAAAGTATCTTGGAATGAAAGCCAGAAAACAAAGCACATCAAGGTTAATCGCCAAGGTTTTTGACTTGAATAGAAATGGAAGAATCCTTACCTAAGATAGGAGGACTGCCAGAGGATGGGTTTTAGAGAACAATCGGGTTAATTTTAATATGTTAAGTTTGAGATGCTTATTAGATATTCAAGTAAAGATATCAAATAGGCAGTTGGATATATTTGCAAAAGGTCCAAGTTGGAGATATAAACTTAAGAGTACTGTATGAAGAGTCATCTCAGAACCTTGTGTCTTAGTCCACTTGGGTTACAATAACAGAATACTGCAGATTATGTGGCTTATAACAATAGAAATTAATTTCTTTCAGTTCTGGAGGCTTGGAAGTCAAAGATCAATCAAGGCACTGGCAGATTTGGTATCTAGTGGGAGCTACTTCTTGGTTCACAGATGGCTGTCTTCTCTCTGTGTCTTCACATGGTTTAAGGGGCAAAGAAGCTCTGTGTGATTCTCTTTTAAATGGGCATTGATCTTATTCATGAGGGTTCCACTCTCATGACCTAATCACCTCCACAGGTCCCACATCTAAATACCATTACTTTGGGGATTAATTTCCAGCATGTGAGTTTGGGGGGCAGGGAGTGGAGGGACAAACATTCAGTCTACTGTATTCCACCTCTGATTCTCCAAAATTCATGTTCTTTTCACATTCAAAATGTATTCACTC
Source organism: Potos flavus (assembly GCA_028534135.1). Lineage (NCBI taxonomy): Eukaryota > Metazoa > Chordata > Mammalia > Carnivora > Procyonidae > Potos > Potos flavus. Next base: position 124,775,114 of record CM052898.1, read on the forward strand.
TACCTGAGTAGCTTCTAAAATCTTAAATTATTGCAGCATCAACTTTAAAGTCTATGTCCAAAGTCTCACTTAAAGTATCCTCTAAATCAGATATAAGAGAGACCAAGGTATAATCCATCCTGGGGCAAATTCCCTTCCAATTGTGAATCTGTGAAACCAAACAAGTTAATGTGCTTCCAAAATGCAATGGTAGGACAGGTACAGGATAAACATTCCTATCTCACAAGAGAGAAAAAGGAAAGGAAAAATGAGTGATGGGTCCTAAGTGAGTCTAAAACCTAACAGGGCAAATTCCCTCCCCAGAACTTAAGGCGAAAGAACAATTATCTTTGGCTGGATGTTTGGCCCTTCAGCTGACTCTCTGCCAGGCTTGTCCCCAGGGTTCTCCCCAAACTGGGTTGCAAGGCTATTAGCAGCTCTGCCCTTTGAAATCTAGGTGGAGGTAGCCGTGACCCCGGGCCCATAGGTTCAGAGCACCAGCAGAGAGGCATGCAGGGATGCTGTCAGAGTTTGCTGCCTGCACTCTCCAGAGGGATACCTTTGCAGCTGGCTCCCTGGGGTGACCACGGAGTTCCAAGGACCATGGCACTGGCACTGGAGGGCAGGGAGTAGTGTTTGCAGTGTAAGGCCTGGCAGCATAGGGGGAAATCACCTCTCTTATGAGTATGCATAGTGAAGATTAGCATGTGACAAATAATCTTTAGGACTCTGAATTCAAATCTATCTTGCCACTTACTATCTGTGCTTAAGAATGTCATTTAATGTGTTCCTATGCTTCAGCTTCCACAACTTTGATATGGGGATATGATTAGTGCTCACATCATAAGATTAGTGCGAGAATTAAGTGAATTAATATGTTTAAGGTATTTCAAACAGGGTCTGGCATAGAGTAAGAGCTATATAAGTATTAGTTATCATTTCCCTAGCTTTTAACAGATAGAGAAGTCTATGTTGGGAGGTTTAACACCAATGCTAAGTTAAAATGAAAACCTGTAAGCAACCTCAACTTCCTTGCTAACATTATTAGCATTTCTTCAAGGTACAAATCATGATTCACAATTCATCTTCATTGTTCTCACAGTTAGGGGAATCAATAGCAATATGATGACTTTGTATCCAAGCTTTGGGGGGTTGTGTCTGTCTTTGTGTCTTCCTGGTTATTTTACAGCAAAGCTAGGAGAATCTATCATGGAATGCTCACCAGATGCCATTTTAAACTGGAATCTCATTTACTAGTATGAAGATCAAGAAATTAACATTTATGGGGCACCTGGGTGGTGCAGTAAGTTAAGCACCTGACTCTTGGTTTCAGCACAGGTCGTAATCTCAGGGTCCTGAGACTGAGCCCTGAGTTGGGCTCTGAATTCAGCATGGGGTCTGCTTAAGACTCTCTCTCCATCTGCACCCCCCCAAAAAAATAAATAAATAAATCTTAAAAAAAAGAAATGAGCATTTATTATGCTTCTGCTATGTACAAGAACTATAGTAAATAACTAGGGTAAAAACACAAATACCAGTCCCACTACAGAATGGTGGTATTGAGAAAGAGCTTTAGAGTCAGACAGAATTGTGGCTGAGTCCTGACTCCACTGTTCACTTTGGAGAAAGATTACTCAACATGCTTGAACTTCAGATTACTCATCTGTAAAATAGCAATAATAATAGTGTCTGACTTATAATGTAGTTATAGTAAATATGATAATTACTCAATAAAAATTTGTCTTTCATTGGTTGGGAAAGAACACCAAAAGTAAAATACTTCTAAGACAACTCGTAAAAGTACAGTGAATAATGAAGACACACACACAAACGTGTACCTCACAAGTACTGAAGAGAAAAAAAACAGGGAGGTTTCAAAGAGAAAGCGGGCTTCATTTCAGCAAATAAAGATGAGTTAGTGTATTTCATTATAACAGAAACGGCAGCAGCAGGAATGAGAGAGAACTCACAGGGTGTATAACAGTGAAATATATATTTTGATCAGAGTGGAAAATTCTCAGGGGTGAGAGGGTAGGGAGAAATGGTATTGAAAATGGTTTATTGGAAATAAATTTAGAGGGTAGTGGTAGTTCTGAATTCCTGATAAGGATTTTGGACTTTGTATTAGAATTTTTCAGAGAATCAGAATCAGTAGGATATATATAGAAAGAGAGATAAAGAGATTTAATCTAAGGAATTGGCTTATGCCATTGCGGGGACTGACAATTCCAGGATCTGGAGGATGAGTTGGTCAGCCAGAGATCCAGGAGAGCTGACAGCGGAGCTCTAGTTTGAGTCAAAAGCCTCAGACCCAGGAAGGCCTATTGTGGTGTTTTCATTGCAAAGGTTGGCAGCCTTGAAACCTGAGAAAAGCCCATGTTTTCAGTGAATCTGAAGACAGAGAAAAGTCAATGTCCCACTTTGAAGGCATTCAAAACAGAACAATTATCTTATTGGTTGGGGGAAGGATTGGTCAGCCTTGCTCTAGTCGGACCTTCAACTGACTGCATGAGGAAGGGCAATCTGCTTTACTCTGTCTGCAGATTTGAATGTCAGTATTATCCCAAAATACAGAAACTCCTAAAAGGATATCTCACCAAATATCTGAACACCCTGTGGTCCAGTCAAGTTGATACGTAAAATGAATTCTCACAGTATCTTTGCCATTTGAGAGTCTTCGAAAGATTGGAAGCAGGAAGTGTGTAATAAAACAATGCATTAGGAAGAAAATGAGGGGATAGATTTCTGCATAGTGAGGGATGTGTGCAGGGAGAGAAGACTATTGTAAAAAGCCTAAAAAATGAGGTAATGACAACATCAATCCCCAGGGAGAAAAGAGGAGAAAGAATATGGAAAGGAGAAGTATGTAGTACAATTTGCTAAAAAATGTCAAATCCAGGGGCACCTGGGTGGCTCAGTTAAGCATCCGCCTTCAGCTCAGGTCATGATCCCAGGGTCCTGGGATCGAGCTCTGCATCAGGCTCCTTGCTCAGCAGGACCCTGCTTCTCCTTCTCCCTCAACCTGCCGCTCCCCCTGCTTGGGCTCACGCTCTCTCTCTCTCTCTCAAATAAATAAATAAAATCTTTAAAAGAAAATGTCAAATCCATATATATAAAAATACATCTCCTGAGTCTCTAGGCTTCTAGATTGTGGCTGGTGATCTGATTGAGTCATAAAAAAGCAAAAGGGCACTGATTGAGATGGCAGACAAGGAATCCACATAGTAAATATAATTTTGCATGGTTAATTTTAATTGATTATCCAGCAGAATTTTCCTCTATATTTTTCCTTATTGAAAGAACTAATTTATTGAGTGCTTTTGTACAGATAGTATTCTGGTGTCCAGAGGCCAGATAAAGAGCCACATGGAAGATGGACCCCTCTCCGGCCCCAGGATGTTGATTTTGATTAGTTTAGGCCAGGCCTGGCAATTCTGTTCTTGTTATTTAATAGTTTTAGAATAAAGGATGCAACTTCAGCCAATGAGATGGAAGAGGTAATTTGCTGGGAGTGTGTAAGGTAACGTTTGTTGTTTGTTTGTTTTCCAGCCTTAAAAGCCTTAAAAGCCTTAAAGGATAAAAAGTAGTACTAATCAGAATGGAAAATTGGTAAACTGAACTATATTAAATTAAGAACTATTCTTAATGATGTTCACAAGGTATCATTGCAAGATGGTTAAAAAAATAGTTCACAGAAATGGAGGAGATATTTAAAATATCTTTAAACAAAAGACAATTTTAATATACAAAAAAGTCCTGACTAAATAGAAAAAACAACCCAACAGCGGGGGCGGGGGAGGGGGATGAAATCTTTGAACACACACTTTACAACATGATAGTTATTTAAAAAATGGAAATAATTATGTCCTGATATTAAATAACAACATATTTATATGTATAAAGTTTATAAGTATAAATCTTTTGTATCCATATCTATAAAATCTTATAAAATGTACATATATTTGTATAAAATATTTTGTCCGTATTTATATTATGTTGTATATAGATAGTATATGAGAAAGCGTCTAGCCTTATTAGTCATGATAGAATGCTAACAAATACTTACCAGAGGGATAAAGCTTAAAAAGAGAAAATGCTAAGTGTTGAAAAAATGTAGGACGACCAGAATTCTTATGCACAGTTGATGAGAATATAAACCAACAAAACATTTTTTTTTGCTGTAGCTACTAAAATTGGACACGAATACACTTTATCTAGCAATTTTACCAAGTATATATGCATTTGTTCACCAAAGAAATGCTGTCGTTTATTCACCAAAAGACATGTTCTAAAATTTTCATAGCAAAATTATTAGTATTAAACAAAATTTTAAAACTACCTAAATGTCTATTAACAGTAAAATGAATTTTAAAAGTCAGTATATTCAAACAATGAAATATTATACTAAATGAGAATGGACTAAAATTACATGCAAAGTTGATGAATCTCACTAATATAGTGATGAATGAAATAAGCCAAATTAAATATAGCCCTACGCTAATACATAAAAAGCAAATTGATATCTGCTATTAGAAGTTAGGATAGTGGTCTAATTAAGGGTTGTGGGAATGACCATAATTAAGTAGATATGGGGCAGGTGGACTTCATGCCTGCTGGGAACTGATTTCACAGAAATTTTTATGAAAATCTATTGAACTATATATCATATGTATTAGGGTTCTCTAGAGAAACAATTAATGGGATGTATATATAGAGGGAGATAGTTAAACATTTAACTCACACAATTGTGGCAAGTCTGAAATCTGCAGGCAGGAGGATCTGGAGGCTATAGGCCCAGGAGAGAGTTAATGTTGCAGTTTTGATTCCAAGGGCAGTATTCTTTCTTCCTTGGGATACCAAAGTCTTTTAAGGCCTTTGACTGATTGGATAGGCCCACTCCCATTAATAAGGATAATCTACTTTATCCATGTTCTACTGATTTAAACATTAGCTACATCTAACAAAATACCTTCACAGCAATATCCAGACTGAGGTTTGACCAAACAACTGGATACCATAGTCTAGCTGACTTAACACATGAAATTAACCAGCACAGGTTACCTCTTGTCAGCTTAGCTCCCATATCCCCTTAAATCATATATAATCTCCAAAAAAAGACAACAAGAAGGTCATAATTCCACCTAATATGATACAGCTCTCCCGTCTATAATCGAAAATATAAACCCTTTCCCCAGAAGATGATGGGAAGGCCTTGGGTGATGTTACTCTTTTCCTTGATATCCAGTAACTTAAATACTATAGTATAAGGTCAATACATCTTATATGAGGGAGTAAGAGAGGAACGAAAATATATTTGCTATACATATACACCTGAACATATAACAGAATAAGGAACAAACACTTGTAACAAATTACAAATATTGGTTCTGTAACTGGTCACGTGTCTAGAGCTAGTATGTAGAACTAACTTCTTTTGTTACACAGTTCATATTCCCTTTGCCCTCAGTAAGTACCGGAGCTGGTCATTGTTCTTTACCTAGAGGGTAACCCAAAACTTTCTTCCCTAAGGGGTTCTGGGCCATTGATGATGTTGCCTGAATTGGGTTGTTGTAGGTTTCCATCAACTTTATTATTTTTTTCTTTTTTTCTTTTTTTTTTTTTCCATCAACTTTAATCATGATATGGTATTGCTAACAAACGTCCTCAGAGATAGCCTGTGTTCCAGACATACTTTCTTACCTCTGTTGTGGAGTAGCAGTTCAGTTTTCTCCAGGTATTCAGGATCAATCACCCAAAGTAGCCATGTGTCAGTCTGAACTTCCAGTTCGGTGAAATCATTGTTGTATCTCCTAGTAGAAGCATTCTTCACTTTGGAACTAAGACCTCTAAAGGAGCAGAGCATGAGCACCCAAATAAAAAAATTGGGTGGGCTGCTAGGTTATAGAGAGTGCTATAGACTCCCATTTCCACCTCTTGATTCCTAGTTCCATGAATCCTGGCCGTGGGAGAAATAACACCATACACTGGTTGCTGATTTATGCATCCTTCTGAAGAACCTTGCTTCAGGACCTCAAGATATTGCCACTCAGACTGGTAACTAAGTATTCAAAAAATGCGATTCTACCATTGTTATCAAGCCAGATGCTTGATTACCCAGTTATCCACAGAAAGTGCCAGGGCTTTGCTCCAAAATCCTAAGGGCCAGTACTGTGATTGACCTCTAGGGGCCAGCCTAATATTCAAACAGCATCCCTACCTGACATTGACACTTCAAACACCACTAGCTATGCTGGATCATATAACACAGGTGGTGAGACAGCTGGCACAGCAGCCTAAACATGCCACAGAACCTTCTCTTGTTTGGGTCCCATTCAAAACAAGCAGATCTTTGGATCACTAGGTAAATGGACTGGAGTAGCATACTCCAGTGGGGAATGCTGGCTCCAAAGTCCAAAGAGTTCCACTAGGCATTGTGTCTCTTTTTTGGTTGTAGGAGGTGGTAGATGCAAGAATTCATTATTTACCTTAGAAAGGTTATCTCCACATGTCCCACATGAATATCCCACATGTCCCCCAGAGATATCACTGTGGTAGAGGCCTCTGAAATTTTGTCAGACTTATTTCCTACCCTTTGATACACAAGTTTCTTAGCAATAGGTCTACAGTGGTTTCTACTTCTTGTTTACTAGGTCTAATCATCCTGTCATCAATGCGATGGATCAGTAAAAGAGAAAGGGCAATCAAGATCCCTGTGAACTAAATTATGAACTAGGGCTGGAGAGTGGGTAGACTGCTGAGGGAGGACCATGGAAATGTATTGCTGGCATTACTAGCTGAAATCAAACAGCTTCTGGTGATATACTGACAGGTATGAAAAAAAGGAGCATTTTCTATATTAATAGCTGCATACCAGTTACCAGAGTATGTGTTAATTTGATCAAGCAATGAAACCACTTCTGGTACAGTAGCAATTGGAGTCACCATCTTGTAAATCTTATGACCACCCATTGTCGTTCTCCAAGACCCACCTCTTTTCTGCACAAGCCAAATAGACAAGTTGAATAGAAATGTGGTGGAAATCATATTCAAGTCTTTGATGATAGCACTAATCTTTACAATCCCCCTGAAAATGCAGTATTGCTTTTGGTTTACTATTTTCCTGGGTAGAGGCTGTTCTAGTGGCTTCTACTTGGTCTTTCTTACCATTATACGTCTCACTCCATGAGTCAAGGAACAAATGTGTGGGTTGTGCTAGTTGCTGAGTATGTCTATTCACTTATGAATTCCAGGACTAGGAAAAAGACCACAAAATCAGTTTGGGGACTCACTGCGTGACAAATCTGAACTAAAAAGTCCATTAATCACCTGATCTCCATAAGCCCTGTGAGTGGTAGAATACCATGAAATTTGGCTCTCTTTGAATTAGTGTCAGTTCAGAGCCAGTGTCCAATAATCCCTGATTGCTTTCTTTTCCCTAAGGTACAGTAACTTTGGTAAAAGGCTGGAGGTACCTTTGGAGAAGGCTGAAAGAAAGATTAGCAGTACAAATTTTTGACAGTGTAAGAGGGTTCTTCCTCAAGAGGACCCACCCTCCCCTTTACTCATGAGGTTCTGGATCTGTGCACTGATTCAAATCTGGGAATTGATTGACCATGACTCTTTTTATTATTCAAGTTAGACTTTAGTTCACTTGACCTAGATCTCTTCTGCTTATACAAATCAAGTAAGCATTTAATAGACTGTGCATCTATCGACTCCTAGGAAAACCATGCTTAACTAGCCAATATCATATGTCTCTTCTAGTTACACTATTCTTTTTTTTTAAGATTATTTATTTATTTATTGGACAGAGAGAGAGAGAGAGAGAGAAAGAGCACAAGCAGGCAGAGTAGCAGATAGAGGGAGAGGGAGAAGCAGGCTCCCTGCTGAGCAAGGAGCCAGATGTGGGGCTCAATTCCAGGACCCTGGATTCATGACCTGAGTGGAAGGCAGTCGCTTAGCCAACTGAGCCACCCAGGCACCCCTAGTTACACTATTCTGATTGCTTCTTTGGCTCTGTTCTTCCTAGAACAACCACACTTACCTTGCCTTTGATTAAGTAGTTTTGCTTGGCCTCTGTCACCCTGAAATCCAATTATGCTCTTTGCATCTCCTTGATTTAGTGGTAGGAGCTCCCAGTATAATTTCTAAGCTAGAGAAGAGTGACTACAAAGCTCTTCAAGGATGTTGGGGCTCCCCTAATAAATTTATCTCTCATAGTTATGTTGTAAGCTACGAACTCTGGACCCTACAAGGGTGAAAAGAAGGTCTTACATGATAAATACACTTTAACATTCCACTTTCCCTAAGCAGTTTTGGCATTTCAAGTTAATGTAGGGTAGGCCACATTTTGGTCTATGTTTCAGCCAACCGAGTCCTTTTTAACCTTCTACACTGCAACATTACATTCAGATTCCCTGCTTAAAGGCTGATATCAATAAATTAAGCCTGAGTAAATTTTATGTCCCTTCTACCATTATCCCATATCCTCAATGTAATTATTTTGGAGTACACAACACTTCTTCATAGGCGACACTTTGTAACTCAGTTTGCAGGGCCTGCCAGGACTCGAGCCTAGTTGTAAGTCTAGAAACTAACAGCATGGGAGTGGGGGAACCTGAGGAGAATTAGCGGTTTTATAGTTATTTCAAGGGAGACCATTATAGTTTTCTCGGGCAAAGAAGGGTTAATCTTCTTACATGGGGATATAATGGTGGTTTTCACAGGCAAAGACAATTCACCAGAATTTAGGGGTTTAATGTCTCCAGCTTCATCAGGAACTTCCCATGTTTCCATTCCCATTTTGAGAATCCTATTCTACCTCGGTCAGTGCCCTTATTTTAACATTAGCCCTCTGAGATTGCGAATTCAATTTATATTATAATTCAGCCACTCTCAGGATGAGGCTCTGGGTTTGATTGTCAACAATTTCAGCTCTGCAGCTACAGGAGATAAGGGTTTCTTTTAGGGCAGACATAGAAACCTTCAGGTCCTTTATGAAGTGCTTGAGATGAGATTTGGAATCCCAGGCTTATCCTTTTCTTTCTCCACTTTGTCCAGAACAATTAAGAGTAATCAACCAATTTTATTATACTCAGTTTGACCAAAGTATTCTAAGGTATCAAATAGAGTATATTCCTACATTCATATGTGTGTGTGTATATATACTTCCCCTCTCCTTCTGTACATATATATTAAATAAAAATGTTTTCAAATCTCGTATATTTTTAAAAGATTTTATTTATTTATTTGACAGAGAAAGACAGCAAGAGAGGGAACACAAGCAGGAGAAGTGGGAGAGGGAGAAGTGGCCTACCTCTGAGCGGGAGCCTGATGAGGGCGTGATCCCAGGACCCTGGGATCATGACTGAGCCGAAGGCAGACGCTTAATGACTGAGCCACCTGGGCACCCCTCAATTCTTGTATTTTTTAAAAGACATCAGAAAGTCACTTTGGTACTTGAGCATTGTGTGTGAAAGAGTTATTTTTGAAATGCTGTAGCCATCACATAACTAAGAGGGGATGAGACTTCACAGGTGAAAAGAACCTGGATCCTTCATGACATTGTTGATTCATTGACTCAAACAACCATCAAATGCCTGATCACAAGACTATATTGTATGAAATTACAAATATTTCTATTATGTATATTCCTTCAAGTTACATCTTCTATTAGTTGCGTTAGATTATTTTAACTGATATACATACTGTGGAGAGTTGACAAAAAAATATTTGAATCAATATATCTTCGTGCAGGAGAAAACACTTTTGCATCATATACCTTTTATATGATATATTACTATGAAGCAAGCTCATGGAAGTACCAAAACTAGAATCCAGATAATCCTGATTCCAAGCTCATGTTTTTCCCCTCTGTGTTATTCAGTACATGCGTATCTTAACTATCCTTCTTTATTCTGATGTCAAAGTCTATTATCCATATCAGTTCTTACCTTAAAGATGATCTGAAATTTTTAAAATATTTTTTTCTACTAGTAGCTAGTAGTTTCTACGTATGATATTGTCTTATACCAAAGAGGTTAATTTTTTCCCTCATATTCTGACATTATATAAAATAAAAATTCCTAGTAAACTCATACTCTCTTACCTATCCATCTCACAGATCGGTTGTCCAAAACTATCATCTGTTTCACATGGAGCACATCCATCTAGTTCTGTGAAAGTTTCAAAGAATAACCCAAGCTGAACTGAAATTAGTTCTTTGTCACAGCTTTCCAGTTTGCCAAATGTGTAGGTTGAAAGATGATTGACAAATAGTGTGGCTTGTCAACCCCTCAGTCAGGCACAGTAAAATCTGGAAAGATAGATACTATGATGACCAACATTTTCATGTACTATGTTTTACTTACAAACATTGAAAAGTTTAAAAAGTCATAAATATTCAGCATAGTTACATAAATGTTGTCAGAAATTTTAAATTTTTTGTTCTATTGAATTTTCCCATTTAGAATCTTACACAAAAAGAGAGTTTTAGAATATTGGACATGATTTGAATGTTAGACCTCCCCAAATCCAAGTCCACAATTTTAAAAATGAACAACTGACGTCTTACAAGGTCCATAATCACAGAAGTGGTCAGGGGTAGAGTTGTAATTTGACACTTTTTTTAATCAGTGGTAGGTTGAATGTCAGGATATTATGTAATTTGTCTAAGTTCTTCCAGCTGAGACATGAGGAAGACAGTATTCAAGTACAAGTTTCTCTGACTCCCAAGTTCACACTCTCAGCCATACACATACTTCAATATAAAATTGTGAAGTTTCATTACTTAGTATCAGTTTAGTTTGTCATTTAGAATTCATTTAGAAAATCATTGAGTGCCTTTTAAGTTCCAGACATTGGACTAAATACTAGTTACACAATGGTGAATAAATAATCATGTTCTTTACATTAAACAGAGAAACTATGTAGATGGCAGGGAGAGGGTGGACATAGTGGAAATTGGAAACGAGATAGTGTTACTTGAAGTGCCCACATAAAATAATATTTTATGATACAGCAGGATTAAGCAAGGATAATCTTGGTTTTGGTTTGGAGGAGAGATGAGAGGAAGACTAACAATGGAATGCAACATATTGAGAGGGAATGGTATGTGTAAAATGTTCTGAATTAAGAAAGAGCTATAGGTGTTGAATAATCTGTGGCTGGTGCATAGTGAGAAATTAAGCAGTAGCGTGGAATGAGGTTGGAGGGCTAAGAAATGAAAACTTCATGTGTAGACTCAGTCTTTAGCTAAGAGAAAAGTTTAGAAGAGACCATATGGAAGAGTTGAGAGAGAGCGGATGTAGAGTCCCCTTGGAGAGTCATTGATATAGTAAGATTGCTAGACAACGTTAGCACCTACTTGAATTTTGAGATCATGAATTTAAAGTGCAGTTATTTGTGGTAGGTTAAGAAATCATCCCCCAAATGTATCGGATCCTCAATCCTGGAAACTGTGAATGTTGATTTACATGATAAAGTTTTTGCAAGATGTGATTAAGGATATTGAATTAAGGAAATTATCCCAGAATGTCCAGGTAGGTGATGGCATAAGAATGAAACAGAGGAACACTATACACAGAAGAAGAGAAGGAAATGTGATCCCAGAGATAGAAATTGAAGTAGTCTGCCACATGGTAAGTAATGCCAACAGTCACTAGAAGCTGGAAAAGCCAAAGAACCTATACTCTACAATAGACTCTGGAAGGGGAATGGCCCTGACAACATCTTGATTTCAGTCCATTGATAATGATTTCAGATTTCTGACTCCCAGAACTGTGAGGGAATGATTTTCTGTTGTTTTAAGCCAACAAATTTGTAATGATTTGTTACAACGGTTCTCGGAAATTAATATACTGTTCTACTTGGTTGCATGACTCTTTCTAGCTGCTCTGGCATATTCATAGAAATGATGGATGGTTGAGATATTTATATAAGGATGATGGAGGCAGAAAGGAGAACAAAATCCTGGGTGTTTTCAAAGTAATTGTTGTAGTAGTGAAACACGGATTCTAAGCTGGTCATGAGGGAAAATGAAGATAAAATGGGACTGATGGATAATGAAAGTGTGGAGGCATTAAAGACTAGAGGTCATGAACTGGTGAAGAATTACTGTAAGTGTACCTGTTAGCAGTCATTAAATGTTGAATGAAATGAAATCAGATATCAAGTTCAGGGTTCTTGTGTATTGCAAAGCTCAAAACTTAGCACTGAATTATAATTATTGGAGATTACAAAGAGTGTTGCAAATTGGAGTCTTGACCAAGAAAGCCATTTACCAGAACATTAGCAACTCCACCCTGTACAATGAAAAATGAAATATTACAATCACAAGGATATAAGATATTAGATTCGAGAATTCATTGAGAAATTAATGGAAGAATGAAACACTTCAAATATTTTGGTTTCCTCCATATTCTTTCTGCATGAGAAAATTACTGTAAATTTTAATGTTCACTGATGTAAAAGAAAAAAGTGTCCTCAAAAGTAGAAATCAAACAGTGTTAACCAGGTACATCCTGGTTAACATTTTGGGTCAAAAAATAAAATGCTCAAAATGCATATAAAGAAAAGAACTTTATATTTGGGAAGAGTTGTGTTCTTAATTTTTAGTTGGAGCTTTCTAATTGTTTTCCATAAAATAAATAAAATTGTATTTTAGGTATAAATATGTGTCACTAGGATCCCTCTATATAAAATGTTTAGACAGTATGCTCACAAATATGAGACCATCAAATTACTTTTGTTCATAAACATTTATTCTATGTACATTATCTCTGATCCTTAAATCATTTTGAGTGTAAAGTACTGGACTTAATTCTATGCCAGGTAATTCAGTTCAATTCAATTTAATTTGACATCTACATGCAGTAAATCCTGAGCATCTATTCTGTGCAAGGCCTGCGCTTGACCTCAAGAACTTTTCAAGCAGGGCTGATCCTCTGCCCACAATAATCTTATACTTCAGTAATGGTGAAGCTTAAAGGAATATTATGTTCTCTGGACTAATGATCTCATAAGTGTATGCTCCATCTAGGCCAGCCATTTTTACTTTCCGTGTTATTCCACAGGATCAGCCAGAGGAAAGAATTTACTATAGAGCCCATCTAGTAATGTCCTTCAGAACTAGGAAATATAATGAGTAGTCATCTTTACCAAATGTATTAAGAAATTCTTATTCCAAAATACCTTGGAATGGAAGGTTTAGGTTGGAGTATGGAGTCAGGGTCCTATATTATATCCATATCTGAACCCCTTATTCTGTCCTCTGAATATTTTTCCCCATTCCCAAACTCCCCAAACCTTTCACTGTCATCTTTTCATTCAAAGTTCATAGCTATAAAGAGTCAAATCTTGCTGCCTTGTTATAAGGCGTAGTACCTTGAAATCTAAAATTTCTTTCTAATCAATGATATACTAAATATTTAACAACCAGCTCTGCAATAAGGGATTGGGCCTTATTTGTAATATTTACCAAGCTCCATGGTGTGAATGCTCCCTATATGGCTAATTTCAAACTACCATCCTGAAGTCACTGAAAGCAGAGGTGGAAAGAGATGTGCAGTAGTTTATTATTGTCCAGTAAGCCTGCCGTAAAGATACAATAGATATGAGTAATCTTGGGCATAGGCAGTAAGAAAATGTAATAAAATAACAAAGAAGTGATAAGTTTGAGTATTATCTGTTTTTATATATAACTTATTTAATTGTATATTTATTTAATTTTTAATATTGACCACATTTAACAACTGGCCTGAAAACTTCTTAAAATGTTAATAATCAGCTCTTGTGACCTGCTATGACCTTACCCCAGAGTTCACTGACTGCAACACTATCCAAATGACATGTGATGTATGCCCCCTCTTTTCTATGAAAATTCCCTTTTTTTTCCCCCTCTTTCTTTTAACCATGTTTTGTAAGAGTGTATCTGACATCACTTGCTCTGAAAAGGCATAAGGAGAATAAACTTTCTGAGATTTATAACCTGTATGGTAGAAAGGATTCTGAGATGACCTTTAGGGGCACCTGGGTGGCTCAGTCATTAGTGTCTTCCTTCAGCTCAGGTCACGATTCCAGGGTCCTAGGATCCAGCCCCGCATCGGGCTCCCTGCTAAGCGGGAAGCCTGCTTCTCCCTCTCCCACTCCCCCTGCTTGTATTCCACCTCTCTCAGTCTCTCTCTCTCTCTGTCAAATAAATAAACAAAATCTTTAAAAGAAAAAAAAAAGATGACCTTCAAATGAGTCAAATTCTTGTATAGTCCTTTCCCCTTGATTGTGGGTGGGAAACTATGACTGACTTCTAACAAAGGTGATGGAATAGTCACTTCCATGACTAAAAGATGACACCTTAGGTGACTGGACAAGGAGAGTATCTTGACTTGGATGAAGCAGGCTGCTGTGGTGTAAGAGGCTCTGTGAGAGTCACAGGGCAAGGATCTGAGGGGTGTGGAAGAGATAAAATTAGCCATTTGAAAGCAGAAAGAAAGTGGAGGCCTTCGTTGTATAACCATGAGGAACTCAATTCTTCCAACAACCCTGTGAGTTTGGAGAGGACCTGGAGCTCTAGCCAATACCTAGTTGCTGCTGTGTGAGATCCTGAGCAGAGAACCCAGTTAAACCAGACCTGAGCTTCTGACACAGGGAAGTTGCTCAGTGTAGATGGTTTTAAACCAAGTTTGTGGTAATTTGCTATGCAGCAATAGAAAACTAATGCACTACTTACACTTGAATGAGAATATTTTTGGTGTGGAAATCAAATGGAAAATTAAACTTTTCTCCAGAATTTTGAAATCTTGACTCTTTCTTGGAAGAATAAGTTTTTTGAATACCATGCTGACTACTGTTCCTTTATAGGTAACTTTTTTTTTTTTTTGTCTCTAAAAGCTTTTAGAAGTTTGTTATTCTCATTTTCATGAAATTCCATGAGGACGTGTCATTTAAAAAAAAACTAACAGTTTTTTGAGACAAAAATCACATACCACACAATTCAGATTTAATGTGTAAAACCTATGGTTTTAGTTATTCACAGAATGATGCAGCCATAACCTCAATACATTTTAGAACACTTCATCACCTCAAAAAGAAACCCCATCTTACTGGCAGCCCTCTTTATGTTCCCCAAATTCCTCCAGCCTTAGACAGCCACAATTTTACTACCTTATAGATTTGCCTCTTCTGGATATCTCCTATAAATGGGATCAAACATGATGTGCTCTTTTGTGACTGGATTCAGTTTGCATAATACATTCAAGCTTCATCCATGTTGTGACATTTATTGTACTTCATTTATTTTTACTGCTAAATAATATTCTATTATATGGATATATCCCATCATATCCATTCATCAGTTGTGGGATATTTCAGTTGTTTCTACTTTTTGGCTATTATAAGTAATGTAGCTGTGAACATTTGTGTACAAGTTTCTAGTGGACATATGTTTTCAACTATCTTAGGTATATAGGCACGGTGACACTCCTGGGTCATATGGTAAACCCATATTTAATCTTTTGAGCAATTGGAAGTATCTTCTAAAATGATTGCATCATTTTTCATTCCTACCAACAGTACATGATGATTCCAATTTCTCCACATCCTCACCGACACATACTCTGTCTTTTTGACAATAAGCATCTAAGGGGGCAGAGTGGTTTCTCACTGTGGTTTTGATTTGTGTTTTTCTGAGAGCTAATGACATTGAGCATCTTTTAATTTGCTTACTAACCACTTGTATATGCCCTTTGGAGAAACTTTTGATGCAAATCTCTTACCGGTTTTCATTGGGTTATCTCTCTTTCCATTATTGAGTTGTAAATATTTTTTTCTTTTACATAGATTTTTTAAAAATATTTTTTAAAAATACATAGGTTTAATATTTTACAAGATTAAAGTCCTTTATAAATATGATTTGAAAATGTTTCCTCCCATTCAGTATTTTGTTTTTTGCATTTTCCTGATGGTTTCCTTTGAAGCACAATTTCTTCTTAAAACATACCTTTGTTTTCTTCTAAGGCTTTTATAGTATTAGTACTTACATTTAGGCCTCTGGTCCATTTTGAGTTAACTTTTTTGTATGGTATGAGGCAGGAATCTAAATTAATTCTTTTGAATGTGGCTATCTAGTAATCCCAGCATTATTTGTTAAAAAGACTATTCTTTTCTAATTGTCATCAAATTTGGGAGATTTTAGCCAAATACCTTCTAATTTTTTAAGCTCCGTTAATTTTTCTTCATTCTTTATTCCCACTGACTTTTCAGATTGAATATTCTCTCTGGTTCTATTTTATAGTTCATTGATTGTTCTTCCAATTCAAACCTACTCTACTCAAATCTACTTGAAGAACTATTTCATTTTGGTTATTGAACTACACATGAATTTAATTTGATAACTTCAATAATTTCCATTTGCTTCTTTTTTATAATTTCTACCTCTTTATGGGTATTCACTAGTTGATGAGATACTGTCATCTTAGCTTCCTTTAAGCATTGCTTCTTTTAGTTATTTGAATGTAATTATAGTCTTTGAAGTTTGAAGTCTTTGTCCATTAAATTCTGTATCTGCAACTTTCCCTGGTCCTATCCTGGGAACCTGCTTTTTTGTATGTGTGTGGGTCATACCTTCCTGTTTTGTTGCATGTCTCATAATTTTTTGGAAGTTTGATATTTTAGGTAATATAGTAATCCTGGATGTTGATTCTCCTTATCCCTTTCTGGGGCTTGTTTTGTTGTTATTGGCTCATTAATTTGTTTAGTGAACTGGTTAGATTATTTTAGTGAAGGCTATTTCTCTGTCATTGTGAACCTTTTGATATTACTTCTCAAAGAGTGTGGATTTGGGCATGCACATAGTCACTGGGATGACAGTGATTTTAGCAGGTTTCTCTTTGGCTAATGTTCTATGATCTCTCTGGTAAATTTTCTGCTTACTTTAATATCCCACTCAATTTTAGCATCCTCTAATTGCTGACTGATGGCTCTATTGTTTTCAGTAATGCCCTGGGGCATAAGTGGAATTACGGCTAGAAGCAAATAAATCCCAGCAGAGGTAGTTTTTGAGACTAGTCTTTAAGTTTTGTTCTGACCATAGGAGGGCTCTTCTTAACTGTCTCTTTCCATTGTTCTTTCTGGTAAGATAATTGGCCTACAGTTTAGCTTTTGATCTGTCATAAAGCTACCAACCTTCTCATAACTGTTGACAACCAAAATCTCCATTTCTTTTTTTTTTTTTTCTTTTTTACCCCTCTATTTCTCCTTGCCAGCCATACTCTGGAACTTCCTAAGAGTTTTGCAGGGAATGTCAGATCCTGTCTTCACTGCTAACTCTTAATGTGGTATTCTTTGAAGCCGGTTTTTCAACTACTTCTTTCTGTATGCTCCCATCCATTATCCATTTAAAAAATATAGATCTCAGCTATAGATGATCTTCTCTTGTCCTTTTGTAAGACTTTTAAAGAAGAGAGAAATTTATTTCAACAATGTCAAATTGTGCACATGCACACACACACACAAACTTTCTCATCACCCTCTATCTCTCCTCTAAATGGAATTTGTTGAGTTTGCAAACCCCTGAGAAGGTTAAGGGGATTTTACTGATGGGATGGATGTTATAACATAATACTGTGAGTCACTGAGAAAATGTTATTTCCATATGATTGGGTAAAGGAACAATTTTTTTTTTTAATTTTGAGGCATTATATACTAGATTGATGCAGCAAGATTTTGGAATGTGTACCTTAGAACTTTGAATAAAAAAGGAGGCTACCTGAGAACCTTGAAGGTTTGGTAGAAAAATAAAAAGAGAAGGCAAGGATGTATGACCAGCGCTTAGAAAAGGCTATTAAAGAGAGCCAAAGAAAATCTCCAAGATGGAATCTATGCCAGCCATGCCCTATTGCCGGTCCAGGGACTGTCTTTATCTTTCTTTTCACTTGCTTGTCACAAATAGTTTATAGGGGGAATGTAGTCCCAAGATACACCCCAGGTGGTTTGGAATTCAAGGTATATCTGTCTTGGAACAAATCAGAATGATGGGCTTTCTACCAGGTAACTTAAATGAAAGAAAAAGTGGATAAAATCATTTAAAAGAGATGTATGTAGAAAGTGGTATTTTAATAGCTGAAATATCAATATCAACCTAAAACCTAGGGCACTACACAGAGGATGAGGCCAGTGACCTTAGTTGAAAAAAGGAAATGTGGTGTGTGTGTGTGCGCGTGTGTGTGTGTGTGTGTTTAAAAAGAACATGTGTGTGTTGGAGGTAGGGTGAATGTGCAGAGACAGCCTGAAAACATTGGAAAGAAAACCATTATGTCAACTCTCAAATAGTGTTGAGTAGAATTGCTAGAATTCTCCTGCATTTCTCTATCTCTGTTATTGAATGTGAAAACTAAAATAAATGAGAGTCCCCTGCTCCTTAGAACTGGCGCCAGTAGACTTTGTAACTGTCTTTCCCTATAGCTCTGCCACCTAAGCCCACTTACAGTTTTATTTCCTACCTCTTAGTCTCCAGTTCTTTGATTTACCTTAATATGAGATAAAATGTAGAAATCTAGGAAAACTCCAGCTCTTATTATTTCTCCTTCTGAGATCTTTGTAGCCCACATGTCAACACCTGTATAGATCAAGTGGGGTCTTCATCTTGATTCCGCTATTTTGTGAATGCTTTTCTCAGCCCCAAGGGTGCTTACTGACCAAAAGAGACCTATAGTATAGTGCCTACCAGCTACCAAGTGAATATCATTTGGATTAAGACATTCTCTGAACTAAACCAGTACAAGTAAAAACTGCTCATATGCAACATTTCTGTCCTCTATCAGTAATTCAAATCCTTTTAAGGATTTCTAAATGAGTAGATTTGCCAGATAAATTATTTAAATAATCCCATACCCTGAATTCAAATCACTTTTTCAAAGAAAAGGTAGTATGTTGGATTATTTGGTCTCTTCTAAATTCCATTTTTCAAATAAACTATAAAATGGCTCCACCATGTGGTTGAAACATGTATTTTGTTCTCAGAAATTTAAACTGGCAAAAATTCAGTGAGTCAGAACAATTAATGTCATTAACTCATTCAACAAATACTTATTAAGACTTTACCATGTGTTGGGTATATTTTTGGCACTGGAACACTGTAAATAAAGCAAATGCAACCTCTGACTCCTTAAATTTCACATTCACTGTTCACCTTTTCATTGGTTAAGCAAACTAGATCAAACATTAAATATAGGGGCACCTGGGTGGCTTAGTGGGTAAAAGCCTCTGCCTTTGACTCAGGTCATGATCTCAGGGTCCTGGGATTGAGCCCCAAGTCGGGCTCTCTGCTCAGCAGGGAGCCTGCTTCCTCCTCTCTCTCTGCCTGCCTCTCTACCTACTTGTGATCTCTCTCTTTGTCAAATAAATAAATAAGATCTCTTAAAAAAATAAAAATAAAAAAAATTACATACAAAAGCATATTTTTAAAATTATTTTTATTGAAGAAAAAGAAGACAAAATACATTTTAGTTCTGGCTTTGTCATCGACTAGGTGTGTAAAAATACTCACTTTTCTTTATGGGACTAAGCTTTTTTTATGTTGGCTCCTAATTCTTATAATACCGTAAAAAAAATGAGGATGTTTTTCTTGGGGGAGGGGAGTAGACAACAATAACATATACTAACACATTCCAGAGCTTGGCTATAAACTTGGGTGGAGGTTATAGCCTCCTTGAATATTACTTATGGTCTCAATGGGTCCACCTACAAGTAAAGTTAAAATAGATTAGGTTAGACTAGATTAGATTAGATTAGATTAGATTATTTCTAGTGTCCCTTCTAGCTATAATATTTGACTCTTATGATCATAAATAATAAAAGAACTGACCCCAGGGTAGAGCTAGAACCTATATTCAAGGCTCTCCTGTCTTCTGAACCTTTCCTATACAATCACCTAATGCTATGGTTGCTGAATTACAGCACCTGTCAAAATCCCTCTCACCTTTGAAGGTCAGCCTGGCATTTAAGGATTTTAGGCTCTTCTAGATAACATCAGACAGAAACTTGCCTTTTTTCCTCTATTTTATTAATTATATTAGTATTAGTTTTCATTTATTAAACTCACATTTAGGGTCAGGCACTTTTCTAAGTCAGCTCTTTAAATGCCATTATCTCTCAGCATGTTGGAAAGAGAAACCTAGACACATATAACTATAATTCAGTGCACAGAGCAGTAAGATTTAGGACAGAGTTTGGAGCTAGTTCAATGCCCGGCAGAATACCATGGCAAGTCAGCATGTGAGCTCTGGAATAAGACTGTGGACTCTAATAATGAATCTATAATTTACTTATTGTGGAACTTTGGACGAATACATTTTTGAGCCTATCTGAAAAGGTTTATAATGTTAGTTACAGTGATAATTTTCGCCTAGAAGATTATTATGGCATTTGATCTGTGAGCATCTGAAACAAAAGATTGAATTATTTTCTTTGCTATATTTTCCCACAATGTAATCTCAAATATACTGTCTACACAAGAGAAGAACTTTTGACTATGCCATCTAAGTATTGGGCATATCACTATGGACTCTCTTTAAACAATAATGGGGGATTGCTGGACAGATGGAAGTTTGCTGGACAGGAACATGGAAATAGCTAAGAAAAAAATTTCAGCCTTCAAAAGGAAAGCTTCTAAATTTAGCTGTAGTCAGATTTGGGAGACACAGTTAAACTGATTTAATTGCTCTATATTTGTGATTTCTTGAGAATTATCTGTCTTGCTGTGGTATGTCCAATTGGACAACTGCATCCATTTTTTAAAGGGACAGTTTCTTAGCAAGACCATAAATTGATGCTCAAAGGTTACAAAGTCCTTCACAAACTGTTTAAGAAAAGACAACAAAAAGAACTACAGGTGGTGGAAAAATGGCTTCAAACTGCCCCAGGAAAATAGTGTACCATGAAATACCTTTTGTTATTTAGGCTGAAATAGGGATGTAACATGACAGGGCAGCTGGGGTAGGAAGGTGTCAGGTGAAAGTCTTTTCTACTAGGAGGTTAGCTCTTTATATAAATACAGAGTTTCACTGTGTTTTTCCCCTCTCCAACTTTCCAAAGCATTGGGCCTTCCTTGACTTCTGTGAGCATCTGCAGGTGTCCTAGAGAAACATGGTGGTGCGTGGAGTGGGGAGGGAAGGGGATTAAACCCCAGGATGTTGTGTCTGATGAAAACGGCATCCTTACAAGTGGTTTTCCATCCTTTCTCTCCACTCTCCTTTCTACAGTATCACAATAAACTTTCTCATGCAAATGTTGATCATGTTACACCTCTCCTCAAAACACCTATTGCCTTTGAATTAGTATAAAACTATTCAGCCTGGCATGTGAGGATTTTCTCAGTGAGACCACTGTCTGTCTGTTCTAGTTCCATTTCCCACATTTCCCCCCTCAGTACCTTACATCCCAGCCACCTTTGAGATTAAAACATAAAAATAAAGGTCCATTTATTTGCTCATCTCAAAAAAAAAAAAGGTTCAACACATTAATTTATAGTATCCAAAGTATTTTCATGAACATTGTTTCCTTTGATCTTCACAATAACCTGCAAATCTGGGGAATATGAGGCTCAGCAATATTCATTGACTTATTCACGAATGTTCAAGTGGTAAGGAGTAGAGTTAAAATTTGAAATCCACTCTCCTGAAACTATATATTCCAATTTCAAAGACTACACTCTTTCCACAATGAAACACTGCCATCTATTCTGGAAAGACTTTTCTAATCTTTCCAACTTGTGTAATTCCTCCTTCTGTTTCTCATTTATATTTAAAGTTCTTCATTATGGCCTTATAAATTTAAATGAAGAAATTCAGCTAGATAATGCTGATTCATAAAGGTGTGTATATCTTTATTTTCAAATTTAGCCTTAATAATAAATCCTTTGGGTAGAGAATAGAGTACAGTATGTATGAAGTACAGTATGTATGAAGAAATATTATACATGCTTCTAAGGAAATTCAGTTAACGTAATTAAATTAGGTAACATATTTAGATCATGAAAATAAGCTGAAAAGACACCTGCAGGAGGCATCCCAGCTTACTTTCTGATACAGACTTTCTAGCCTAACTCCTAGAGCACATCAAACAAGTTGAACACTTCCCATTTGCTCTAGGAGCAGCAGTCCTAGCAACGCAACTCATAATGAAAAATAAGCACTCTGAATGTACCTTCCACTACTGAGGATTAAAGACTTTTCCTGAAAGAGAAGTTTCTCTTGCATATTTCTTTAAATGGTTCTTGGTTCCTTGGGTGGAAACTCAAACAGGTTCACAGATTTTCTGGAATTGATTTTCATAATTTAAAATTAGCTTTTCTGGAGTCTAATTTATAATAAAACTCAGAAATTTCAAGTGTATAATTCAGTGAATTTTGATAAATGTTCTCAGTCCTATAACCATTACCCAAATTATTATAGAGAGTCTCTCCAAATGTTCCTTTATAGTTGTTTTCAGCCATACCCTTTCCTCATATATGGCTTATGGCCACTATTGATCTGGTTTTAGTCACTATAGTTTTGAGTGTTCTGGAATTTCATATAAATGAAAACATATAGTACATAATAGTTTGGGTTTGGGTTCTTTCACTTAACATAAGGCTTTTAAAAGTAATGGGTGTCGCATGTATCAGTAACGCATTTTCTTGCTGAGTGGTATTTTATCACATGTATACCCCACAATTTGTTTATGCATCTGTGAGTTGATAAGATACATGGATTGTTTCCAGTCTAGGATTATTATGAAATAAAACTGCAATGAGAATTTCAATGAAATCTTTGTGTGAACATAGATTTCCGTTACCCTATGACCATTGATTTTTTTTGACCGTTGATTTTTGAACTTTTTTTAAAACTAGTGTATTTTCATGCTATAGATTTCCCTGTACTTTATTTTTATGCTGTAAATTTTTGTTTTATTTTTTATTTAATATTTTCTAATAATCCCAATGATGATTTCTTTGACTCCTGGATTATACAGAATGTCATTGTTTAATCTCCAAATATTTGGGAGCTATCCTAGATATCTTTCTGATGTAGATTGCTACTTTAGTTTCACTGTGGTTAAAGAATATATTTTGTATCACTTAAGCCTCATTAATTTACTGTGATTTTTTTATAGCCAGAAATAAATCTGACTCCGTGAATGTTCCATGTGCACATGCAATTCCTGATATTCTATGAAGTTTAGACAATGCGATCTATAAAGGACATTTAGGTCAAGTTGTTCAAGTCTTCTGAAATATTACTGATTTTCTCCTTGTTCTATCAGTTAATGAGAGAAAAGTTTGAAGACTTCAAATAGGATTTTGATTTCTCTTTCAACCATTTTATTCCTTCCTTTCTGTTTTTCTTATTCATTCATTCTCTTCATTCTTTTTCCTACCTCCTTTCGGACTGAGTATTTTTAATGATCCCTCTTCATCCTCATTAGGGGCTAATTATCTATAACTCTGTTTTATTTTTAAGTAGTTCCCCTGTGGATTAAGATATGCATCTTTATCTTCTCAGAGTCTACAGTCAATAATATTTTACTTCATGTATAATATAAACATCTTCTATCAGTATGTTTCCATTTTCCCCTCTGTTCTTTATGCTATTTTTTAATATATTTTATCTCTGTTATAATCTCTACAATTACTTGTTACTATTTTTTAAAGGTTATGTTTCCAAGAGATTAATCATGGGACTAAGATATCTTTTACATTTATATACATATTTACCATTTCTGATGCCTTTCATTGTGTATGTCTGTGCACGTATGTGTGTGCACAGATCTAAATTTCCAGCTGGTATGGTATCATTTTACTTCTCCCTGAAAAATTTCCTTTAACGTTTTTTTCCTTATTCAGGTATAATAACAATTATCTCAGTGTCTGAAACAGTTATTTCACCACGAGTTTTAATATTTTACTGTTTTGCTTTTCCTTTAGTACTCCAAAGATATATCTACATTATCTTCTGGCTTTCATAGTTCTTATGAAAGTCTTCTATCATTCTTATCTTTGTTCTTCTGTATGTAATGCATTTTCTCTGGCTGCATTTAAGATTTTCTCTGTATCACTGGTTTTCATCAAATCATTATATGCCTTGGAATGAGTTTCTTTGTGTTTATTTTTACTTGGGATTAATTGAACTGCTCTGATCCCTGAGCTTATAGTTTTCATCAAATTTGGAAAACTTGGGGGCAATATTTCTTTAAAGACCTTTTCTTTCCCTCCCACTCTTATCCTTCTGGGTGTTCAATTAGCCATATTTCATTTATTTAAAAAATTTTTATTAATAGTAAAATAGCTAGGCTTTATTGGATACTTTCTTTGGGTCAGGCACCAACAAAGAATAAATACATTGCCTTCATTATTATTTATATTTGATTCATTTACACTAAGGACAAAAACACTTCACACATTTCTCCCATGCCCCTCCCCACTCCCTACCTCCAGAAATCACCAGTTTGTTCTCTGTATCTATGAGCTTTTTTAAAACTGTATTTTTTTTTATAGTCCACATGTATCATACAGTATTTTTTGCTTCTTACCTAACTTACTTCACTTAGCATAACGGCCTCAAGGTCCATCCATGTTGTTGCAAATAGCAAGATTTCATACTTATTTTTTATGGCTGAATAATACTCCAAATATTTTATGGCTGAATAATATATACTGTAATTTCTTTATGCATCCATTGATGGACACTTAGGTTGTTTCAATATCTTGGCTATCATAAATAATGCTGCAATGAACATGAAGGTGCATATATCTTTATGAGTTAGTGTTTTAGTTTTCTTTAAATAGATACTCAAAAGTGAAATTGCTAGATCGTATGGCAGTTCTAGTTTTAATTTTTTGAGGAAATTTCATACTGATTTCTATAGTGGTTACACCAATTTACATACCCACCAATAGTGCACAAGGAATCCTTTTACTCCACATCCTTGCCAATTCTTGTCATTTCTTCTTTGTGATAATAGCCATTCTAACAGGTGTGAGGTAATGTTTCATTTTTATTTTGATTTGCGTTTCCTTGATGATTAATGATGTAGACCATCTTTTTATACCAGTTTTCCATCTCTATGTCTCCTTTGAAGAAATGTCTATGTATATCTTCTGCCCATTTTTTAATCAAAATTGTTTTTACTATTGAGTTGTATTAGTTCTTTATATTTTTTGTATATTAGTCCTTTATCAGGTATGATTTGCAAATATTTTCTCTTATTCAGTGGGTTGTCTTTTATTGTGTTAGTTTCCTCTGATGTGCATTTTCTTGGTTTCCTTTTTAGTTTGATATAGTCCCACCTATTACTTTTATTTTGTTCTTTTGCTTTTGGTGTCATATACAAAACATCAACGCCAAGACCTATGTCAAGGAGCTTACCACCAGTGTTTTTTTCTGGGAGTTTTATGGTTTTTGGTATTACATTCAATTCTTTAATCTATTTTAGTTGATTTTTGTGTATGGTGTAAGATAGTGGTTTAGTTTCATTCTTTTGCATGTAGCTGTCCAGTTTTTCTAATACTTTTTATTGAAAAGATTCTCTTTTCCTTATTGTATATTCTTGGCTCCTTTGTCATAAATTAATCTACCATATATGCATGGGTTTATTTCTGGGCTTTCTATTCTGTTCTATCAATCTATATGTCTGTTTTTATGCTGATATTATATGTTTTAATTACTATAGCTTTGTAATATTGTTTGAAATTAGGAAGCACGATGCCTTGAGCTTTGTTTTTCACAAGGTTGTTTTGGCTACTCTGGGTCTTTTATATATAGTTCCATACAAATTTTAGGATTGTTTTATTTCTGTGAAAAGTTATATTGGACTTTCTTAAGTGTAGCATTGAGTCTATATATCACTTTGGGTAATATGGACATTTTAACAATTTTCTTCCAATCCACAAACACAGAATATCTTTCCATTTATTTGTGTCTTCGTCATTCTCTTTCTTTAATGCCTTATAATTTTCAGAGTATAGATCATTCACCTCCTTGGCTAAATTTATTCCTAGATATTTTATTCTTTTTGAATCCATTGTAAATGGAATTCTTTTCTTAAATTCTCATTCTAATGGTACATTTTTAGTGTAAAGAAATGCAAAAGATAGGGTGCCTGGGTGGCTCAGTTGGTTAAGCGTCTGCCTTTGGCTCAGATCATACATGATCCCAGGACCCTGGGATTGAGCTGAGTGTTGGGCTCCCTGCTCAGTGAGTAGTCTGTTTCCTCCTCTCCCTCTGCCTGCCACTGCCCCCTGCTTGTGCACTCTCTGTCTCTCTCTTTCTCTGTCAAATAAATGAATAAAATCTTTAAAAAAAAAAAAGAAATGCAAAAGATATTTTTATATTGATTTTGTATCTTGCAACTTTATCAAATTCATTTATTCTAACAGTTTTGATGAAGTCTTTAGGGTTTTCTATATATAATATCATGGCATCTATAAATAATGACAATTTTACTTCCTTTTCAATTAAGATGCCTTTTATTTCTTTTTCTTTTATAATTGTTCTGGATAGGAATTCCAACACTATGTTGAATAAAAGTGGCAAGAATGGACATCTTTGTGCTATTCCTAATCTTATAGGAAAAGCTTTCAGCTTTTCATCATAGGGTATAATGTTAGCTGTGGGTTTGTCATATATTGCCTTTATCATGTTGAAACACATTCCCTCTACTTCTGCTTCGTTGAGACTTTTTATGATAAACAGATGTTGAATTTTGTCAAATGATTTTTCTGCATTTATTTGAAGTGATCATGTTTCTATCCTTCATTTTGTTATTGCGATGAATAATATTGACTGATTTGTGGATGTTGAACCATCCTTGCATTCCTGGAATAAATCCCACTTGATCATGGTGTATGATACTTTTAATGTATGTTGAAATCAGTTTGCTGATATTTTAATGAGGATTTTTTTGCTACTATGCTCATCAGGGACATTGGCCTATAATTTTCTTTTCTTGTGGTATCTTTGTCTGGTTTTGGTGTCAGGGTAGTTCTGGACTTGTAAAATTAGTTTGGAAGAGTTCCTTCCTCTTCTATTTTTTAGAAGAGTTTGAAAAAGATTTATATTAATTTTTCTTTGAATGTTCAGTAGAATTTAATAGTGAAGCCATGTGCTCCTGGAGTTTGGTCAAATCAAAAACCTCGGGGCATCTGGGTGGCTCAGTGGGTTAAGCCTCTGCCTTCGGCTCAGGTCATGATCTCAGGGTCCTGGGATCAAGCCCCACATCGGGCTCTCTGCTCATCAGGGAGTCTGCTTCCCCCTCTCTCTCTGCCTACCTGTCCGCCTACTTGTGATCTCTCTATCTGTCAAATAAATAAATAAATAATCTTTAAAAAATTAGTAAACGAAAACCTCCCCAAAATTTCCTTTCTAATATTCAGGTTGTTCAGATTTTCTATTTCATCATGATTCAGTCTTGGTAGGTTGTATGTTTCTAGGAATTTACCGTTTCTTCAGGAGTGTCCAATTTGTTGACATAATTGTTTACAGTAGTCACTTAGGATCCTTTGTATTTCTGTGGTATCAGTTGTAACATCACCTCTTTAATTTCTGATTTTATTTGAGCTCTTTTTTTTTTCTTGGTGAGTCTAGCTAAAAGCTTGTCAATTTTGTTTATCAGCTCTTAGTTTCATTGATATTTTTCTATTGTCTTTTTAATCTCTATTTTATTTATTTCCACAATAATCTTTGTTATTTCTTTCCTCCTTCTAACTTTGGCCTTTGTTCTTTTTCTAGTTCCTTGAGGTATAAACTTAGGCTGCTTATTTGAGACTTGTTTCTTAAGATAGGCATTTATTGCCATGAACTTCCCTTTTAGAACTCCTTTGGTTGCATCCCATAAATTTTGGTATGTTAGTGGTATGTTACATTTCCATTTTCATTGGTTTCAAGGTATATTATTTCTCTTTTGATTTCTTCTTTGACCCATCAGTTGTTCAGTTCAGTTTTTAATCTTAACATATTTGTGAATTTTCCAATTTTCTTCATGTAATTCTAATTTCATACCATCATGTTCAGGAAATATTCTTGATATCATTTTAGCCCTCTTAAATTTATTAACACTTGCAGCCTGATGTATGAGCTATCCAAGAGAATGTTCCATGTACACTTGGGAAAAATTATATCCTGTTGCATTTGGGTGGAATTTCTGTAAATATCTGTTAAGTCCATCTGGTCTAACATGTTGTTTAAGAGCAAAGTTTTCTTTATCAGTTTTCCGTTTGAATGATCTATCCATTGATATAAGTGGGAAATACATGACATTGTTATATAAATCATGGTGTTTTCCTCATTTTTTTTTATATTTTCATTCTGAATGTGCTTTATCTTTGACTGTTTTGTGTGTGCATGTGTCCATATGCATATGTATGAGTAGCAATTTTCCTACAGTGTTTAAACTGTTACTAATTCTGTCTAATATAACTGTCACATCACCTATTTTTTCTTCTCTAGTAGTTTCCTTTGGTGTTTTTCAAGATAGCTTTACTGTTTCTTCTGACCACAGTTATGTTCTTTTACTTGCTTAAACATTCGGAGCATATTTATAACATCTATCTTAACATCCTTGTTTGTGAATTTCATTAAGCCTATTTTTGGATTTTTTTCTATTGATTTATTTTTATCGTGATTTTAGTAATATATTCCTACTTTGTGCATGTCAGCTAATTTTCAGTTCGATGTCTGACATTATAAATGTTGTTGGTTGTTATTTTCTCCATTCCTTTAAAAACTTGAATTTTTCACATGCTTAGTTAAGTTACTAGAAATAAATTGGAATCTTTTTAGTGTTTACTTTTAACTTTCTTGGGGGAAGATCCAGAGAAGGTTTTAGTCTGAATGTAACCTAGCTGTACTACTAATGTGACACCCTCCCTGAGGACTGTATCCATTTCCATGTGTAAAATCTTTCCTGTCAGTCTGGTGGGAGGATGAATTACTGAATTATTCCCAGCCGATTATGGGATCTTGTTATTGTTGTGATTTTTTCTGTTGGTTTTCTCCTAACTTCTGGTTGTTTCCTTTTGTGTGTACAAAGAATACTTAGTGAAGACTTAAAGGACCTTTTGGAAAATCTCCTGAGCCTTGCATTTCTGCAGTCCCCTTTTCTCTGGTACTCTGCCCCCAAAGTCTAACAATTTTGACCTTTTTTAACTTTGACTTCCATTTGAAAATTGAATTCTGCCCCTAATTCATTAGGAACACTGGGTCTGTTTAGTTATTCCTTAGTTTAGCCTAGGCGTTAAGCTGGTGAAATTTTATGGCTTACCTTGTATTCTTTCTCTCAAGAATCACAGTCCTGTGCTGCTTCACAAAATTTGCTCAATTGTCTATCGTTTAAGTACAAAGATAAATCTGGTCTCTGTTGCTCTATTATAGCTCAAGTGGGAGTTTCCATTAATATTTTATGAACTTTTAAAATATTAAATAGTTTTAATGTTTTATTTATGGATTTTTTTTCCCAATTTTAAGTTCATTATAGTTTGCTTCATGCTGGTCAGTTTTACTTGTAATTTTGTAAAGGTGTGCAATCACACTCTGTATTAAGCCTTTGGTTTATTTTGTGTTTTGTTGTGTTATGCTTTGTTTTGTTATAAACATGAAACGACACAACACAGGAAACAAAGTCCTGAACCTGGGGTTGAGTAACAGTCATTCCTGTTCTAGCCAGTTTAAAGAGTAGGGAGATACAATGAATTTAACTGTTGAAATAGGAAAAGAAGAGATAGCTTAGAAGATAAAGATATACGTATAAATTAAAATGAGCTAATGAAAGGCAGAAAATTCTATATCCTTCGCATTGCCTACCATAATGCTTTTGTGTAACAGATGATCAAGTTGAATTGAAAATATGGAAAAAATATCTATTTATGACCTTGAGAGATTTCAGGCAAGAGCTCCATGATTTTAATTAATGTTTTTAAAATGGGGATGATAATCATGTCTTATTAGAAAGGAAATAAGATTGATCACAGTTACAGCTTGCTTTGAAATGCTTTGCTAACATTTGATCAGAAGTATGGGTTTTGAAAAATTCTAATTATGAAACTTAAATTCTTTAAACTCATAGTTAGAAGGAACTTTGCATTTTGATAAAAATGCAAGAGGCATAGTATTTAGGAAACACATATCTTAATTTACATGCTTCAGACTATTAAGTATTAAATAATAAATATCAATGGGAAATCTCTGAAATATCCCCCATTTATGAGCTGCTTGATCTCTTCTTTTGAGGTTTGTAATTTACACATAATCCAAAGAACAATTATAGCTATGTGCTTACATTTTACCATTTTTAAAAGCTCTTTATTGTTCTAATTTAAACTTCTCACATATACAAAACTTTTATAACCCCATGGTAGAGAATGTTTTCTCTATAGCACCCTTTGTTTTCACAAAGGAAACTATGTTTTGCCTTGCAAATGTGCATGACAAATACCCTAAACTGTTAATATCACGGTCTTTGAGTGAATTATTCACTCTAGCTTTGAGTTAATATCTTTAATCATCATAAGGCACTTACCCCTCTGCCAAGACAAAACAGAATGGCATGGAACAAATTCAAAATAAATAACCTTTCCTAAAACATTACTATTTCTGATGAAAGGGGTGAATAAAATGTAGACCTAAATATGAATCTAAAAGAAGAACATGAAAAACTTTTCCTTCTATTTTTTCCAGTTCAACTTCTCAAGCAATGAGAGTAACTCTTTTCATAGACTTATTAATGCTTTCATACCACAAATATCACACCTTTTATAAAAGGAATCATAAATACAGAGAGAACAATTATCATAAACATGTAAAATATTATTCTTTTCCATTTATTCATTTGTTAAACTCTTATTTGGTGCTTACTATTTGCAGGCATATGCTAGATGCCTACAGTATGATGTTCTACAAAAGCCATGCAAAACCTGCTTTGAGCTTCTCTTCTCTAGATTTTAAATCTTCAAAGTCACAGATCTTTGACTTATGCATTTTGATGCACCTCAAAATATCTGGCCTAGGGCTCTGAATTTATTTACTTATTTATTTACTTATTTATTTACCTTTGCTTTTCTTTAAATCACTCTTCTCCTTTCAGAGGAGATTGTGTCTTCCTTGTGGACAAGAAACTTGTGTATTTTGTTTGCTTTTGCAAACACAATACCTAGAACAGAGGCAAGAACAATGGAGGCATGTATCAGGCATTCATATACTTATTAAATAAATAGATGAATAAATGTAGTCCTCATAAAAATTATTTTAATATGTATGCCTCGTCTATTTTAATCTCTTGCAAACAAAGATGTTGAAGTCAAGGTAAATAAGGCCATACAGTTGGTTAGTTGCTTTGAAATAGAAACTATGGCTCTTATTCCTAGGAGTAAAACTAACTACAGGCTAATAACCTTTAGATAAGTTTTTGCTCTCTTTGGTATCTACTCTAGTCAGAAGAATCAGTAGCCCTATGAAACAGCTACTTCTGCCAGCTATAAAAAGATGAATAAAGCATGTTAATTTTGCATGTGACTATGGGTCAGCCATTTCCCCTCTCCAGACTAAGGTATCTTTATCTGTAAAAGAGATGGTTAGAATAAATTAGAAGCCTCTTTTTGTTTTAATAGTCTATGACTGTTTGATCCATTTTATTTAATTTATAGTAAGGAAACAGTATATGACGGTTAGAAGAGACCTTAAAGATAATCTTGTCTAGAACTAAAGAGAGAAAATGACCTCCGTGAGGGTCACATGGTAAGTGGAAGGAACCTGGCATGAACACCATTCTTTTACCAATCAGACCAAGATTTTTCCCTCCTAGTACAGAACCATCCCAGTAATCACCTTGGTTAGTTTTAGAGGTTATATTTCATTAAACATGATTTTAACTCATTTAACATTCCCTTCAAGGAAAATCGTTCTATTAGGTTACTCTATTTTTAAAATGAAACATAGATAATTGATTTTTTGGACACTGTATTAGGAAAGACAAAGTCCCATCCAATTGCAGCTTTTTCTGAATGTTTAATTGAATACAAACCTTTGGAATTGAACACATTTTCTTTTTGGAAAAATCCAACTTACGAGGCACAATGAGCATTAGACTTACAGTAAGTGGAGCTTGGTTCTAATTGTTGAGATTTGTGAATTATCAGTTATTTGAACTTAGGCTTCATTTGTAGTGTCCTCTCTTCATAAATAGAGGGAGGGCAAAGGAGAAGGAGTTACCTTATGGACCCTACATGATATAGTGAATGAGAAAACAATTTTTAAACTCAGAAGTCTTTTAGAAAAATTTTCAGGAATGAAGTCATTCTTTGAAATTAAACCAAAGTCTTAGAAACATTTGACACTTTTTGTTTGTTTTATTTAAACTCAAGTTAGTTAACATATAGTGTGTTATTAATTTGGCAGTAGAATTTAGTGATTCATCAGTTGCATATAATACCCAGTGCTGATTACATCAAGTGCTCTCCTTAATGTTCATCACCCAGTTACCCCACCCACACCCACCTCCCCTCCAGCAACCCTCTTTGTTTCCTAGAGTTCAGCATCTCTTATGGTTTGTCTCCCTTTCTATTTTTATCCTACTTTAGTTTTCCTTCCCTTCCCCTATATTCATCGGTTTTATTTCTTAAATTCCACATATGAGTGAAATCCTATAGTATTTGTCTTTCTCTGACTTATTTTGCTTAGCATAATACATTCTAGAGCCATTCCATGTCATTGAAAATGGCAAGACTTCATTCTTTTTGATGGTAGAATAACATTTCTCTGTATGCGTGTGTGTGTGTGTGTGTGTGTGTGTGTGTGTGTGTGTATACACACAACATCTTCTTTCTCCAGTCTCGTCAGTGGACATCTGCGTTCTTTCTATAGTTTGGCTGTTGTGGACATTGCTGCTATAAACATTGGCATGCACATGCCCCTTTGAATCACTATTTTTGTATCCTCTTTTTTAAAAGATTTTACTTATTTATTTGAAAGAGAGAGAGAACATGAGAGGGAGAGAGGGGCAGAGGGAAAGAAAGAGAAAGAGAAGCAGACTCCCCACTTAACAGGAACCCCAATCCAGGGCTTGATCCCAGGACCCAGAGATCATGACCTGAGCTGAAAGCAGACGCTCAACCAACCGAGCCACTCAGGTACCCCACTGTTTTTATATCCTTTGGATAAATTCCTAGTAGTGCAGTTGCTGGGTGGTAGGGTAGTTCTATTTTTAACTTTTTGAGGAATTTCTATACTGTTTTCCAGAGCAGCTGCACCAGTTTGCATTCCCAACAACAGTGTAGGGGATCTCTCTTTCTCTGCATCCTTGCCAACGTCTTTTGTTTCCTGAGTTGTTAATTTTAGCCATTCTGACCGTGAGGTATTATCTCATTGTGGTTTTGATTTGTATTTCCCTGATGCCGAGTGATGTTGAGCATTTTTTCATGTCTGTTAGCCATTTGTATGTCTTCCTTGGAGAAATGTCTGTTCATGTCTTCTGCCCATTTCTTGACTGGATTATTTGTTTTGCTAGTATTGAATTTGGTAAATTCTTTATAGACTTTGGATACTAGCCCTTAATCTGTTAAGTCATTTGCAAATATATTCTCCCATTCTATAGGTTGCCTTTTAGTTTTGTTGACTGTTCCCTTTGCTGTGCAAAAGCTTTTTATCCTGATGAATTTCCAATAGTTCATTTTTTGCTTTTGTTTCCCATGCTACTGGAAATGTGTCTAGCAAAAAATTGCCCTGGCCAAGGTCAAAGAAGTTGCTGCTTGTGTTCTCCTCTAGGATTTCCTGTCTCCTGTTTGGGTCTTTCATCCATTTTGAGTCTATTTTTGTGTATGGTGTAAGAAAGTGGTCAAGTTTCATTCTTCTGCATGTGACTGTCCAATTTTCCCAGCACCATTTGTTGAAAAGACTGTTGTCCCCTGCCCACCACTGGATATTTTTCCTGTTTTGCTGAAGATTAATTGACCATAGAGTTGAGGGTCCATTTCTGAGTTCTCTATTCTGTTCCTCTGATCTATGTGTCTGTATTTGTGCCAGTACCATACTGTCGTGATGATTACAGCTTTGTAATACAGCTTGAAGTCTGGAATTGTGATGCCTCGAGCTTTGGTTTTCTTTTTCAACATTCCTCTGGCTATCAGGGGTCATTTCTGGTTCCATACAAATTTTAGAATTGTTCATTCCAGCTCTGTGAAAATTGGTGGTGTTATTTTTTTTTTCCACATTTTTAATTACCATTATTGCACCTGGTGGTGTTATTTTGATAGGAATTGAATTAAACATGTAGATTGCTTTGGGGAGTATGGACATTTTAACAATATTTGTTTTTCCAATCCATGAGCATGGAATGATCTCCCGTTTCTTTGTGGCTTCCTCAAGTTCTTTCAAAAATGTTCTATAGTTTTCAGAGTACAAATATTTACCTCTTTGGTTAAGTTTATTCATAGGTATATTATGGCTTTTGGTGCAATTGTAAATGAGTCAATTCTTGATTTCTCTTTCTGCTGCTTTGTTGGTGGTGGTGTATAAAAATGCAACAGACTTCCGTGCATTGATTTCATAACCTGTGACTTTGCTGAATTCCTATATCAGTTCTAGTAATTTTTTGATACTTAAATGAAAAATGATATACCTCTGTAAAGGCAAATTTATTGTAAATAGTCTGTCATATGGGTTAGATTTTCTTGACAGTTTAAACATAAATTTTAAGGTAAAGACTTATGACCCCCCTCCAAAAAAAAATAATTCTTGCCATCTGTTGTTATTCTATAAATTCAAATACAGAAGGTATAAAAACATTCTTTCAATTTCAATTAGGTCAGTAATTTTTAGTATCCTATAGGATTTTTGTATTATATTCTTAATGGAAATGTATTCTGTCTACAAATTTTCACTTTTGTTCCATATTTATTAATTACTACATATAAGAAATATATCTCTTCCATAGGATTCCACTGGTTTGTATCTCTATAAATTAATTCATTCCACCTTGATTTAGAGTTATAGATGTCAATGACCTTTAAAAAAAGTATCTGTATTTTTCTTAAATAAGTCTATTTAAATTAGTATTTAAGAAGCCTTAGAGATAATTTAAGCCAGCTCTTTCTTTTATGAATTAAGAAACTTTAAAAAATGAAATGTCAAAAGTGGCAGATACTGCCTACAAAGAGGCAATTCTACCTTTCAAAACTGTTTCTGTTTTGTTTTGCTTGTTTTTCCTCCATTTACCAGATAGCAACATGCTGGGACAAGATGAGCCCTCTACTGCCCCAGGGGGTGACTGTGGGTTTATAGGAATCCTTGTAATTCCATTTCCTTTGCCAGTGATTCATTTAGTTATATACAGAAGATATAGTCCTGGTCAATGATTTATAAGGCAAGTCTGTTGGAATGTTCTACAAAATAATTTTCTTCCAATAAGAGGTGAGAAGATAAGTGCCATGAAACTGTCCTCTTTTCTCTTTCTCCCAAATCTTTGTTACTTAATTAACAGTTTTATCTCCAGACTTGTTGTTGTATAAATTTATAAATTCCTATGGTTTTTGCCAATTGAGTCTTGTTCTTTGTTGTTCATAGCCAAAAGAATCCTAACTTAAAATGAAATTTAGGTAATGGAGCAGGAGTGCATTGTTTGTTGTATAAGGCATAGATGCATTAAGGTAGATGGGGTATTTTTATTATTTTGGAAAAGGATGTACACTGACTTTGGACAATTAAAAAAGGGTGTCTAAAATCGATATTTACTTTCTTTGTTTTGTTTTTTTTTTTCTACTCAGAATCATATCTCCTTTCCTGTTTCATTTCCTCCCTCTTATAACATGGAGATGTTCTGCCGTAGAAACCAAAAAAATCCCAAATACTGATTTTTCAGCTTCTTTTATTAGAGAAATGAATGTGTGGGTACCTGACCTTATACAGTGATTCAAGTCTAGACTTAAAAACTAATTATTTTAGGGGCGCCTGGGTGGCTCAAGTGGGTTAAGGCCTCTGCCTTCGGCTCAGGTCATGGTCTCAAGGTCCTGGGATCTGGCCCGAGTCAGGCTCTCTGCTCGGCGGGGAGCCTGCTACCCCCTCTCTCTCTGCCTACCTCTCTGCCTACTTGTGATCTCTCTCCCTCTCTGTCAAATAAATAAATAAAATCTTTAAAAAAAAACTAATTATTTAAAAAAGTCAGGAATCCATTTTTGCAGGGGAGGTATTCTGCTGACAGTACTTTTTCTGTCCAGTATTGATAATGTTAATGTTAGAATCTGCCATCTTTCGGAGTATATTCATTAAAACCATTCTAGAACATAATTCAGGCTTGTTTTAGCATCTTAGGCTCTGTCACTGTATCTTCAATCTTCTTGGAGCTATAAAATATCCTTTTGTCATTTCCTTTTTCAGCCTAAATTAGTCCTATTTAATTCTGTTGCTTACAAGTCACCTTGAATGGTACATTAAGTGAACTTCTGAGAGCCTTACAGGGAATGATTCACAGAAGTCAGATACTCGGATGAGAACCTGGCTCCTGCTTTAATGTGACTGAACCCAGGGATTAAAAAACAAACAAATAACCCCCCCCCCCACACACACAGGATCTCAGCATTTAAAGAACTGATTCTGTAGAAGGAATTCAAATCGTGCATACCAGTTTCAGTAAAGCAATATGGTGTGGTAAGTGCGTCAAAAAAGTAGAGACTATGGCTTGCCAGAGTTTTGAGTGAGAAATCACATCCCTGAGGAGATTAGAAGTGACTTCCAGACAGAACTGGAATTTTACTTTAAAAGCTTTTTTTCAAACGCCTAATTGTACAGGTTTTTTAGTGAGATAAAATAACCATTGCAAAGGGACAAATTAAATTCAGGCAAAGACTGATTTACAGTGGCTGGATTGAGACATCTACATATTATTAGAAATATGAAATAATTACCCTAAATTCTGAAAATTACTTTGTTTTTGTCTTTTTTTAGGTTATCCCCCTCTCATTCCTAATGTGTAACACCATGAATATAAAGAACATGAACCTTGAAAGTATTCACACATTAACTAGATAGTGACTAAAAAAATTCAGAACAGCTTTTCAGTTAGTATTTTAAAACTTATACTTTATAAGTACTGTGAGATACTTCTTTCAAAATACTTTAACACCTGGAAAAGCTTGCACTCCCCCATTGAAAGAGAACTCATAAACCGGTATATCACAGGAAAATAATAATTTTACATCTTAAAATGAACCTTATCATAGGCTAAGAGTTTAGGATCATAATATCTTAGAACTGGAAAGGAACCTAAAAGTCTTCTGGCCTATTGGTTCCCATGACTTTCTGTACATCAGAATCACATCGGACGCATAAAACACTCTAAGCTTCACCCTAGAGTGATGCAGCCAGATTTAAGAACCACTAATCCATTTAGATAGCTCCAGATATACAACCTTTAGGATTACCAAGATACATACTAGGTTAAAAATAACAGGTATTAGTTGCTTATATTAAAGTACATGGGAAAGATAATTTTTGGTAAGTTCATGTTTACTGTTTTGATGAGTTCATAACTAGCAACATAAAAAGAGAAAGGAAGACAGTAGGTAAACAGTTGGGAAGTATGAAGGACCTGGAACATTCAAGTTTTCTTCTTAACAAAATAGTAAGAGCAGCCAACTCTAACACAGTTTAGTCTTTGTTGCATGCAAAATACATTTAAGATCCTGAGATAACGAGCTGTGAAAGTTAAGAGCAAAACATCCAAGCTACTTTTTGCTACTCTGGAAAAAAGCGTATCACATTATTGGTACAGATGGAATTACGGAATTAGCGGTGGAAGAGAACAAGAGATTCAATGTGAATTGCAGGATTGTCTCAGCAAACACCAAAGTCGAACTGAGGAAAAAGGGTGGCCAAGATGGAAGGAAGAGAATATGGTAAAATGCCAGCCATACTCTTTCTTTTTGTGTGGACAGTCCTCTGACTATTATTTCATTGTTAATTTTTCAGCCCTTTCTTGTGGTTCACATTTCCAAGCCTTCATGGTAGATATCTATCCAGTTACTAGAATAGAGGAGAATCTGAAATACACATTAAAGGTCAACACATTTCTTTCCAGCACTGAATCAGTGGCAGAATGCTAAGCTCATTTTCAAAACAAATTCAGAGTTTTCAGATTGAATTTACCAACTATAACATTGGGAGTAGGATGGTAAAGGGATAAAATTACTCATTCCAGTTTACTGTTCTAAATTCATGAACATGAATAGATAGGAAAATTATTCCGTTTCAACATTTGCATACAATGGCTAGGGGGGGTTCTGGCTGAACCACACACTAAAACGCCCTTACAAGGCAGAGGGAAGGCTTGGGGAAATGTTACCAAGTAGTGTTCTCAGAGGGCAACTTTGTTGTCTGATTATCAATTGCTGCATACATTCCAGAACTGAATTGAATTGGAAAGCATAGATTGCATAATAAAGAATGGAATAATTTATTGAATACCTACTATGTACCCCAGAATGACTAGAAACTCCTAGAATTTTTTATAGTAGAGGTCAAAAATTTTAACATGGTCTACATATTCCTCCCCTGCTGTCTACTCTTCAGACATCATCTTGGATCCCACCACCTTGCTCTCAAGCTTAGTAACAATGGCATTTTTTTTCTTTCTCAAATTCCTCTCACTGTATGGTCTTTAGATGTTTTATTCCCTCAGTGTAATAAAGTCCTCTCCACTACCTCATTTCACAGGATATCAGGTCAGATTTTTTTTTCAAGGAAGCCATCTATAAACATGTTGGGTTTCTCTGTTAGATGTTTATTCCTTTTTGGTCTTTCCCTCACCTACCCACCTACCACAACTGTAATTTTGCACATGATTTTGGTGATTAAGTAATGTCTGTCTCTTCTATTAGATTTTAATCTGTGGGAAAGAAGGTCCATAGCTGTTTTTTCCTCCGTATTATCACAAGTGTTTAGAACAAAACCAGGTATATAGTAGACTCAATAAATCTTGTGATAAATGGATTAACCACATTATTCTCCATGTAATATTATACCCTTGAATAGATTAAGGTACTAACAATTAGAGAAAATTAATAACTGGCCAAAATAACTGGACAAACGACATAAAGCCAGATTTTCCTAATTTAATTTCACTGGTCTTTCTATCATACAAAAGTCTGTCTTCCAAGGGCACATATTATCAGTTTAGATTTTGGCATTAGTAGATGTAAAGAAATTACCCATTGTCCATGCTCTGCAGACAAAGGCTATCAGGAACATATTTTTATTGAACAAATTGGTTTTATTATTCATTACCATAAAGGAGAATACGCCATGATTTTCCATGGTGGTAGGAAAAAATCTTAAATTATGGCATTTAGGGTATGGTTTGGAGGAGAATTTGGGGGGATAATTGGAAGAAGTGTGAGTTTTAGTTAAGAGGAAAATTACCCAGAGCAGGCTCAGGCTCTCAGGCCCTAATAATGGGAAGTTACTAACAATAGGTAGAGATAACCAGAAGCCCCACTGGGAGCAAGAGATACAAACTGAGGGTTTTGGAGGGGGGGGGGGATGGGTGAAACTGATCTTGGGTTCTGAGGAGGGCACGTATTGCCTGGAGCAATGGATGTGGTGCATAAACAATGAATCTTGGAACACTGAGCAAATAAAAGTAAAAAAAGGAAAAAAAAAAAAAGCTAACCAGCCAGTTTCTGCTTCTGTAAACAGGCTTCCTGCCTAAAGCAACCACCCACCCCACCTCCAGCCCCAGTTTAAACCCAGCTACCAGCAGTCAGCATAGCCCTTGTAACCTGACCTCTGCACTGCCCGGTAACACCTCCTAATCCCGCTGCCTTAGGCCCAGAATTTCCAGTAAGAGCTCTTCTGGGTTTAAAATAAACCCGAGTTCTCTCACTTCTCCAGGTGTCCTTTGGTTTCTCACTGGTCTGCTTTTTATTTTCCACAACATTAGAAAGCAGGGTAATTCTAGGATTGTGTATCTTAATAAATCTTATCTACATAGAGAGGAGACTAGACTGATAAAACTGTAATTGGGAAAAGCAGCAACAGTCATTCATTTAGACCAAGAAAGGGAGAGTTTGGCATTTTGTAGGTGACACAATGGCCTTATTTTTGTTTGCGCTTGTACAAAATTATGAAGTAATTTTGCTTTTTCTCAGTCCATCCTGGTTTCAGTGTACCCTTCTTTGGGATTTGTATTCTGTGAAATGGCTTATGTTTAACAGGAGAATAGCATGGTTAGCGGTGAGCCTGCATATCAGCAGCTTCTCTCTTTCTTTCTTTCTTTTTCCTTTCCTTTTTTTTTTTTTTTTAAGATTTTATTTATTTATTTGACAGAGACACAGCGAGAGAGGGAACACAGGCAGGGGGAGTGAGAGGTAGAAGCAGGCTTCCCACCAAGCAGGGAGCCCTATGTGGGGAGCCTGATGCAGGGCTTGATCCCAGCACAAGACCTGAGCCAAAGGCAGACGCTTAACAACTGAGCCACCCAAGTGCCATTCCTTCCTTCCTTCCTTCCTTCCTTCCTTCCTTCCTTCCTTCCTTCCTTCCTTCCTTCCTTCCTTCCTTTCCTTTCTTTTCTTTCTCTTTCCACCAGTATGAAAAAGCTCAACACAGTTGAGATATCTGCTTGTCAATTTGAACCAAAGATATGGTTCATAGATGGAAATAGAAATACTTGACTCATCAGCATGTGGCTGGAATCTTCAGGTGGGTCCCTCCATAGCCTGAGGAAGAGAGAGAAAAGTAAATAGAAGGCAGGAAGTGCCTATTGAATGGCATCCACATTTAAGAAAGGAAAAACACTGAGGAAAGACAATGATGTCATCTTAGAGCATCACAAGAGTTGTTTTAATATTTTTCATTCGTATCCGAACAGGTTTACAGGAAAATAGTATCATTACTTACTAAGGTTCCTAAGACAATGACTGCAATAAATGTGGTGATTCACCGCCCTGATGTCTCTTCAAGAAAGTTGCACTTACTCCTTCAGCTTCTGGAAATACTGCCAGGAGAAATTCTCTAGATCTTAAAGAGATTGTCCAGGCTGAAAAGTGTCAACTAGCCCAGAGTCCTGAGCCCTTCTTCGCATAGTGTGTTCTCAATAACCAACTAACAGGTGAGTATCAGGTTCTGCTCCCCTTACCCCTTCTCAGGACAACTGAATGTTCATCTCAGCTTCAGAATTTAGTGCATTTTGGCTGTATAGTCTCTGTTGAGACCATCAACATTCATCTTCTCCCTCTGCTCGATCCTACTTCCTTTCCTTCCCATCCATGGAGGTTGATCTCAAGAACACTTCCTAATGAACTTCCTGCACACTTATCTCTGTATCAGAGCATATGTCCCAGGGAACCCAAGGTGTGACTGTTAATATCAGAAGTGATCTGAGAAAGCAGGCTTAGGTGAAGGATCTTAAGGCTGCATGACAAGGACTCACTACTCTGTTAGCAATGATGATGCCATCCCTGGTGGTCGGCAATTCACAGAGAGCCCTGACCTACAGTAGCAGTGTCATTGTTAAAACCGCCCCCTCAGGGCCCCTGGGTGGCTCAGCCTTCAGCTCAGGTCATGATCTCAGGGTCTCTGGGATTGAGCCCCACATCGGGCTCTCTTTAAAAAAAAAAAAAAAACTGCCCCCTCATCTACTAGTATATTATACCAGTAGAAGGGAATGCATTAGGGCCAAATTTCTCAACGTCAGCACTATTGATATTTTGGGCCAGATAATTATTTACTGTGAAGGACTGTCCTATGCATTATAGATGCTGAGCAGCATTCCAGGTCTTTATCCATTAGACACCAATAGCATACTCCCCCACCCCCATGTATCCCACCCATGAGTTTTGGCAATCAAAGAAGCTTCCAGATATTCTCGAATGTCTTTTCTGCTTTTCATTTCCATGCCTTTGTTTATTTAAGCCTTTAATCTAAATATGTCTCCTTTCTTTCTTCCTGTCAATTTCCTACTTTTCTTTTTTTTTTTTTTTGGTTTCTTGGTCCAATGCCATCTCTACCTACAATCTTTTTAGGTATCTAACACATAATAATCCTTCTTTGCCGCTTCCAATTTATTCCAATCTCTATATAATCTGAATGGATCATGCTTCACTAGTACTAATGTAACCTCACTTATATTAATGCCCCTTTTATTATGACGCTGAGCTTCCATATACTTTACAAGCAGGAAATCCAGGGTTCTACAGATTTCTACTTGGTGAATATTCTATGAAATTCAAGGATGCTTATGTCTGTGTTGGTCATCTCTCACTGTTAGTGATATTGGCCACTGAATTAGAAACTCCTCTCCTCTGCTAGCCCTGAGTTGAACAGGGCTATTAGTTTCAAACACTGATCAATTGCCCACATGCGATCCCAGCAATTCTGGTTACCTAATGCCCCTCAGGCTGATTTCTCTTTGCTTTCGCAGTGCAAATACTTACCAGTGTGCTGAAGCCAGTGTTGCTCTTGTGACAGGAAAACATTTCACCCTTTTATCCGCCTAAATGCCTTCCAGAAAATCTTGGGCAAGTGTTTGGGTACTCAGGTGTTATAGTTTTCTTTGGTGTAAGTCTTTCAAATTACTACGCGACCATTATTCAGGAATTAAATAGAATTATTCAGGAAACACACTCCAAAGACATCTGAGACAGACATTATCCATCAGCAGTCTCCT
The DNA here is from genome assembly GCA_028534135.1 of Potos flavus. NCBI lineage: Eukaryota > Metazoa > Chordata > Mammalia > Carnivora > Procyonidae > Potos > Potos flavus. The sequence goes on from CM052898.1 coordinate 124,817,765, forward strand.
GAGCACAAAATCATTACTCCTTCTTGATCCTTCTGCCTGGTGCTCATTAGCCATGCACTTTTTCCTTTATAGAGAGTTCCAATTCTGTTGTTCCACCTTGAATTTGTCCTTCTTCAGGGCTGCCCTCACACATCAAGTCAAGTGCGAATATCTGTGAAACTCCGGGGTGGTAGGGAGAGCACAGAGAGGATTCAGCCCCTGAATGTCCAGACGGTTGGAGCTCAGTCTCTTTTTTTCTCAGGAGATGCTTTTCTTCTAAACAAGATGGTGATGCAGACGAGACTCTGTGAGAAGGGGTTCCTTCTAATTTCTCTTGGAGAAACATGACATCCCAGTTCACACTGGATAGTAATAGTGGCACGGTTTAATTTTTGTGACATTTTCTTACCCACTGTAAAAGTTACTGTAAAAAATATTGTCTAGGTATAAAACTCTTAACAATACTGAGCACACTGAGTGTTATTTTCTGGCATTCAGTAAACATATTGATTATACCACCATTAATTATACTTAGGGTATGGGCCTTTTAACATGAATATGATGACTTATAGAAGATATTTCATAGTCGTAGAGCTCAAAGTATCCTTAAGATAATCTTGGTGGGACACCTTTTATAGAATATAAACTGCTACTAACCCTCAAAGTTAAGGAATGATCTACCTATGATTGACTTACTCCCAGATGTAGAGCAGAAACCAAGTTTCCTGATGCTTAGCCCAGGGCTTTTGTCTCTGCAGTGGGCATTTCTCTTTTTTAGTACGGCCACATAGAAAGCTCTGATTTCAATCTTTTCCCACACTTTGACTGTTAGAGAAGTTAGTGGTCAAAGTAAGATTTTACCATTCAAATGATAAACCCTCTATTCAGATTTGGACAAACTAGCTGATCCTATAATTATTATAAACAGGAAATGTAACAAATAAGGTGGAAGATATCGCTTTGAATAAGACTCCATAGTATAGTGATTTATAAACAATAGCAGAATATATCCATCCCTCCCTTGGATTTTCATGACATTCTGTTTATTTTACTCTTATAAATTTTTCTTCATTTCCCATACTATGTGATCCTCTTGAGAGCAAGCATTTTCATTATACTTAATACAATGGATGTTATGTAATTATTTTTGAATGTCAACGAATAAATTATGTGTTACAGAAGAAAGCTGGTAGACTTTAATTCAATTCTTCTAATTTAAAACATGATATCCAAGGATACTTACTTGAATAAATACATCTATTATCACTTCTAAACTCCCATAATCGATTTAATGATTTTCAGAAGAGAAATAGGAAGAAGCCTATAATGATTTAGGCACATTACAAATGTCCTTCATAAAGATAAGGATTTATAAAGTAAAACACAATCATTCCTGAAAATGCTAGCAAGCAAACACAGCTACTAGTAAATAAGATTTATAACAGGGGTGCCTGAGTGGCTCAGTGTGTTAAAGCATCTACCTCAGGTCACGGTCATGATCTCAGGGTCCTGGGATCAGCCCACATCTGGCTCTCTGCTCAGCAGGGAGCCTGCTTCCCCCTCTCTCTTTGCCTGCCTCTCTGCCTACTTGTGATCTCTCTCCCTCTGTTGAATAAATAAATAAAATCTTAAAAAAAAAGATTTATAACAAAAACAAAAACAAAAAACAGCTGATGGAGACTTTTTATCAAGTTTGATCTATAAAAGATCAGGACCCAAAACTTTCCCCTAACTGCTTAAGTCTGGCCACGTACATGAGAATATTAGTGTAGACTTCCAGGTCCATTGTTATAAAAGCATTGGTTCCTTGGGTATGTCAGTACATCTCTAGCCTGGAGAAATCCTTCTGCCCATTCGAGAACTCAGAAAATTCTGCCACGTGAAAAGATTTTAGGTTTTTATTATCTTTAAAAAGGAGTATTTCCCAGCTGGTGGGCCTTATTAAAAGTACATAACCCAGTTTTGTTGGAACAGTTATTGAAAATATGAAATTCCAGCTCTTGTTAAAAAACAAAACAAAAACTTTCCACTTGGGAAAGGTGGTATATATGAAATAATCATGGAAGACCAATGTCAAATCTTTTTGCATAGATTCTATAGTATTCGTAAGATTGTCTGAAATCTTGAGAGACCAGCAAACAATTTCTTTAGGTTTTATTTTTTAAAATTTTTATTTATGTATTTATTTTAAAGACTATTAATTTATTTGACACCGAAAGAGAGACAGCAGGAGAGGGAATACAAGTAGAGGGAGTGGGAGAGGGAGAAGCAGGCCTCCCACAGAGCAGGGACCCCCCCAGGGCTCCATCCCAGGACCATGGGGTCATGACTGGAGCTGAAGGCAGCTGCCTAATGGCTGAGCCACCTAGATGCCCCTTTCTTTAGGTTTTAAACTATGGTTCATTTATGTGTATTTTTCAGTAGATCTTCAAAATATTTAATTTCTAATTCATTGACTCACAGAATCTAAGACCTGAAAAAGACCTAATCATTGCATTTTACAGTTTAGGACTATGTATCTCTACATTGAGAAAGAATGTGTCCACAATTTATTCATGGCCTTGACTTTGAACCCAGGTCTTTGCTTGGCCGGGAAAATTTCTCTGAGTAGAGAGAACACGGAGTTGAGAGAACAATGTATGCCTGTCTCATTTTACAGATGCAAGAAAGGTCAGAATGTTTATTTTTGACAAGTATATGCTTTATCAGCATCACAGGCTGACGGGACACTGTATCATGCCCTGTTCTGCAATTTGTATGGTCTCTAATCTCCTTATTTGATATTGGAGTCTACTTAAATTTACTGGTGATATAACGTATCCCCTGCACTGGGTCATAAGGAGTTAAAGGATTAAAAAAAAAAAAAAAAAAGGCAATGCTGAGAGGAAACATCTGTTTTCAGGAATTTGCCTTTGAATAAAGGGAGATTTGAAATAAATGAGGTTCTTTTTAAAAAGTGTCATCTTAAAACTCAAGTTAATTCATATCTGAGGATATTGTTAAATATGGCACTGTTTTTACTAGGTTCTTCCATGTCATCATGGATCCTAGAGATGAATTAATTCTACATGCATTTTGGGCCTTTGTTCTGTGTGTCCTTTGACACTTCCGAAATGTACCTGATGGATTGAAACAATGTACTGTTTTACTAATTTGAGAAATAAGAAACGGAAAAACTAAAATGTCGTTAGAGTCCAGTCACTAACATAAATCCAGATATCTGGACCTATGAAATAACTTGTATTTATTTATTTGGGAAAGCAAATATAATAAGAGACATAAAACATATTTTTTTTTCCCTCAAAGAAGGGATTTCTTTAAGAAAAAAATGAAAAGATTTTATTCATTCATTCATTTATCCTACTGAGAATTTGTTGGGTGCTCACTAAGAAGTATCAAGAATCTATTGAAGAACTCTAAAAAAATAAGAAAGAAAAAGAAAAACTCTAATATCATGTTATTTCCAAATTAACACAAAAAAGATCAAATGTATATTGAAATATAAATAGGGTGACCCAACCTCAGCAAGTCTTATATTCATAATAAATGACATTTTTGGGGCAATCTACTTAGTTTTGGTTTTTTATAACTTCTGCCAATAAACTATTTGGGAGGATGTTGCTTTAGAAAAACCTGACCCATAATAAGTCCCACGCTAAAAGTCAAAGAGGGGTTTCTGGTTGACTCAGTTGACTTATCAATAGAGCATGGGACTCTTGATCTCAGGGTTTGAGTTCTAGCCCCAGGCTGGGTGTAGAGATTACATTTAAAAAAAAAAAAAAAAAAAAAGCTGTCCTTTTAGGAGCACCTGGCTGGCTCAGTCAGGGGAGCCTGCACAACCCTTGATCTCGGGGTTGTAAATTTGAGCCCCATGTTAGGTGTAGAGATTACTTAAAAAATAATAAAAAATCAAGGAGATCTGGCAGATCATTTGTAGTCATATTCTTGTTCTTTTTACCCAAATTATCTTTTCACTTTATGTCGATGTTTGCATAGAGATAAGCATATCTCTCAGAAGAAAAAGCACAGTGAAGATTAAAATATATGAAAGAGAAGCCCCCTGACAATTTTTGTTCCATAGATACAGAAACAGTCTTTCTGGAATAGTAGAAATCAATAAAAAAGTGGAATTCTTTTTATAGAACAATATGTATTTTCAAGTTTTAGTTGATGTGTTGGAAATATACTTTTAGGATCTTAAAAATAAAGTAAAATGCATTACAAATCTGAATGCATTTAAAAAATAAAATTGGAGTTTTTCTGAGAGACAAGTTAATAAGAATATGTTTTACACAGTTAAGACATCTATTGAGCAGGTAAAAAGCAGCATGTGTCCTCTCCAACTCTTTGTTGATGTCTGCCATTCTTCACCAATGTACTTCGAGAATGAAGTCATTAGTCAAGTTTGATTAGCTTCGTTTGATGGATAAGGAGGCCCCAAAGGGGAAGGGATATATCTGATTCTTCTATGATGAATTTGTCTGACACAGAACCCAAGAGCTGGACTCTTACTCTTATCATCTCACTCCTTTCCTCTCCTCAGCTAAAACTGATGTTCTTTGGAAATAGCAAAATTATTTCAAAACACTTTAATGAGATTTTAAATGAGTGTGTAATTTATTATGTAATTCAGTTTATATTCTTTAGAGAAGGGACTGTATATTTCAGGCTGCCAACTTTTCTGTCATCTGTGCCAATTTGTGGAAGTAGATAGGCTATGTGTCAGTTGGGTGGCAGCAGGTCATCCATCTTGGTGTCCCTGCAGCAGTTTGGGGTTTTAGAAAACACCATAGAATTAGAGATGGAAAACTTGGTTTCTTTGCAACACGGGGAAGATCACTTAACCTCAGTGAAATAGGAATGATAATCTTCCTTGCCTTCCTCATAGTGCAGTTATAAGGAGTATTTAATATAATAAGGATAAAAGTGATTTATGAATTTAGCACACTTTCTTAATGAGTTTTAGGCAGGATTATTTTTGCAGGTATCAAAAATAAAATGAGGAGTTGATATTTAAGCAGCAGGTCCAGAAATCCTGTGAATGACTGAGGACACACAGCAGCGCCTGCCAGAGATCTTGCAGCCCAAAGACCCCCATCTTATCTAATTGAATGAAAGGTCAATTTGAAGTTAAAGAACTTGATTTAATTCACAAGTGGTAAGACTACTATATTCTGTGTTTGAATCTCTGGTCTCTGCTATCCACTATTTGGCTTAGAACAAGGTAATGTCTGTCATTAACCCTCTCCAAAAGACAGATAGTGAGCAAAATAATTTCTAATCAACATTTTTAGCTTTTTGACATACCTCAAACTCCTACCTCCAAAGTTTATGTAATGTAATAATAATGCGGGCAATTTATTTTTATGTTTGTTTTCTCTCTAGTTTCCTCTTCTGAATTATATAAATAGAAGTATCTAAATCCAATAGCAGTATCTAAATCTATAACACATAGGTAAGGAAGGAGTTTATTTTGATACTCTTAAGCATTAAAGTTTCAACCACATAAATTATTTGTCTTCATTTTAAAAATAATTCAATTAAAGCTTACTGTGATGCAGCTACAATGTAAGTATTATTCATTTGTACTCTCCTGCAATTATTTCTCATTGACAAAAATTTGTGATAATTAAGCAGTCGCTACTCAGATATTTATATAAATGTATAGCAAAAAGGTCTCCAAACTATTAAGCCCAAATGTGTACCCTACTGATATTTGGATTTGAAAGAACTTCTGGCTTGCCATTTAAAATTGCTTTAGCTTTAGATATGACACTTGAGGCCCCTGGTGTTTTTAAAAAGATTACTCAGACTTGCAAAGTAAATTAACTGCCTGTCCCATTGGAAAGAAGGTGCAGAAGAAAGAGCTTAGGTAAACTGAGATCATCTCTCATGAATTTACTAAAGAACAATAATGAGCTTCACTGAGTGTCAGGTTTGTTTTCTTTAGTGATAGTTCTCAATGGGCCATGGAAAAGTCAGACTACGTTGCAAATGAGTTTAGTTTTTGGTCTTTCTTTTTGTGAAAAGGCACTGATATACATGGTGACAAATAGGTACATTTCAGGACACTTGTAACAGAAAGCACATCAGGAACTTCATAGGTTTTGGAGTTGTTTCTTTCTCCCCACCCCACCCCACCCCATCCAAGTTTGCTCTTGTATGGAGAAAGAAAAGGTTTACGGAGAGATGTATTAAATGTGGAATTCCTGGTCTTCGTGGAGACTTTTGTGAAATAATTCTTGTCATTCTATTCCCCTTGTTTGGGCTCCACTTTCCCACCCCTTTACCTCCTTTCTTTTTTCCAGCTGATTATAATGATACTCTCTTCATTTAATCATTTGCCTTTCTGTTGCTCAAGACCTTAAAAATTAATTTATTTCCTTTCCTGGAAAAGAGAGTATCCAGCAAAAGCCTTCTTGATTATTAGCACAAAAGCCACCTTGCTCTTATGCTTGGTTTCTAAAAGAATAGTCACTTCTCTATCTTTGACTTCATTTACCTTTTCTCACATTAACCTTCCTGTTACCAATCATTAGCAGCGTATCTACTGTGGGCTGAAAGGCTATGCCCACTGTGGCTTGGACTCTGAGCCACTTCGACTAGTGCCTATGTATATATAAAATCTTGCTATTCCTTAAGTAAACTTCAGCTATTATTTGCCCCAGTTTGTAGATAAAATAAACGAATCTCACAGGTTTTAGTTTTCTTAAGGACATATATTAGATGAAAGACAGACACGAACATCATATTTAGTGTTATTTAATCATATTGGGAGAAACAAAACTACCCTCTCCTCTGTCTACACTCAACTTGGATAGGTGATATTCTAGGATTTTATATATTCTTTTAAAAGTTATTTGGGAGAAAAAAAACAGACTCCAAACAAAACAAAGCAAAACAAACAAACAAAAACAGAAAATAAGATAGCAAGAAAACATGAACTGTGTTTTTTCTTTTCACTTTCCTTTGATATCTATCATCGGGTAGATTTCAGGCCAGTTCTGGGAGTCAAGCATAAAACTGAGCACACACAGTAGAAAACGGCAGTATTATATGAGTTGAAGGAAGACTGGAGGAAATGTTCACAAATGAGATTCTTGGAGAGAGGAAAATATTTTAATATTTAAGTTCTGTGGCTGAAGAAGAGAAAGACAAATAGTCATTGATGGACAATTTAAAAAGTATGAGTTATTCATTAAATGACATTCTTCAATATAAACTAAATTGCTGTTAAGGCAATTTTGTGGAATAGTTACCATTACATTGTATTTATTAAACTTTTATCATTGTAAGGTACTGACTCTGGTCATCTACAGTAGAAGGGGAATTTCTATACACATGAACTAAAAGGAAAACTTAAGAATTAGACTCAAAGCACAAAACCAGAGCAGCTCCAGTGGTATAGCTAGTAGAAACTGATGAACAATTTTTGTAGAAAACACAGGCCAGTAGTTCAGTTCCAAAGTTTTCAGACACTTGAGCACTCTGTTCAAGAGACACATTCCAGAGGGGTGCCTGGGTGGCTCAGTGGGTTAAGCCTCTGCCTTCAGCTCAGGTCATGATCTCAGGGTCCTGGGATTGAGCCCCGCATCGGGCTCTCTGCTCAGTGGGGAGCCTGTTTCCCCCTCTCTCTCTCTGCCTGCCTCTCTCCTACTTGTGATCTCTCTCTCTATCTGTCAAATAAATAAATAAAATCTTAAAAAAAAGAAAAAAAGAAACACATTCCAGAGAAAATATTGAGTATAACTTGGGTTGTATGCATATATCCTGAGTAGGTAGGCATGGGACACTTTGATATTCTCACCAGTTCTATGGGGAAACAATTCCTTCACCAAGGCAAACCCAGACTACTGTTATCACAAAAAAGGATGCTAGGCAATTAAACAAAAAAGTCCTTTTATGCTTATAGTTTATACTTATATATTCCCAGGAGTACTGAGAAGGAACTAGATGAATAGCGACATTATTCCTGAAACCAATTATTCAGGAAATTTATTTTAGTATACTGAAATACGTGTTACTTCCACATCTCTAACACCTAGCCATGCCTGTATTCAGTTGAATGTATACACGCATGCGTGAATGGACAAAGTAATGAATTTTCTAGAGCAATCAGGTGTAACCTACCACAGAAGAGAAATTTTGAGTGTTCTGGATAGTCACAGACCATGAACTAAATTTCCATGACAGTTAAATCCGATTTTGAAGCCCTTTAGAGAAATACATTTCTTTTCAGAACATCACAATTTATTGTACAGGAAAAGTATAACATGTCATTGATATTTACATTTTTAAAGGAGAGGATATTTAGCACAATAATACTTGATGAGTAAATACAGAAAAGCTATTCTTAAACTTAGGTGTAAACTGTGATTTTTTTTTTTCCTATTGCGATTGCCTCAAAAGCTTAGTCATGTCAACTTTCCCTTCTCCCCTATTGCATTAGGTTTCTTACCAAGTCAAATTCCAATTGCATATTTCTACAAGCACCACTTCCTCCAGTTTCTTTCCAGGGAGTACATGGTATTTCTAAATTGGGGATTATACATGTTAATAAAAAATTTGAGGTCTGCCCCACATGGACATGTCATATTTTTCAAAATTATTGTTTCCTGTTTCCCTATATAAACCTGGTGTGCAAGTAAAACTATTCTTCTAAGAACATGTCGATAATCTACTCACCTGCTTTTTAAGTATCCCTTCTCCCTGGAAAGCCTTATTCTATTATATTCCATTGTTTATCTAGTGCACTTTTGTCTATATTTCATACATCCCCTACATTCTAGGAGAACTGTGCTAAACAGAACACAAAAATTCTACCAATTAACTATTCACATGGCCTGAGGTTTATAATCACTTATCCCTTAACTCATTGCTTCTCTCCAAAATGAGGTTCAGACAGTGGGACTTGAAGGTCCTTAGCTACAAATGCTCAAAGGAGGAAGATCTGATATTACTTTCTGTGCATCTATATGTACAATTACTCACCAAATTCTCCAAAAAGTACTATCCATTTGTTTGGTGTTTTTTTTTTTTTTAAGATTTTATTTATTTATTTGACAGAGAGAGAGATCATAAGTAGGCAGAGAGGCCGGCAGAGAGAGAGGGGGAAGCAGGCTCCCCGCTGAGCAGAGAGCCTGATGCGGGGCTCGATCCCAGGACCCTGAGATCATGACCTGAGCCGAAGGCAGGGTCTTTAACCCACTGAGCCACCCAGGTGCCCCAGTACTATCCATTTGTTTGTGAAAATCTTCAAGAATCCTCCAAGGATGCTGGAATTAAGGAAATATAGAACATAAACATGGAGAATTTAGAGATCTGATATTTCATAAAGTTGGGGAGATGATCTGAAAAAGAAATGAGTTTAAGGTAGAGACCACTACTTCATTTTTACTCAACCTATTTTTACACACAATTTTAGCTAATATTTGAGTGTCATTTTATTGACATTTGAATGTTTGAATGTCATTTTATTTGCATACATTATAAAGTTGCACTATTATACTACAGGGAGACTATCTGTTACATGCTCCCTGTGCTTGCCAAATCTAAACATTGTTTATAAGGACAAAAATGCATGGAATTGATCAGATTATTATTTTTCTCTCTAAAGGTTACATTTTCCCAACTAGGATAAAATAAAAAATCTAAATTCAGGACTTATACATTAAATTTAAGGGTAACAAAACCTTAAAATGGACAAGTCCGTTAAGCTTTCAGCCCAGGTCATGATCTCATGGTCCTGAGATCTAGCATCAGTTGGGGTCTCCACTCAGTGGGGAGTCTGCTTGAGATTCTCTCTCTCTCTCTGGCCTTCACCCCACATGTGTATGTGCTCTCTCTCTCTGAAATAAATAAATGAATCTTAAAAATAAAACCCTATACTCTCCCTTCACACTGTGGCAAAGGAATTAGATTCTAATTCACCAACTGTGAATCCTGGGTTAAATCTCTTGTCCTAATCTCTGTAAGGGAAACTATTTGGGATTTTATGCTATGACATGTGATTCTTTAAGGACTTATGACATTTGTTTCATCTATACTACCTTTTCCTTTTTGTCTAATTTAAAGAAAAACCCAGATTTTTTTATTCTACCCCTGTATCTATCAACATATATACTTCTCTAAAAATAATCTGGATATTTTCCTATATTACCAGATTTCCCCAATTGTCTCACAATACATGTTTTTCCAATTGATTTTTTCAAGTAGGGTCCACACCTCTCAATTGGTTATGTTGCTTACCTCTCTTTATATCTAGAACAGTCATCCATTCCTTTTATCTATTTGTTTCATACTGCTGATCTGTTAAAGATATCACAGATCAGTTGCCATTTAATATTTCCTAGGCTCTAAATTTACTTTGCTGTTTATTTTGTGATGTTAATTTCTCTGCCCTTAGTATTTTTTATATACTAATTTGGCCCTAAAAATATGGTAAAATTTATGATTGTTTTATTTCTTTTTGAAAGAATACCTTCTAAGTGGTGCTATTTATTTTATCTTGAATCATATTTGAAGATCTATAATGTCTGGTTATACCTTCTTAGTGATACTATGATTGATTGAGTAGTAAATTTGGGTCCTAATTTTGACTCAATATAGACCTCTGATTTTGGGCCACAAGTCGTCTAAATCTTTCTGGCTAGTGACTTCAAGATGGATTAAACAACTGCATATAATCCCTTTCTTGGGTTTTTAGCTAGGATAACAAAGATCCAGGAAATTAATTGAGATGTGCATGTGTATTTTGATACAGGCATATTAAACAAATTTTAGAAGAAAAACACTGACTCACAGAACCTGAGACCCCTTCCCTCAACTTCTCTCCCAACTTTCCATGAAAATACCCTTGAAAGAATATAGCTAGGAAGGAAAGAGCAATGGTAATTCCAGAAACTAAGCATAAAAAGAGTGGAAATGTTGAAATGCTAGAGGAATATCTTTAAACTTTGATGACATTACCTAAATATCATTGAGAGTTAACTGCTCAACTAAAAGAGCACTGATACAATTTTGGGCAAATTCTGCTTATATCTCCTAAATAATGGATGTGAAATTTAATTTTACATAGATCTGAGTTTGGTTCTTAGATTGTTGCCACTTATCTGCTCTGTAATTTTGGGAAAGTTATTTCATCTCTGTAAATTCCCATTTCTTTATCTATGAAATATGGAGATTTCATTACTTTCCTCCTTAAAGTAAGAAACTAGAGAAGATATGTATGTCTAACAGTATCATGTTGTTTTAACATGTGCTATTATTTATAGTAATACTGCTAACAGAGAGAGCTGCCCTTGAAAAGGTAGTTTGTTATTTAGAGATGCCAAGAGAAAGGGCATACCTTACAGTGGTGGAAAGCCGCAGGAGGAAGTACCAGCATCAATCAGGAGGTAGAAAAGAAGAAATAGTGGGCAAGAGTTTTTCTGGTGGTTTCCATGGGAAGGAGCAGGCAAGACAGGTTAAATGGGTTTCGGGTTGGCTAGTTTGAATAATTTCTGTGGCTCTGAGAGATAGAGGGTATCTCTCCATTGTCTGGTACCTGACCCTGGTGTGATTATTGCAGGTGAATAGTGGCCCAGAGTACAAGAAACCAATAGAGAGGTTAGTTGGGTGTGGGCTCTGGGTTGGTTGGTTTGCATTTAAAAGACACATGGGCAAATTATTTATTAAATTGTTCATCACTTTCCTAGTGATCTGAAATGATGCTCTTTTCATATATTAATTTCTCCTTTATTCTTGGATCTTTTTTTTCATCTGTAAATACTTTCCTTGTGTCCATTTTACACAGTCTGAACTGTAATCATTTTTAAATACATAATGATTTTTAAGTTTTCTGTTTTGAAATAATTTTAGACTTGCAGAAAAGTTGAAGTAAGAGAGTTCATGTACATGTTTCAAGAAGTTTCCCATAATAACATCTTTGATAAACATAGTACAATGGTCAAAACCAGGAAATTAACAATGCAATGATATTATTACCTAAACAATGGGACTTTTTCAAATTAAACTAGGTTTTTTTTCCCCCCAATGTCCTTTTCTTTTTCAGGATCCCATTTAGGATCTCATATTGTACTTTGTTGTTGTGTCTCCACCTTCTCCAATCTGTGGCTCTTTCTCCCATCTCTCATCTTTACATGTCTTTTATGACGTTGGAATTTTGATGAGTGCCGCTCAGTTATTTTGCAAATAATTTCTCAATTTAGGTTTGATGTTTTCTCATCACTAGATCGAAGTTACACATTAACAAAATAATACACAGAAGTAATACTATGTCCTTCTCAGTGTATCATATCAATATATTTTCTTACTGATGTTAACATTTATCACTTGATTAAGGTAGTGTCTGCCAGGTTTCTCCACTGTAAAATTACTATCTTTCCCCTTCATTGTAAATACACTGATCTTAGGTATAGAGTTCAGTGGGTTCTGACAAATGCATACACTAAGTAACCCACACGCCTGTCAAGATATGGAACATTTCCATCCCTCCACAACATTCACTTATGTGCATCCTAGCAACCATTCCATAGTAACACCCCGAAAAGCAAGCCTTCTGACTTCAATCTGGCATATGTTCTACTAGTTCTTTACAGATTTATTAGGCTCTTCTATAGAAACAATCATCTTGTCCGTGAATTTCATTTCAATCTTTGTCTTTTATTATTGAATTGGCCAAGTGCTCGCTTCGGCAGCACATATATTATTGAATTGGCCAGAACCTCCATTAAAATGCTGGATAAAAGTAGTGGTAAAAACAAGCATTGTATTGTTCCAATTATGAGGAAAGTATTCTGACTCCTGCCATTAATTAAGATGCTAGTTGGATATTTTTCACAGATGTCCTTTACTGAGCTGGGAAAATTCCCTTCTCTTCCTGGTTTGTTGAGAGCTATTATCCTAAATGGGTGTTGAATTTTGACAAATAATCATTTTTTTTAAGTACTCATATGATTTTTAGTCTTTTTTTCCATTAAAGAGCATAAGTATGCCAATTGATTTTCACATCACAAAGCAGCTAGAATTCTTGGGATGTACCTAAATCCATCACTATCAATTATCTCTTGATAATTAATCAAAATTATTACTGGATTGTATCTGCTAAAATTTTAAGGCTATTTAAGTCTGTGCTCATGAATAATATTGGTCTATAATTAACCTTTCCTTTAATGTGCTTTTCATGATGTCAGGTCTTCAAAAATAAGTTGAAAAATCTTTCCCTTTTGTTTCCTGAAAGAGTTTGTGTAATAATGCTATTACCTCTTTCCTAAGTATTTGAAAAATTAATCAGAAAAGCTATCTGCACCTACAATTTTGATGGAGAGTAGATTTGTAGCAATGAATTAGCACTGTTTAATAGATATAAAGTTATTGAGCTTTTCTATTCTTTTGTGGATCTGTTTTAATAGTCTGTTTTAATAGCTTTTCTATTCTTTTGTGGATCTGTTTTAATAGAAATTTAATAGATTTCTTTCAAGAAATTTGCCATCTAAATTCTCAAATTTATTGGGGCACCTGGGTGGCTCAGTGGGTTAAAGCCTCTGCCTTCGGCTCAGATCATGATTCCAGGGTCCTGGGATCGAGCCCCACATCGGGCTCTCTGCTCAGCAGGGAGCCTGATTCTTCCTCTCTCTCTGCCTGCCTCTCTGCCTACTTGTGATCTCTCTCTCTGTCAAATAAATAAATAAAATCTTTTTAAAAAAGTAAGTAAATTCTCAAATTTATTGATAGAGAGTTGTCCATAATTTTGCCTTATTATATTTTAATGTTTGTAGGTAGAATCAGTAGTGATGTTCCCTCTTTCATTCATAACATGGTAGTCTGTGTTTTTCTTCTTCTGTCTTAATTTATATAGATATAGTTTTATCCAAATTTTTTATCTTTTCAAATAATTAATATGTGATTTTGCTAAGTTTCTCATTTGCTAGGATATTTTCAATTTCTCTCATTTCTACTCTTTATTACTTTCTTCCTCTTCTATTTAGGTTTCTAGCTTCTGACAGTAAGAGCTTAGCATATTTAAAAATTTAATTTATTTATTTTTAAAGGTTTTATTCATTTATTGGAGAGAGAGAGAGAGAACAGGAGCAGGGAGGAGGGGCAGAGGGAGAGAGAGAGAAGCAGACTTCCCACTGAGCAGGGAGCCTGATGCAGAGCTCAGTCCCAGGACCCTGAGATCATGACCTGAGCCGAAGGAAGACGCTTAACCGATTGAGCCACCGAGGTGCCCCTATTTATTGTTAAAATAAGTATTTAAAGATTATACAGTTCTTTTAAATCACCAAATTAGTTGCATCCCACAGATTTTGTTATATTGTATCCATGCACTGTTTCATAACACTCCACATGTTCTTCTACTATGTTATTATTTAATCTACTCTTAAGGAGGAACAACTAATGTTATTTGTCAAAATCCAACACAAATACCGATTCAATAATCTGTTAACATTGTATCCTTGTGTTCTTCTGAGTGCATACTCAGGAGCAGAATTTTCTTCCTATATCCAACTACCTTGCTTCACTCTATTAATTTTAACAATTTACATGCAAGGTTTTTTTTTTTTTTTTGGAGGGGATTTCTATGTAAATAATAATGTTTAATTTGTGCTAATGAAATCTTTTTCTTTTTCAACCTACCTTTCTTATTTTCTCTTGTCTTTTGTGTCCACTACAATATTGAATAGGAATGTTATAACATGCATCTTTGTCTTACTCCTACTATGAAGACTATATTTTAGAAATTTAAAGTATTTTGTAGTGTTCTGTTTTCAGAATAAGGTCTGTCCTAAAATACCAATTGTTTTCATCATTAATGAATACTTAGTTTTAACAAAACATTTGTAAATATTAGGAGATTATTATAGGGTTTTTATTTTTTGATGTATTTATTGTAATGCTTTTTTTCCAAATTGAATCCAATGTACATTATTAGATAAACATAATTTTATCATATTTTAAAAAATATATTGCTTTACATATTTGTTCTTTTCGAATATATACTCATAAGTGAGATTAGCTTGTTATTATTTTTTATCCTATCCATATCTTGTTTGGACATTAAAGTTATACTAGTCTCGTAAAAGTATGGCACGATTGTTTAGAGTTTGTTCTCTGGAAATGTTTGTAGTTCTATTCCTTGAATCTTTGGCATACTTCAACTCTAAAAATAGCTGGATTGTCTAAGAGTGTGCATGTGTGTTTATTTAGTGGTAATATGACTAATTTTTTCTTTATTTTTGACTCAATTTTTATAAATTATATTTCTCTAGAAGTGTTCATTTTGTTTAAAATTTTAAAACAGACACATACAGTTGTTATTATGTCTCTTATTTTATCTATATTTAATCTAGAGTTCTACTCCTTTTATTCCTGATATTTGTAGTGGGTCTCTCTTCTTGTCATAAACATTTCACTTTCTCTCAAAGAAATCTCTTACATTTTCTGTAGTTGTTTTCTATCTTACTATTTTTTAATTTACTGTTTTAATTTGATGTCATATTCAACTGAAATATTTTACCTTCATATTAATCATATAAGGCTGACTTCCATAACACCATAAAAAAATCTCTGAGTTAACTATTCACAGGATAGAAAGCTACTTCTCCCTCCCCTTATATTTAATTAACTTATATTCTGAAAATTGATTTTCAATACTCAAACCCCTTTGATTAGGTAGACGATAAGCGTTCAGAGTCCTCACAGGATGTTTGTATCCAGGTTTTAGCCAAAAGAAAATAGAGCATGTAAAAAGTACTGAACTCCCCAGGGATGACATTCATTATATCCACTCACTTTTACCGATGAGACCTATTGCTCAGCCACAACTCTCTGTATACGGTTAGGACATGTAGTCTAACTGTGGACCAAGCAAAAAGAGAACACAGATATTGGTTAGCATTGGCTTAGTGGTGCCAGAGTCCATACTTACAGCCACTAAATTTCCATTTTCTCCTCCATGATGACAGACCCATGAAAACCATCCCAAGGACCTATCCTGTCACAGTATACTGCTCAAAGTCCAAGATCTTCAGGTGACTTGCTGTCCTCTTCAGATCCAAACATGGCTCCTGTTTCAACAACCTACTAAGAAATAAAGCTAGTTGTCTGTTCCCCTCCACGCATTTTGCATAGTGTTAAACCAGGGACATAATAACCACTATACATGCTATGATTCAGAAAGGAAAAGAATAGGAGATATTCAATGATCATTATTCTGTATTCAAAAATCTGCTTGGTTGGTCTTAATATAGATAGTATCCTTTTACCGACACACTGGAAATTGGAGAAGTTCTTTGCATTCTCAGAATCAACTGGTCTTTCATTCTACTCTGGTAGGAACTATTTTGTCCATTGTTCTCTGGGACCCCAGACTCTAATCTCTGTTAAATTATACCTTTGCCCATCACTTGTCCCACATTCTTTTCTATTCCTTCGGTGTCACCCAGGTGAGGTAGAGGTAGGAAAGTCCTCTTTTGACTTTTTCAGCTGCTGCTGAACTCCACAATGTTCCCTTTTCCTTTGTAGCCCATCCCAACTACAAGTTAGTAAGTGGACCATTGTCAGAATTTGTTCCCATTAACAACCTTCCAGCCTGGTGGAGCTCTGGATTCTGGATAGGACAGACTTTTATTTACTCATCCAGTGGACTTCTCCTACAAGAGTGTGTGGTAGGTGGTATGGTACTTTCCCCTAGATCACTCCCTGCTAGGTTGCAGTGGTTTAGCTTTTTTCCCTGTCCACAAAGCCACAGATTTTGAAAGGTCACTCTCTCCCTATAGCTACAATCTCAGATTCTGTTGGTTAGTCCTTCCCCTCACTCTTCAGTTCAGGAGTGGTAATGGTTTCCTGCTGTCCCTGATGCTAGGGTAGGGTTACCATACCTCTCTGCATTTACTTAACCCTACCTACACTTTGGGAAGTGTCTCATTTATTAAAATCTCCTCCACTGCCTTATTTGAGCATGATCTTTTGTTCTTACTGGGACATTAAGGGTGATATAAATAAATTTTGAATTCCAGCTCTGACACTTACTTGCTTTAGGGATGAGTTTTGTGACAGAACTAATGCAAAATTATTTTGCATAATATAATTCTAACAGTATTTCTTGTACTTGAGCTAAACTAAAAATATATGTAACATGAGTTTCTTGTAGTAGGAAGGGTACCTTACACATCCTTAAATAATATTTAGCTTTGGTTCTCCCAAAAAGCAGAGCTCCAGATGAAGTTCTACGTGTAGGGAGTGATCTCAGGGAACAGGAACAGTGGAATTGTGAGAGTAAAGTAGGAAAGAAAGAAAGACTAACTCGAAGGTGCATTGAGTTGTTCTGCTATGGGCAATCAGAACTAAATTCCCCTGCAGAGTTTCTGAAGAACACAAAAAATATGTCCCAGAGATGTCAGCCCCAGACACGTGAAAGACGGATTCTTATCCCTTGACTCCTCCTGTTCACAAGTTAAGCATCATATGACCTTTCTAGCTATCCCAGAAAGGCTGTGTCAGCTCCCACAGCATACTACTTGGAGACACAAGAGAAGCCTTAGGGCAAACACCAAGAGACTATGGTGCCCTGAAGTGAGGCACTGTTAGGGTCTATCTGCATATACTTGACTGTCACAGCAACAGCCAGAGACAAGAGGTGGTGGCAATTTATTAAACTGGGCATAAAGTTGTCAGACTGATTACCTGCCCATCCCTGACTTGGTAGTTTACATATAGTGCAGATCAATAAATGTTTGTTAAATGAGAACATGCAAACCATACTTTTATAGTTGCTTTAGATTTTATTCCTCTTGATAAACACAAAATTGATGAACTTTGATTCCAATGAAAATGCTGATTTTTGAGCTAGGAACCTTGAGGCTGGAGGAGACTACAAAGATTGTCTTCTAGGACCCAAGATATATATTGTTCATGTAAACTGTGACAATCATGTTGCCATAAATGCCATTTCTAAACTTTATGACTTCCATTAGTTTTCTGTATTGATCCAGACCTGCATTTTCCATTTGTTTGATTTATCGTATTTTCTGCTGTGTTTGTGAAAATACCTATAACACTTATAGCACTGCAGAGCAACTGAGAATTTTTTTAATGAAAAATGTTTATATGTGAATTTCCTTTGCATTAGTTTATATCTGAATTTTAGGACTAACATATAATCTAGTATGTTCTCTTCAATTTTATCTATATTCTTAGATCTCTCTCTCCAGGCCACCTTAATCCTTAGTAGGATTCATGTGAACTCTAAGATAGAAGGAAGTCTCTTAAAAAGAGATATACTTGTCTTTTGTGTCAATATTTAAAAGTAAAACTTCACATTTCTGAGGGACATATATATTTTTTAAATACAACTTAAATTAGTAAAAGTTACCAATAAAAATTACCTTTCTTGACAGTTTTATAGCATGACTTGTAGATTCATTGTGCTTTGTTGTAAGTAATAAGAATCCACTATTTACAGGCTAATTTCCATTTTAATGTTTAAGAACTGCAGTTGTTTAATTCAATACTGGAAATCAGAAATGCAGAAATTATTGAGTGCTTAAGACATGGGGAGTAATTTAGCTCACTTCAGATTAGGTATTTTTCATGTCTTTTTTTTTTTTTTTCAATAAACAAAAACTATGTGCCACGTACCTATAAGTAAATTGACAGCAAATACACATTTCTAGACTCTTATTTTATCTCCCTTCCCATCACCGGTCACAGGAATACTGGTGTTTTTAATTGTCTTCTCTTTCCTCTCCCTCTCCTGCTCAAGGCATGTTTTATTTTACTTAACAAATTTCTGAAACTAATATAAGAAAATCTGAATAACCTTGTATATGTTAAATAAATTAGATTTATAATTATGAAATTTCTCATATAAAGAACTCCAGGCCCAGATAACTTCAATGGTGAATTCTATCATTTATTATAAATTCCAAGAATAGACAATTTTTTTTTTTTTTTTTTTTTAGAAACTAGAGAAATAGAGTGCATTTCCCATCTCTACGAACCCAGCATAACTCTGGTACCAAAATCAGTCAGAAATTTACTTGAAAATTATATTACAAATGAGCAGAGACACAAGCTGATAGAGAACAGAATTTTAGATGTATTGTTGGTAAAGCTGTTTGACATAAATCTCTCGGGTCTTTTCCTAGAAGCACATACAAATTTATTTTAATTAAAGCAAGTCTGTTTTGCACATATTGTTTTATAATTTTTTTATGAAATTTTATATTATGAATATTTTCTCATGTCATCAAATATCCATTGTTAGCATAACTTTTAATTCTTAAAACAATACCTATCTATGTAACCAGTCCTGATTGGCTTTATTGAAGTACAGCTTCTGAGTATTTCACAGGTTCTTTCTATTGTATATTAAAACACAGGTAATGGAGTGCCTGGGTGGCTCAGCCGGTTAAGCATCTGACTTTTGATTTTGGCTGGGGTCATGATCTCAGGGTCCTGATAATCGAGCCCTGCATCAGGCTCCAGGCTCAGCAGGGAGTTTGCTTGAGATTCCGTCTCTTTCACTCTTCCTATGCAACCCCTCCAAACCCCCCCCAACAAATTATGTGAAAACTTCCTTTATCGTTCAGCATAACATTCTTTTAAAAGTTATTTTGGTATATATATATTAAAGATTTTATTTATTTATTCGACAGAGAGAGAGATCACAAATAGGCAAAGAGGCAGGCAGAGAGAGAGGGGGAAGCAGGCTCCTTGCTGAGCTGAGAGCCCAATGCGGGGCTCAATTCCAGGACCTGAGATCATGACCTGAGCCTAAGGCAGAGGCTTTAACCCACTGAACCACCCAGGCGCCCCCTATTTTGGTATATTTTAATTTCCCTATATTCTTTTTAACAGAGTATTAACTTTAAAATGGTTTTAATAAGTGGTGCCTGCATGGCTCTGTAGGTTAAGCGTCAGACTCTTGGTTTCGGCTCAGGTCATGACCTCAGGGTCCTGGGTTCAAGCCCCATATTGGCTTCTGTGCTCAGAGGGGAGTCTGCTTCCCTTCTCTCTCTCTTCCTCTGCCCCAACCCCTACTCGTGCACTCTCTCTCTAACAATATATGAATAAATCTTTAAAATAAAAGTTTTAATAATTTTTAACAAGAGGGCTTTTATAACGCAAAAAAAGTTATGACAAATATTTCAATAAAGTAATAGGTCGGTCAAAACTCCTGGAAAAAAATGAATAACAAACAAAACACTTCATATTATGAATGTTATATATAGCACCAATACTTGAAAATTACCAGATGTTGGTCAAGGGATATCCATTTTTTAAGCATAAGATGTAAAATTTGAGGAAAGCACTCTCTCTCTGTCTTCCTGTGTCTGTCCGTCTTTCTAAGGAGAAATTTGTGTGGCTAAATAACTCCTTTAGAATTGTGGTATGTCAAAGAATCTTACTGGTCTTACATATGTGTTATCAATTTATGCAAAATTATGGGGTGTGGAGAGATGAGGCATCCTCAGATTTTTATTAGCTGTAATTGTTAAGAGAAGTCAAAACTTTACACTTATATAAATTAAGGGAGATACCATTGACCATGATTGCAAACAGATAGGTTTTTTGAGAAGAAATGAAATTTTGGTTGATATACTTAGTGTGAAGTAACTGAAGAGCTCTGACTAAAGATGTTCCAGAAGTTTAGGTGTGAACATTAGATTGGGGGTCAGCTGAGAAGAGCATTTGAAGAATTTTCTTTATTCATTTAAGAAAAAACTTTAATAAAAAATTTCCCTAGAAAATAAATACTGGTTTATTATCATATTACTTACATTTTTAAAAGGTAAAATGTTGCACTGGGTGTGGTACATAAACAATGAATCTTGTAACACTGAAAAAATAAAATAAAAGTATTTGGGGAAAAAAGATAAAGAATTAGATTACATTGGAAAGAATGATAGATTCTAAGTATTGGTAGGTCATTAGAGATAATTTCTTAAATTCAATAAATAAATATTAGCCAAAAAAAAAAAAAAAGGTAAAATGTTCACTATTCCTAACAGTTTTCTTGAATGTCCATCACCAAACCTTCTAAGGGCAATTGCTTATTGAGGATACATTGGGTCACCCAACTTGTAAGCAAGATTTTTAAAAATTTTGACAACTCTATATAAAACGTCTGGCTTCTATTTGAGTATATATTACCCATGGACAAATAAAGGAACAGATCCTAAAGATATCCTACTTTTTCAAACATATTTCCATTTCCACCATAATCCAGGGAGATTGTAAAATAGGTGCATTGATGGACTTCCTGAAATAAGGACTGTTTAGCATCAAGAATGGAACCTGTATGTAAAAAACTTCCCAAGTAAATTCATTCAGTGTAGACTCCTAATATCCTTTTATTCTTAATACTGGCATAAACTGCTAATCAGGGAAACTGACATTAGATTTCCTAATTTGAGTTCTATTTTGCTCTTGAATTCCATAAAGCATTTTGCCTTTCTTTATTGTTGACCATACTTGAATACTGTATATTCATGAAAATTTAATAAAAGTTAACTTTGAAAATGTACCACAAAAGAGAAACAGCTGTAAGTGCCAAGGTTTGCACTGACTAATGTAATGGTAGTCTGTAATCACAGACTCCAATCTGCCCCCAAACAAATTACACTGTGACAAAAACTGTCTGCAAAAGAAACGTTAAAATGAATAGAATATTGGAATCAGCTTCAGTGGCGTGATCCAATAGAATAGTCATTGAAGATTAAAATGGGATTTGACAACAAGGCAAGATACGACTCCTGGATCCAGAGTGCCGAAGTTTATTGCAAATGCTGAGCTGGAATCCTGGCCTGGAAAGAGGGGGGATGTCCAGAAGGAAGCCACACTGGGATTGGAAAGCAGGCTTTGGCTCATAAGGGTTAGTGATGTTGAAACCCTTTCGTGATGTTGAAACCTCAGAAACCTCGGAGGTTCAAATTGGGTAAGTCAGTATTTCAGAGTAGCAGGGTGGGGTGACCAGCAGGGTTCTGCTGAGTAGTGAACTCCACATACTGGAGCGAGGCACTCGGGGCTCAGTTCCCAGCCCTGGCTCTCACTCTCCCGAGAAATCAGTGTTAGCCACTTAACGTTCTCTGCCCCAGTTTTCTTCTAAGTATAATCAGATGAATACATTTACCACATACTGAATTTAGTAGGATGTTACCAGTTAATGTTTTAAAATAGAAGAGAATAAAATAGAACAGAACTGAAATTATAGAGCTGTAAAAAATTTTACAGATCCACTAATCCAATCCTTTCAACACCCTGGCTTAGCGAGAAGAGACATACCCCAAATCACATAACTAGTCAGTGCTTTGAAAACTTCTCTCTTTCAAAGTGGAATTAAAAAACTAGAATATGTCCTTTGAATGTTGTATCATATCTGGGGCTAGACAGAAAAATATTGCTTTGTGGGGAGTGAAAAGCTACATTGTAGATATTTAGTGACAAAAATATTAATGATACCTATCTTAACGAAAAAATACTATAAAACAATATGTGCAGTCCTGGCTTGTTTCTATGAAACTTAACAAGATATGCTTATGCCTCCAGGAGAGAGACCTGAGATGCATGTCAAATAATAACAGTGTTTAATTCTATGGTGAGATTGTATGTTATTTTCATTTTTTTCTTTTGGCTTGTCAGTGATTTGTAACATTGTTAACATGCATTTTGTTTGTAGTAAAACAAAAATGAAGCAAACAAAAAACTACGTTCTGTGACCTAAACTGAAAAATATTCCAAAATCTGAAAACTTAGATTTTGAATCTTGCATAGATTTCTTTTGATCCCCTATATTCGGATGGATCTCACATCTGTACTGGCAACTCAGACCTCACTTTTCAGCCCCAGACCCATTTTTCCAAATTTCCTACCTGGAGTTTAACCCCACTGCTCTCCAGCTATGGAGTCTCCCCTGAGACATTAGCTCTCAACCGTTCATACTACTATGTCACTTTTGGAGGCACAAATGGGTACTTGACATCAAGGCCTCAAGCCCTCAGTCCATAACAAGGAAAATGAATAGTTATTTCCCAAAGTGCAAACATTTTCTGGTCAGCACCTAAGCCATTCCGCCTGTCAGACAAATAATAATGAAATCTTGGATTCTGACCGCAGTCTCTGCCTATAAATTCCAGCTTATTGGCTCATTCACCCTTAGAACAGCTGAACTTTAGCCTCAATGCTATCATTGATTGATTCTAATCCCCTGCTTGCTTCCATCTATCAGCTCTGTGTGCTCCTTCTATCCCGTCAATGTCCATGGTCGTTGCTGACACCACTCTTTCCCTAAATTCCATGTCTGTTCCCCTTTCATTCCACTTTGCCATCAAACCACATCCCCTGAATCAATGTGATTTTTGAATTCTCAACTTTTCTTTGCCTGTGCCCAAGGTACAGTGCACTATTGAAGAAAAAAAATCACAGCTGGACTGATTGATTTCCTTATAAATTCACAATCATCAGTCTTAACACTGCAAGAGAATTACTCCACCCTTTGCAGTCTGATTCTCCCCTTATGTTCCACCAAAACTGCCTCACCCTTATTTTCAATCTCTTCTATTTTACCAAACACAAGAGAAACTTTTCATTCCTTAGCTTATTAAGATCACTCAGTCATTTCCAAAATGGTCACTTTCTCCTCTTGAAAACATTTTGTTCCTTTAGCTGCTAAAACTTATAGACTTCCAGTTTTCTTTTTCCTGGCTGCTTATTGTAGTCTTATTTGAAGGCGCCTCTTTCTTTATTGAACTATAAAATTTCTTTATGGATCTGTCCTAGGCCTTCCTGTCCTCTATTCTCTACCCTCTATCTAGGACTGTATCACCAATTCCATTCCTCTGGTTTCAATGACCACTGACATTTTAATGGATACGAAATCTATACCACTAACACTAATTTTTTTTTTTTTTTTTTTAAGATCTAGGCCATTTATCCATCTGTCGGTTTCACAACTACATTTAGATGCTTCATCGGCATCTTGAACTCAACACACATTCAAAACTGACTTGTTATCTTCCTCCTCCCCCAATAGAATTTGCTCTTCATTCAGTGCTGCTCAGTGTGGCCTAGTCAGTGACCTCACTTTCTACCATCTTTTCAAGGCCACACCCACTCATCCTCTTTGACTCCTCCCATTCTCTTTCCTCCCAAATCAGCTTCACCAGTTAGTGTTATCTCCAAGATAGTTCTCAGTCCACACATTGCTCAATTCCCAGTGCCTGCACCTCAAATGAGGTCACTGTCATTGTTTACCTGTAATGGACTCTGATATGGCATCCTTCATCTACTCTTAATTTCCTCCAACACATGCTCCACATTTAAAAAAACTAGTATTTGGTCATTCTCTCTCCTACTGGAAAATCTTCACATAGCTTTCCATTGCTTGTGGGATGAAGACCAAATCCTTAACACCATCTGCAAGACCTTGCCTCGTGTGCTTCCTACGTACTTTTTCAGTCTCAGTCAATGACTGTGACGTCTAGGAAACTAGAACAGTGAAGCAAGACAAGAATCATCCCCACTCTGCAGCCAAGGAGATGATTCTCTGAGAATTTAAATTATTTTTTTTGTTGTTGTCAAATATTTAGTAGAGCCAAGATTCTGGCCTAATCAAGCTGGTTCCCATCCTCCTTTTCAGAATATAACCTTATCTCTACAGCTCCAATTCCTTTAAAATAATACTAAGTCACAAAAGAGGATAGTATTGAAATAAAAAAGTTTCACATTAAAGAATTCTTCCAGAAATAAGACTAAAATTCACTAAAATAAAATATGAATCTTTTGGTACTAATAGATGTAATATTAATAGCCAAGATGTATTGAGCACTTACTCAGCATAAACATACTCATTACATATTCCTCATAAGAACTGAACGAAGCCTATAATATCTTTATCCCCACTTGACAATTGTCTAACCAGAGATATGGTAAGAAAAGCATTTGTCTAAAGTTACATATGAAGTAGAGAAGCCAAGTTTTGAATCTGGGCTATCTACCTCCAGAGTTTTATCTTTCCTAAAGCTCCTTTTAGTGTATTTTTTTTTTAAGATTTTATTTATTTATTTGTCAGAGAGAAAGAGATCACAAGTAGGCAGAGAGGCAGGCAGAGGGAGAGGGGGAAGCAGACTCCCTGCTGAGCAGAGAGCCCAATGCGGGGCTTGATCCCAGGACTCTGAGATCATGACCTCAGCTGAAGGCAAAGGCTTAACCCACTCAGCCACCCAGGCGCCTCAACCTTTAATGTATTTTTAAAGATGGTGAAGATGGGCCATAGGATTCATAGGGTAGAATAAGATCCAAGCTCTTCACTCACTCTTCTAGATTCATTTTCACCATAAGGCCACCTGCCACCACTCTACAGATGTTGGGCACAAGATGTCACAAATCCCTAAGCTCCTCCTGCATTTTCCAGTCCATGTGCACATGATCATGTTCTGCATACATATTACTGCATTTTTCTTCTTTATAACCTTAATTGTCCCTGGGTTTAGGTAGCACATTCTCAAGAAGCGCTAGATAAATGTGTGTTGAATTGGCTTGGTTTTCCAAAGATAAGAAATGAAAATTTCTTTAAACTCACATGTTGGTGACATAAAGAACTGAAATTCCCCATCAACATTTCAACTTTTGCCATCAAAGTGGATCAAAAGAGTGATCTATATCACTATCAGTTGAACGAAAACTAACAAAAATATTATTAAACACTTGAATGTTAGCAATGTATAATACATAGAATATTAAGAACAAAAAATGAAGCTGATAATCATAGTTAATGCATTTGCATGCAAACTGATTTATAATATGTACACACAAAGAGGGACCTCGTGTCTTAGAGTCACACTTATCATGCTACCTTTAGAATGCATATAACAAGATTTCCTTGTATTTTCCTATATTTCTTTTTTCCCTATATTTCTTAATTGCTACTAATTTCTACTAATTGCTTTAAGCAATTAGTCTTCCTATCTTATATGCTATGAATACACACAATTTAATTTTTTGTTATTTTTTTCCATTTGAGATTTTTAGAAGGAAAGAAGCTTATATTTGAATATTTAATATATAACTCTGTATTTGGTATCTAGTTTAACCAACTAACTCTGATTTCTGGGTTCTTTCTTCTATAAGAGACTCCTTTATTATAGTAGCCAGACACTTAGTTATGGCCTTCGAAACTCCCTGGAGGCTGAGAACATGTCTTATGAATAAGCAGGGTGTGGTTGGTAGAGCACAGGGTAAGGAATAAAGAGACTTGCCTTGTATGTTCAATCACTCACTCAACATCTTAGGGCAAATATTTGTCCAATTATAAATTGGGGGATTTGTACTGCATTCTTCAGCTCTTGTCTCCACCATTGTTTGATGGGGAATCGAGGAAACTCAATAGTACTAAAATTCCACTCTGAAAAGCCAGAATGGTAATAACATTTTGATACTGGTCATTTCTTACGTGTAATTGTAGCTTGCGTTTAGGTGCATCAGCAGTTTATCCAGGGACACATGGCAGGAGCCCATAGTGTTAATAAGGACATGCATTCAACCTATGAAATATGCAAAGAAAAGCTTTTCTTCTTTTAAAAAATGTAAAGAATGATAAAGGGTGCTCCGAATTCTTTAATGGGAGCTCCTAGGTAGAAAATGGTTCTGGTCAAATCCCTTAGAAAGGAAAATAAATCTTACTTTCCCTCAGAGGTACCCTAGGATGGCCTAGTTCTAAAGATGACTTCAGCCCAGAGTCCAGTATTCGTGGCCCAAGAAAGCCAAGAAAAGGCCCTTTACTCAAAGCTGCAAGAAGAAGGAAAATAAGAAACCCAAAGTTAAGCATGACCATCCAGCTGGCACAAGTGCCTGGGCCACAACTGGCTTTGGCAAGTCCTCATCCTCGAAGTCTCCAATGGCTCTGAGGCACTCACCACAAGAAAATCATGGGTTTTAAAATACAGGAATTAAAGAACACATTGATGTAATTTTGGTGCAGGAGCATTTAGAGAAATGTGTGTTTGTCTTTGAAGGTTGGCTAACCTTGGGAATGCTTCAGACCTGTAATGGGACTATTTGCCTGGGAGTTGATTCTACCATCCCTGAAAAGATCACAATATTAACCATCCCCAAAGTGAAGCCTTGAGCCTTTGCCCTTCTCCTGCCCCAGGTCCAGGAGGAACAGTCTGTACCCAAACTTCTTTTTTAAATCAGAAGTATCTTTAGGCATATAAACTGATCACCTAGACTCTTGGAGTAACTAGAAAATGAAACTAGTTCTTGAACTTACTTGGAAGAATTTCTCTCAAGTGATTATAATCTATTTGACTCCTTTATGAGAGAATTTTAAGAATGTCAACCTTGTAAAATAGCCATTCGTTTTTGGGAGAAAAATGGTTTTATTTGGGAATAGCAGAGAAATTGCAATTTGGGACACACAAGCTATGGCAAAGCATAGCAAGTCTGGAGATCAAAGGAGGGGAGCATTACTTTATAGAGAAAAGGGTGGAATTGGAAGCAGTTGTTTGAACAAAAGTCCATTGGAAGAACATGAGAGTTCAGGGTGATGGCAGTTTCTTACTGGCTGGATTGCAGTATTATTGGCTGAGCTGTTGCTGGTGAGGAGAAATTCTTCCTTTCTCCTGCTGGAATACTAGAGTAGGCTTTTTATTGGGAATGCAAGTTATGTCTCTTCCTGTTTGCGTCTGCAACTGATGAAGAGTTGTAGGGCATGAGAACTCCCCTTTCTAGCCTCTGGACTCCATTTTAAATGAGATTTCCTCTATTCAGTTTCACAAGTTCTTCCAGATAATGAGTCAAATACTTCTCTCTTTAATCCCACTAATCCATTCTTGCTCTTCCCCTAAGGGCCACAAAGAAAAATCTATCCTCTTTGCTACACACCCTCCTTCAATATCTTTTCCAGAATAAATAGTCCGGTTCTTTCACCTAACATCATGGTGTCAAGTACTTCACCATCTTAATTATTCTTTCCTGCATGCGCCCAGTTTAATTTTCATCTTTTTTTTTAAAGACTTTATTTACTTATTTGAGAGAGAGAGGGTGAGAGAGATATCATGAGCAAAGGGTAGGGTAGAGGAAGAAGCAGACTCCCCACCGAGCGGGGAGCCTGATGCAGGGCTCCATCCCAGGACCATGGGATCATGACCTGAGCTGAAGGCAGATGCTTAACCAACTGAGACACCCAGGAGCCTTAATTTTCAACTTTTTAAAATACTTTCTGTAATTTAAAAAAATATTTTGTCTAGGTTGCCTTGAAATATTTGTGTAGGGTATTGAGGAGGGAACGTATTGCGTGGAGCACTGGGTGTGGTACATAAACAATGAATCTTGTAACACTGAAAAAATAAAATAAAAGTATTTGAGAAAAAAAAGAAATATTTGTGTAAAATAAAGCAGAATCTTGAGGCCTTATAATGTAGATTTATTCATAGAACTCTGGTTCATTTCTAGGTTTTAAAATTAATTTCTAGATCAAAAAAGTTAATCACCTGATCTCAGTCATGACAGTCCTCTCTCCGGTAACTATCATCTCAAATCATATCTTAGCTTTTAGAAATCTAAGACCTATTTATACTCCTTCCTTGTGTTATGGAACATGTTTAAGTTACAAGAAACCTTGTCTAAAATATGTGGTTTGGTACTTTAAGTCCAGATTCTTAAGATTTGATTAGATGGCAATTTAGACATCAACAGCTCTCTCCCTCTCTGTTTGGAAATGAGGAATGAGGGACCCAGAGGAGCACAATGCTTGCCAAAGCACTAGCCTACAACTTCAAATCATTGAGAGAACTAGGATCTTTTCCTCCAATCCAAAATTCCTTCTCCAGAACCCTTTGTGTCCAGACTGCCATACACTGCAATTAGATTCAAACGCTTACTTAGTTAAATGACCCACCTTACATCATGTGCAGAGATAGAACATGACCATAAAAGACATTATTATGTTATTAATAAACACGACAGTACCACATAAGCAAAATGTTATAAGAAATAGCACATAAGATATAGTTTATGATCAAAATCTTATAATAGTGTATATAGAAATAACATATATAGAAAATGGCAATTCATTTACATGTCTAAAGAATCTGCCTTTGAAAGGGTGACCTTTCAGTGACCAATTCTAGGTACTGAATTATGCTTCTAGATGCTAGTTCCCTAGTTCAAAACTAGCTTACGAGGTACTAATGTTTCATACTACACACAAGGTAATCTTGTTTCTGTTAACTTTGCTGCATAATTAACTCAAAGCTTAGTGGCTTAAAATTACGATAATTTTTTTCTCCTGTGAGTAAGATATTTGAGGATCCTAAGGATAGCTTACTTCTTCCACATGGTGACAGGTAGGTCCTTTTGTTGGCTCAACTAGAACACTATTTGTGTCATTTTTTTTTTTTTATGTTATGTTATATTAGTCACCATACAGTACCTCATTAGTTTTTGATGTAGTGTTCCATGATTCGTTATTTGCATTTTACACCCAGTGCTCATTACAACACGTACCCTCCTTAATACCCCTCACCAGGCTAACCCATCCCCCCATCCCCCGCCCCTCCGAAACACTCAGATAGTTTTCCAGAGTCCATAGTCTCTCATGCTTTGTCTCCCTCTCTGATTCCCCCCATCTTCAGTTTTCCCTTCCTTCCTCTAATGTCCTCTGTGCTATTCCTTATGTTCCATAAATAAGTGAAACCATATGATAATTGTCTTTCTCTGCTTGACTTATTTCATTTAACATAATCCCCTCCAGTTCCATCCATGTCAGTGCTAATGGTGGGTATTCATCCTTTCTGATGGCTGAATAATATTCCACTGTATGTATGAACCACATCTTTTTTTTTTTTTAAGATTTTCTTTATTTATTTGTCAGAGAGATCACAAGTAGGCAGAGAGGCAGGCAGAGGGAGAGGGGGAAGCAGGCTCCCTGCTGAGCAGAGATCCTGATGCAGGGCTTGATCCCAGGACCCCGAGACCATGACCTGAGCTGAAGGCAGAGGCTTAACCCACTGAGCCACCCAGGCACCCCTGAACCACAACCTCTTTATTCATTCATTTGTTGAAGGGCATCTCAGCTCCTTCCACAATTTGGCTATTGGAGACATTGCTGCTATGAACATTGGGGTGCATTTGGCCCTTTTTTTCACTACATCTGTATCTTTGGGGTAAATACCCACTAATGCAATTGCTGGGTCATAGGGTAGCTCTATTTTTAACTTTTTGAGGAGCCTCCATACTGTTTTCCAAAGTGACTGTATCAACTTGCATTCCTACCAACAGTGTAAGAGGGTTCCTCTTTCTCCATATCTTCTCCAACATTTGTTGTTTCTTGGCTTGTTAATTTTTGACATTTTAACTGGTGTAAAGTGGTATCTCAATGTGGTTTTGATTTGAATTTCCCTGATGGCTAATGATGTTGAACATTTTTTTATGTGTCTATTAACCGTTTGTGTGTCTTCTTTGGAGAAGTGTCTGTTCATGTCTTCTGCCCATTTTTTGACATGATTATCTGTTTTTTGAGAGTTAAGTTTGAGGAGTTCTTTATAGATCTTAGATATCAGACCTTTGTCTATAGTGTCATTTGAGAATATCTTTTCCCATTCCATGGGTTACCTCTTAGTTTTGTTGATTTTTTTCCTATGCTGTGCAGAAACTTTTTATCTTGATGAAATCCCAAAAGTTCATTTTTGCTTTTGTTTCTCTTGCCTTTGCAGATGTGTCTTGAAAGAAGTCACTGTGGCTGATGTTGAAAAGGTTACTGCCTATGTTCTCTTCTAGGATTTTGATGGATTCCTGTCTGACATTGAGGTCTTTCATCCATTTAGAGTTTATCTTTGTGTATGGTGTAAGAGAATGGTCAAGTTTCATTCTTCTGTATATAGCTGTGTCATTTCTAATTTGTTGAAAAATAGTTTCATCTTTTTAAATGTATTTCTTTGATTATTAATGAGGTTTATTTTCATGAGTTTCCAAGACATACAATAAAATATTTTCTCTAAGTGGACATTTAGTCACCTCTTACATATACACATGTACACATTTATATGTCTATATACACACATATTTACACATAAAACTAGAATTTTAACAATAGTTACTGGGGTCCTTGTTGGTAAGTTATGAGTGATTATTACTTTATTCTTTCCTATTTATTTGTAAACATTCTCTATGGTTAAGATGATTATATAAAATTATACAATAGGGGTGCCTGGGTAGCTCAGTTGGGTAGCAGCCCACTCTTGATTTCGGCTCAGGTCATGATCTCTGGGTCCTGGTATCAAGCCCCCCATGGGACTCTGTGCTCAGTGGGGAGTCTGCTTCAGTATTCTCTCTTTCCCTCTGCTCCTACCCCCACTCTCTCCCTCTCTTTCAAATAAATAAATCTTTAAAGAACAAAAATTATACAATAGAATATTACTGTCCTTAGAATTCATGCTTAGGATTTGTTCTCAATTTGAAAAACTCATTAGAAAAAAATCTCAAATAAATAGGACCCAAGTAGGACCTGTCTGTACTCATTATTAGTTGGATTTGATAGGCATGGTACAGTGTGTCTGTTGTCTGATGGAAAATAGAAGTATAGACTTCTTTGACGATCACTGAATGCTGCTCCCCACTTCAAACATAAGTACCCAGAATGGAGTATAGAGCCTGTCACTTATTTTCAAATAAAGATGGTTTGGATCAAGTTCTTTTATTCTGACACTATTTCAGCTGTAATATTCCTGGGTTGTAGCTGTGGTTCTTTTCCTTTTCCTTCTCTTAGTTAGGTACTTTATCAACTGTCCTTCTCAACTAGGCTCTGGTATCTGCTTCCTATAATCACTTCTGCTCTATCCTTGAATTGCCAGCTTGCCTTGGCAGCTTGCTCTGTTTCCACTCCTTCCCAGGGAAACACTTTGAATCCCATCCAGGATTTCATCTTTGAAGCTTTGATCTTCAAACCCCCAAATACTCCATGGAATATAATCTTTACTAACCACCTATAAATTGGATCCTTCGAAAATTGTAGCATAAATATCACATCAGATATTTGTATCTATTTCTTATCACCCCTTACTAGATGATAAACTTTTGATGATAGTAAAGGTCTATCCATATTTTAACCATCTCTCTGTGATTCATCACACCTGGCTGTACTTTGCACATAGAAGTTACTCAGCATATATTTGGCTGAAAGAATAAATGATGTGGCTAGGAATCAAAAATTGGACGGTCCATCCTAGAAAAAATGTGCTTCCTACAAATCACAAGTTATTCTTAGTAAGCTTGGGTGACTAAGAGAAGATAATTAATAAGATAAGTTTCAGAGGCAGCAGCGGTAGAGGGTGTGTCCTGATTCATAGAGGAAAATCATTTCATTTTTCCGTGATTCTGAAGTTACTTACCCTGAAGTTCCATGAAAAATCACTTTCCCTTTCCAGAACTGTTTCCATAGCTATAAAAAGAAAGTGATCAACAAGCCAGTCTTCCTGACCTCTTGTAGTTGGGGCATTTTTGAATTTCATTCTTAGATTTCACTCAGTCTTGACCTAAAAGGAACCTGAACATCTGGATCATCCCTAGAGCCAAATGAGCTTTAGGGCCAAGGGCTAGATTAGATTTAAAGAGGTCTCAATTGCCCCTTCCTGGGTCTGCACACTTGAGCCCACGTATGAAGAAATTGCACTCTACAGCTGTTGAGCTCAAATTAACTACCTTTGAAATGATCTCCTTGCATTCACTCTGCTGATTTTTCTTTTTTAATGTCTATTAGATTTAATATTTCAGTGGTATTCTACTACCATAAAAAAAATACTGTTCTAAAGTGTGCAAAATAAATGTGTATAAATTAAATCCATTTTATAATGGATGACATTGTAATTTTCAAGATTAGATCATTTTATTACTGATTAATATTCAAGGGAAATATTTTTGAAGCTAAAGTTTCTTTGATAGCCAGCCTCTCTGTGAAGTAGTTACATCTGTTAAAACAAAGAGGCAAATATATTAAACATCTTTAAACATCTTCCCTTAGAGTAATTCTTAAGAGAAAATCTCTAGTTATTGGGAGCAACTCCTAAATAATCAACTCTATAAATTTGAATGTTAATATTTCTGACATCTTTAAAGTAGAAGATATCAGAACATCTGTTACAATAGGTCCAATGGAATCTTTTGTGTGATCCTGAAATAGAAATATTTGGTCACAGGGGCACCTGGGTGGCTCAGTCCTTTAAAGTGTGACTCTTAATCTCAGCTCAGGTCTTGATCTCAGGGTCATGAGTTCAAGCCCTGTGTTGGGTTCCATGCTGGGCTTGGATCCTACTTAAAAAAAAAAAAAAGGAGAAAACTTCTGGTTGCAGAGTTCAGGCAGTGCCTACAGTATTCTTAAAATGCATCACTTTTGTCATTTAGCAGTAAGTTAATTAGACTGAGTTGAAAACTCTCATTAATTTTTTTCACACTTATGGTTTTACATTAGATTATCAAGATCATTTTCATAAAATCATTGCATTTCATTATGACCATAGCAGTAGTCTAGAAAGAAAACAGAATACATGGTTAAGACACATCTGAAGAACATATCTTTACGGATTTTTTTGAAGTATTTAGTATCTAGAGTCTTCATATTTTGTCTTTTACATCCCTTGGTTACACTGATGCTATCACTAGGAAGAATATAATGTGAACTTACTAGTGACTTTGCCTCTGATGGGACTGTCTTGAACAATGGAGATATTTAACCCTATGTTTAAAATACCTATTTGGGTATATATTGTGCATCAAACACAATTGATTTTTATTGTTTGTTTTTATTGGTCTCTTATAACTTTAACTTCTGGACTTGGTCAAGAGTGGCCCCAGTTTTAGCCATATACAGTAGATCAGTACCACTTCATGGGTGGATCCAGGACAAGAAAAAGAGCTTGCATCAGGATATAAACTAACATTGATTTTTTCAGCAAGTCATCCCGGGAAAAGAAGAAAACTATCAGCTAAAATAGCGTGTTTAATGATCTTGTTTATTTACAATCTGGTAAAGTTCTTTGTTTCATCATGGACCAGTAATAAGTAGTTCATGGTGTTGGTTGGTGTACCACTCTTGGAGTAGCACTGCTTTAGAAGTTCTCCACTCTGGCCCTCCTGTGGCTGTTCATCCTACAAGGTGAGGAATCTGAGTAAGCTAAGAGACATGCCTAACCAGAACCACACCCTAACCTCCAGACCATAGTTTGGGGACTCAAGATCTTGGAATTCTTTGCTCAAGCTACCTGAATGAACTTAGGACTCCTCTTGCAGTCCTTCATCCCCAAATGAACCATACCACTAGGTGCCTTTTTGTGGATATAAAAAGATAGCCTGAATATGTGGACTGGGGTGTCCACATTTGTAAATGGCCCTTCACAGTACAGGTCAATGGAATTACAGACAGAAAGGTGGGGTGTGCTATTCTTGAGCCAAGGCTAGTCCTTCATGCATTGCCAATTGTCTAGCAATTAGATAATTCTAAGCCTCTACATTGCCTTCTAGGTCAGTGTAAGAGGACATTTCTCTGTATGGTGTCTGACAATCATTTGTACACTTGCCCCAGACCCTGCAAATGTTAGGGAAAGCCTCCTTCCATCTACACATTTCACTGAAAAAACTCAAAAAGATATTTTAAATGTGTGACTTAAAAATGTTCAATCCCTGCTCTTCTATAGTGTTTGCTTACAATTTTTGAAGTTTTTAAAATGTAAAAAAATTGTATAGTACTAAATTTTTTTATGTCTTTATTTTCTTAGAGGAAACTATGTTTTTCTCCTACTATTCTGTTTACCAGAAGTTTCTTTTCCTTTGTCATTCTCTAGTGAATTGTATGCATCCCTCAAATAGTTTTGCACAAGCACTGACCTTCTCCTCATGCCTCACACCTTTTACTGTTCCAGCTTAGTAATAGGATCTCTTACCCTGCATTCAAAAAATCCCTCAGAATGCTGACTGTTCCCTTCACCTTCTTTCTGTTTTAGAGGACACTGTTTGAAGTTCTATTCCTTAATAACTTTTTTTCAACTTCATTTTTTTCTCCCATCTCTATCTAGAGTATGCATATATTCATGTGTTTTATATTCCTGCATATTTAGATATTTATACATATGTAATTTATCTTTATATTTATTTCTTCCCCTTTGGTTGTAAGTTTCCCTCAGGAAAGTAAGTATATCTAATTATTCTATTTTTCACAGAACCTAATACAATATCTGACATGTAGACACTGAATAATTTGTTATTTAAACAAAACAAAATAAGATTGTTATATATTATTAGAATATAATTTACAGAGAAAAGGAGCTACCTGGATATGTAAGATTTTGAACCAGGTTTCAATAATAAAAGTAGAACATAGAATGGTATATGAGAATTAACAGCTGCCTGTAAAGTTGAATGTCAAATTAAAGATTCAATCAAAAAACCAATAGACAAGTAATGGCCTAACTCTGGAAAGGCCTCAGAATGGGGAAATCATTTTTTTATTTGCTTTGTCATTGTATTTCAAGAATGGTTGTCTTCATTTTTAATGTATTATTTCAAGGAAATAGAGGGTTTCCTGCCAGTGCTGTTACTTTTTTGTATATATACTTACATTTGGCTTCCCATTGAAACCATTCATTTATCCAGGTTCCATAAAACCCCTAATAACTGTTTAATTTAATTTTTTTTTTGCCTGTTCTTGGCTCTTCTCTAAATCATAAATACAGTTTTAAAAATTAAATATGATTTGAGTTCAAATAATTTCCCTCTCTGTGCCCATTCCCAGGAATAACTAAGGAAGTGCAATTATGTCCGTCAGTTTTATTTATGATAGGCT
Source organism: Potos flavus (assembly GCA_028534135.1). Classification (NCBI taxonomy): domain Eukaryota; kingdom Metazoa; phylum Chordata; class Mammalia; order Carnivora; family Procyonidae; genus Potos; species Potos flavus. The sequence goes on from CM052898.1 coordinate 124,853,580, forward strand.
CATATCTTTTTCCCTAGGAAATGCGTAGCCTGCTTAGATCAGATGATGCAGAATCATTGTCACTATATTCTTTCCAAGTTAAAGTAATGCAAATTTAAAAGTGAAGGAAACTTGCTTTTTAATTGAGAGAATCAAATGAAGTTTTCAAATGGCTCTATTATGCTTATTTGTTTTTAATATCAGTAGTTAAATATCCTATAGCTAATGTGAAAGCATTCATGAGCAAGTTAAAAAATACAGTGACTTTTAGGTCGTTTTGTTTTCTAAATATGTGGTCAATTTTTGCCATAGATGTAAGAACATTTTTTAGCTATAAAAACACTTTTAAAATTTATGCTTATAACCACAGTGTCTTTGAGAGTTGTTGTTGTTTTTTTTTTTTTTGAGAGGGGAAGAGAGAAAAAGAGAGGTGAGGGGAGGGAGAGGGAGAGAAAGAATCTTAAGCAGACTCCATGCCCAGTGTGGAGCCCTACACAGGGCTCCATCACAACCCTGAAATTATGACCTGAGCCAAAATCAAGAGTCAGCCGCTTAACTGATTGAGCCACACAGGCACCCCCAAAATTTGATCTTAATAAGATATATTATCTATTCTCCTAGAAAATGAATATTTTTCTATTGTGTGGTCTGTTTGTCATAACTAACATACAGTGTTATATTAATTTCAGGTGTACAATATAATGACTCAACAATCCTAGACAATATTCAGTGCTCATCACCGTAAGTGTACTTATGATCCCCTTTATCTATTTCAGCCTTCCCCTCACCCACTTCCTCTCTGGTAACCACCAGTTCTCTCTATTTAAGAGTCTAGGGGTTTTCTATTTGTTTGTTTTTGTTGTTGTTTGTTTTGTTTCTTAAATTCCATACATAAGTGAAATCATATGGTATTTGTTTTTCTCTGACTGGCTTATTTCACTTAGCAATATACCCTTTAGATCCATCTGTGTTGTTGCAAATGGCAATGTTTCATTCTTTTTATGACTGAGTAATATTCTATCTTATATATACATACCACATCTTCTTTATGCATTTATTTCTTAATGAAAAGTTGGGCTGCTTCCATATCTTGGCTGTTGTAAATAATGATGCAATAAATGAAGGGGTGCGTGTATCTTTTCAAGTTACTGTTTTTGTTTCCTTTAGGTAAATATCCAATAGTAGAATTACTGGAGTATATGGCATTTCTGTTTTTAATTTTTTGAGGAAATTCCATATTGTTTTCTACAGTGGCTGTGCTGGTTTGCATTTCTACTAACAGTGCACAAGGGTTCTTTTTTCTCAACATCCTCACCCACACTTGTTTGTTGTGTTTTTGATTTTAGCCATTTTGACAGGTGTGAGATGATAGCTCATTGTGGTTTTGATTTGCAGTTCCCCGATGATTAGTGGTATTGAGCATCTTTTCATGAGTCTATTGACATTTATGTGTATCCTTTGGAGAAGTTTCTGTTTATGTCTTCTGCCCATTTTTAATTGGATTATTTGGGGGTTTTTAGTGCTGACTTGCATAAATTCTTTATATATTTTGGATATTAGCCACTTATCAGATGTATCATTTGCAAATATCCTTTCCCATTCAGTAGGTTGCTTTGTCATTTTTCTGATGGTTTCCATTACTGTGCAAAAGTTTTTTATTTTGCTGTAGTACCAATAGTTTCATTTTGTTTTTGTTTCCCTTGCCTCAGGAAACATACCTAGAAAAAAGTTTCTTTGGCAGATGTCAAGGAAATTGCTGCCTATGTTTTCTTCTAGGGGTTTTATGGTTTCAGGTCTCATATTTAGGTCTTTAATCCATTTTGAGTTTATTTTTGTGTGTGGTATGAGAAAGTGGTCCAATATCATTCTTTTGCATGTTTTCTCGGCATCATTTGTTGAAGAGATGTTTTTTCTCCATTATGTGTTCTACCCCCCTGACAGAGATTAATTGGCCATATATGCGTGGGTTTATTTCTGAGCTTTCTATTCGGCTCCACTGATCTGTGAGTATATTTTTGTGCCTGCACCATTCTGTTGTGATTACTATAGCTTTGTAGTATATCTTGAATTCTGGGACCGTGATACAGCTAGCTTTGTTTTCTTTCTCAAGATTGCTGTGGCTATTCAGGATCTTTTGTGATTCCATACAAATTTTAGAATTATTTGTTCTAGTTCTGTGAAAAATGGTGCTGATATTTTGATAGAGATTGCATTAAATCTGTAGTTTGCTTTGGGTAATAGGGACATTTTAACAATGTGTGGCCTCAATTTAATTTATAATTACTTCAGTCTATGGCCTTAGCAACAAATTTTAGATAAATATATTAAAATCTCTATATGTCAGAACCAAAAATGCCTCCTGGGGGATAGAGAACACTTTTTTTTAAAACACGTCTTCTTGGTGTGCTTAGGGTAGTCAGTATAACTCCATTGAAATATGCTATTTTCATTTATTTCTTCTTTAGATTTTATAAATTTTTCTTTAAAAACAGGACTGGTTATATGCACAATAAGGTGTTTTTCTGGTCATTAAGAAAGTATTTAAAATACTGACTATGAATATTTGCAACAGTAATAATATTTACATATATTATTATTTAAATATATACATTTATCCTATGCTATCATATACCAGACTGAGAACCAAATCTGTACAAATATGATCTACACTACAAGATAGTCATTGCTATTTTTCATATTATCTAGATCCAGAAGTTAAGGCTTAAGGAGATATAAATGGGCTCATAAGGTCTCTAAATAATAAATATATTTTTCTACTGATTATCTACTACTTCAGAAGGCTGGAAATGTTTCATGAAAATTAGAGCTAGCAAATTATTGAATGTAGTTACATCTTAAAATACATAGAATTATATGTCAAAAATTAAATTCATAATTAAGCTAATACTAAACACACTTGCATTTGAGTAATACCAAAAGCTGAAAAAGTATTCATGATTTGTGCTAGATCATGAAAATTGTTTAGATAAATTTCCCATTCAACTTGTATTAAGGACTATGTGCCATGCCAGAAATAAAATCAGAATTCTAAACCAAGAAAAGTCCAAAATTCACATTTTTTAACCCCAAACTAAAGAGGGGGAGCTTACATTTTAAGCCATCTATATTGCTGCTCTTCTACAAATACTTGTTATTATCTGTGTTCTTAAAAACTCTTAGGGAAGTTTTCTCACCCATAACAAAGATCTATTTTAGGATTTAATTGTTTTAGGACTTCCTAATTTCTGATATAAATCTCTTCTTCCTAGGTTAGCATTTTCTCTCTGAGCCTGCAAAATTCATCAACTAATCTACCCACTACCATCTTCATAATAATTTTAACCTACTCTGTTTTAAATGTCTCCAGAATCAATTACTTAGGTCACAGTTGGATTAAATGATAATAAACAATTGTCACTGTCCACTTCACATCACTGAGGTGCCATAAAAATAAAATTATGACTCAGAGTTAAAGACTTGAGATTAAAAATGCTGTTTTACTATTTTTATTTTGAGAGACCAAGAAGTTATTTAAGCAAAAATTAAAATACATTTTATGGTACTTTTTTATATTGTTATAACTTTGTGTTTTTAGATAGAATTAACAACCTCTTTGTTCTGACCAATCACAAGAAATAATAATAATAAAGGCAAAAGCAATGTGTACCAAATAAAACACTTTCATTCAGAAAATTCCCTACAATGTTACTAAAGGAATTGAAAGTTGTTTATTAAACATTTATAATGAGCCAAATTATGCTCTAGGCACTTAGGTCTCAGAAGCAAACATAACAGGTAAAATCCTCTGTTCTCATGTTTAAACTTTAGTAAAGTATATATGGCAATCAGATAGTATGTAAATCACTAGCTATTCGGTATATATAAAGTTCAGCTTTAGCTGAGACTACCAGAGTTATGAAAGTAGTTGTCAACATATACTCCCACTGGCAGTTCATAAGAATTCCAGTTGCTCCACATCTTTGTCCAACAGTTGGTATTATCTACCTTTTTCTTTTTATCCATTCTGGTCAGTGTAGAGTAGTATTTTATTTTGATTCTAATTTACATTTGTCTGATGACTCTTTAAGTTGAGTACTTTACTGACTATTTTAATATCCTTCTCTAAAGTGCTTGCCCAGTATTTGTATTGGGTGGTCCTGTCTTTTTCTTACTGAATGGCAGGAAATTTTAATATATTCTGAATATCAACTTTGTTATATGAGTTTCAAATATCTTATCCAACTCCATGGCTTTCCTTTTCACTCTAGTAGTATCTTTTCATAAGCAGAAGCCTTATATTTTAACAAAGTCCAATTTTCAAATGTTTCCTTTATGGTTAGAGCCTTATTGTGTCCTAGTTAAAAGATCTTTATCCTGAAATAATGAAGATATTCTCCTGTTTTCCTCTATTATATGTGTTGTTTTATCTTTCACATTTATGTCTACACTCCATTTGGAATTGGTAAATATAAAGTATGAGATACAGGTCAAAATTACTTCTCAATAGATACCCAACTGGCCCAATATCAATTATTGGGGGAGGGGGGCGGGGAATGAACAAAAAAAAAACCTTGTCCCCAGTGCTGGGTCAAGAAAGATTTGTTAAGGTGGGCGAAATCTCAGCCAGTTTGAATGATTTTAGGAAAATCCAGGAGAGAAGAACCAACTGATGGGGAGCCTGGGTAGCTCAGTCAGTTAAGAATCTGACTCTCGATTTCGGTTCAGGTGGTGATCTCAGGGTCGTGAGTTGGAGCCTCAAGTGGAGCCCTGATTCGGGCTCCATGCTCATGGGGAGTCTGCTTGAGATTCTCTCCCTCTCCTTCTGCCCCTCCTCCCACTCACGCCCTCTCTACCTCTCCAAAATAAATAAATTAATTTTAAAAAAAAGAAGAAGGAAAAACTGATGTGGGAAAAAGCAGACCATGAACTGGGATAGGCTACTGTGGATGAAATTCAGTACAAAGAGATGGTGGCCTTGGCTAAAAGCATAGACAGTCATTAATAATATCAATATTAGTGATGATAATTGGTAACACATTATTTATCATGAACCAGGTACTTACTGTTCATTTATCATGAACAAGTTACTCTATATACCAGGTACTCACCAGGTACAAAGTGTTCAAAGCACTTCACATACACAGATATGTGAATATGTATATATGAACTCGTGTATATGTTTGTTTACATTTTTATGTTTAATTATATATAACCTCATATATATTATATTTATATAAATTAACTAATTTCATTTTCTAATGACACTATATATGTGTAAATATTTTATGTACCTATACAGTATTCTTGGAGAACATATATGAGAATACAATTAGTTTATATATTCTATACTATATTCATTTAAAAATACTATGAACTATTGATTTTATGCAAGAAGTTTCAGAGGCAGAGAATACTTAAATAATTTGGCCTGACTGGTAAAGATGGAGTTTAAATACAGGTAGACATATCCAAAATTTGTAGGCTTAAATTATTATTATTTTTTTAAGATTTTATTTATTTATTTGACAAAGAGAGATCACAAGTAGGCAGAGAGGCAGGCAGAGAGAGAAGGGGAAGCAGGCTCCCTGCTGAGCAGAGAGCCCGATGTGGGGCTCGATCCCAGGACCCTGGGATGATGACCTGTGTCGAAGGCAGAGGTTTTAACCCACTGAGCCACCCAGGTGCCCCTGTAGGCTTAAACTATTATGCTATATTTACACATAGTTACTTTTTTGGTCAGTTTAGATAACAGTGAGTTAACAAATTATAAGTATCTATAACTAACAGTCATTTAACCACATACCTTATTCACATATTTTCCTGTATTTTAAGACATATCCTACTAGCCAAGCTTAAAATAAATGAAAAGAAATGATCTTATTTCTTGTGTGGTTTTCATAAATTTAGCTGCTAAAATTAATATGAGAAATAAATTTGATCAATCACTTTGAATTTCCTATGTGATATATCTAAAGGAAAAGGAGACCATTCCTCCTCTAGCTGAAGTCTGTCATTCAGAAAATCACCTGTTAATAAGAAATTCAGCTTTCAAAATTCCATTTTTGGTTGTATCCTGCAACACTCCTAAGATGTGAATTGAAAACTGCATGGGATAAATTCAAACACTACAATGATTTCCTCTTAACACATGCAAAGTTGCACTTGTGCTATTGTTTAATATGTTTGGATGGAACATATACATGATATTTTAAATGCACATTTTAGTCAAATTGTAGGCTTTACCGTCAGCATATTTGTGTGGTTTTGTAACAACGACAAAGTCCAAATAAGCTCCTCAGCCCTGGAACCTCTGGAAAACAAATTTCAACCTGATAACACATCAGACATCATATTTCTCTGTTGCTCGTTAAAACGCTGGCATATATCAGACAGTTCAGTGAAATTTAGGCCAGTGCAATCAGAATGAAACTTGAACTTGTGTTTAATGTCACCTAGGTTTGAATCACTTCCCCTAGATGCCCTTGCAATTTTTTCTGAGGCTTTTCATTGATATGTCTTTTAAAAATATATACATTGGTCATTGTATTTCATGATTTAAAAATACTGCTGTAAATAGAGAGTTGCTAAATATACTGCAGGTACACTGCCAATTTTCAAAGCAGGGAGATAACATTCCAAGTAAGAGAAAAGCCCAAAGGTAAGAACGAGCATGTCACAGCATGTTTGGGAAACATGAGGGAATATGTTTAGCTACTGTATAAAAAATAATGGGAAAAAAGCAATAGGACTTGTGGGGAGTCAGATTTTATAAAGTCCTGGAAATTAAACTGAGGTGTTTAATTAATTATGTAGTTCTAATAATTCATTAAGCACTTAATTTAGCAGGTACATTACTATGTACTGATAATTCAGATTTGAACAAGATAAAATACCTGCTCTCAGGGAGCTCAGAATTTCATGGGGAAAAGATGTGAGGAAACAATCAATATAGTATGACAGCGCTAAACAAGACACATGTAAAATGTGGTGCGGACTTAAGGGGAAGGCTTATTCATTTTTCCTAGGAAATTGAGAGGAGAAAAGCTTCACAAAACATGTTTCAATTTGTCTAGGTGTTGAAGAATAAGTGACTGTTTATCGTGAATTTCGTTAAAGGAATCAGAAGTTACAAAAATCCAGAGGCAGGGGCGCCTGGGTGGCTCAGTCGTTTCACGTCTGCCTTCTGCTCAGGTCATGATCCCAGGGTCCTGGGATCGAGCTCCGCATTGGGCTCCCTGCTCTGTGGGAAGCCTGCTTCTCTCTCTCCCGCTCCCCCTGCTTGTGTTCCCTCTCTCGCTATGTCTCTCTCTGTCAAATAAATAAATCTTAAAAAAAAAAAAAAAATACTGGGGCAGATATTTTAATTCAGGTAACACGTTGTCAGATTGTGCTTTTGGCTGTGCCCTTCTCCCTAAATAATGCAATGACAGCTAAAACAGATTTTTGAAAATACCATTTCAGACAGAAATATGTTCGGAACAAAAATTTGTAGAGGCAACTGTTGGCTTCAGCCAATGCCTTCTAGACTCTGATACCAGAAGCAGACTGAGGCAATCAGTTTCTCTTCTAGAGGGTATGTATGCATGGAGGTGACAGAAGCCATGTCCATTGTATTAAATCAGAAGCCGGATGGGTTGTTCTAACCTGTGAAAGATGGTTAAAATTTATGACTACTTGTTGAGATTACTCCTTAAGTGGAATTGTGCAACTGAGATGGTGAGAGAAAGAATACAAAGCCATATACACCGTACCTGGGTCAGGCCAGGAGGGATTCAGTGAATGAATAAGTCTTTCCATAGTTTTGTCACAGGAGAATAGCACCCAGTTTTAAGTATTAGATCTGGTTCTGGATTGAGGGGTGAGGATACAGGAGTGCACCTGCAAAATAGCTATCCTGGCTACAATGAGTACAAAGATCAGAAAAAAATAAATCACAGAAACAAACCTCCCACTCAAAACGAGTCTGCCAAAAAAAAAAAAAAAAGTCTAAAGCACAGAACAAAATTAAAGCTAAGAGATTCATTCCCTTCCTGCGGTCTAGTAGATAGCCAGTGACCCTCTTGATCAAAACTATAATAAGGCTTAAAAAAAGGTGTTTGAAACTCACACACATGCACATACACATTTCCTAAGACTAATTTTAAGGTGACATAAAAATAGGGGTATGGTGAGTAGACTAAACAAAACGCTAACCCTGGAAAACATAAGGTTGCACAGCCAGTCTTCACTCTGAGGGTGTTGGCTTTCTTAGCTCCGGCACTAGGTGGAAAGGGAGAAAAATAGTGCTCTCCCCCTAGAAATCTTTTTTTTTAATTTTTTTTTTTAAGATTTTATTTATTTATTTGTCGGAGAGAGAGAGAGTACAAGCAGGCAGAGTAGCAGGCAGAGGGAGAGGGAGAAGCAGGCTCCCCGCTGAGCACAGAGCCTGATGTGGGACTCGATCCCAGGACCCTGGGATCATGACCTGAGCCGAAGGCAGCCGCTTAACCAACTGAGCCACCCAGGCATCCCCCCCCTAGAAATCTTTTAAAAATATTTTTATTTGAGGGTAACTTACACATATTAAAGTTCATAAAGCTAAAGTATACAGATATTGGAATTTTGCATTTTTCACAACAGAGATGAGGATATAGAACATTTCCATCATCCCAAAAAATAATGTCATGCCCCTTTTCAGTTAATACAACCTCTATTCCTGGGGTAACTATTATTCTGGCTTCTAGCATTATAGGTTAGTTTTGCTTGTCCTTGAACTTCATATAAATGAAAACATACAGTATATCCTGTATATGTCTGACTTCCTCTGGTCACTGTAAGAGGCAGAAAAATGGACCATCAGAGGTATCATCAATCACTTCAGCTTAGGTCAGGAACAAATTTCTTATCAGTACTTCCAATTGAATTGAAATTTGGAAGAGCCATATGAGGGCATTTTTCTTTATGAGACAGACTCTAGCGGAAGGTTTGCAAGATAAAATAACATTAATATACCTCTTTCTTTCTGGTGAAACCCTGAGGGTTTACACTGTTCCTTCCACAGGTGCCTGGGTTATTATTCTACCTCCATTGCCACAAAATTGGTGTATCCCACTGATATTTTTTTCAACAATTCCCTGCTTACACTAAGACCTGACATCTAAAAAGGTCAAGTGCATAACTGCCTGGCTAGGTCTGTTGATAGAGCATGAGACTCCTAGAAAGGTCAAGTGGAAGAGGGACAAAAGCATTTTTATAAAATGTAGCAGAGATCCATTATGTCACTTACTTTGGCCCTTATATGTTACTTAGGGGTATTCAGTGAATGTCTAATGCAACCAAATAGTAATTATCCTTCTGATTTAGGCCCATGTCAATCCAACAAAAGGTTGTAAGTGGTTGAACCACAATTAGATTTGAATTCTTAAGCCCCCTTTTGTCTGGATGGCTACTTGAAGGTTGTACCAGACAGTCTGGCCCAGATTGCTGTTGGGGGAAAGAAGCCTCATGTCCAAGAATAGATCAGGTAGTGTCTAGAATTTTCAAAATAAGTGAGCAAAAGATGATCCCTTTCTAGGAAATAGCCGTATGTAGTGATCAAACTGATCATGAGAAGTTGAGAAAGACACAGTCAGAAATGTTTTTTAGTCCACATTCGAGGAGGCTATTCTAATGTTCATTCATACCAGATGGCTGTGAGTGGATAATGGGTAGAATGGATACATCAATCCCCTTTAGTGTAGGTCCATTTTTGAGTGGGTTTTGCAATAAAAGGTACACATGGCCAGACTGCAAAAGGACCAGAAATCTAAAACTGTGACAATGATTAATTTCAAGGGTCATAATAGTGTTGGCAAAATCAGCTGATCAAACTGGAGCAGCAAGATGTATCAACAGCAGTGAAGCACTGCCCACAGCCCTGAGAGAGTATCAGTGGTATGATGTAGTCAGTCTTTTGGAACCAGGAAAGGGCCACTTCTCCTGCAAGGTGGTTCCTCTTAACCACAAATCAAATGCAGAGATAAGATAGGACTAACACATGCAGTGAGATCTTCTGCATTAGAAATATTGATTCCTGTATTGTGTGCTCAGTCTATGAGGGTGCATATGTTGTCATATCTAATACAATGATGGATCCAGATAGCAATCTGGGCAGGGAAGTTCATTCAGCAGCTTGATCTGGTCCCTCTCTAAAATTGGGCTCTTATCGTGGGCATCCATGAGTGAACCAGATAATTCAGTCAGCAGCTACAAATTGTCTCCACAGTTCATTGCCCCAAAGAAGAGTATCTTAAAGCTTCCAATCCATAGCCTTCCATAGTGGAAGACCAACTGATAGACGACAGGCAATAGAATCCAATATAGCAAGGTTCCTGCAGGGGAGTAGAACTAAATCATTACTAGAGATAAGGATAAATGACTGAATTGACCAAGATCACATAGCCATTTTTTTAAAGATTTATTTATTTCTTTTTTGAGAGGGAGCAGGGGGAAGGACAGAGGGAGAAGGAGACGAGCAGATTCCCCACTGAGCAGGGAGCCTGACGCGGGGCTCCATTCCAGGACCCTGAGATCATGACCTGAGCTGAAATCAAGAGTTAGACGCTTAACCAACTGAACCACTCAGGCAACCCATCACATAGTAATCTTAAACTTATATGCATGTAATAACAAAATGTCAAATTATACAAAATAAGAGTTGACAGGTAAAAAAGGAGTAGACAATACCACTTATTTTACTAAGAAGTTTAGCAGTTGCTTCTAGTAAGAGATTTTAGCACAATACTTCAGTAGTGACTATACTAAACAAAAATATATAAGCAAGGTTATGTAAATTTTGAACAGTATAGTTAACTTCTTTCAATAGGCAGAGTTAGAACTCTGAATTGTATAACTAGAAGTCGATTAAAGCACATAAGAAACTCGTCAGAAAATAAGCCACGTAACCAGGCCATAAAGACTAGTCTCTCCACATGTCAATGGTCTAAAATTCCGCAGACCACATTCTCTGACCACAATAAAATTAACATTCTGTGACCACAATACAATTCAGTTAGAAATACATAAAAATAGCAACAATAGAAGTGACAACTTGTTTTATAAGAAAGATCTGCCAAACATGTATGCAATATATAACTACAAATTTTACAAGTATTTACAGATCAATGGAAAAGAAAGGATAGCTATTTTGTAAAGATGTCATAACCTGTATAGCCTTGTAATATTTATGAACCACTGTAAACTTGAAAACAGAGAAAGTGACAGCACAGATGCCATAGACAGAAGGTTTATGTCCTAAAATTTTGTATGTTGTAACCTCGTCCCCAGTGTCATAGTATTTGAAGGTGAAGTCTTTGGGAGGTGATTAGGTCATGAGGGTGGAGCCCCCATGAATGAGATTGGTGCCTTTATGAAAGAGACCCCAGAGAAAACCCTCACTCCTTCCACTATGGGAGGACACAGTGGGAAGATAGTCGTCTGTGAAGCAGGAAGCAAGTCCTCACCAGACACTGGGTCTGCCAGGAATTTGTTCTTGAGCTTCCTAGTTTCCAGAACTGGGAGAAATAAGTTTCTGCTGTTTATAAAATTGCAAGGACCAGTCTGTGGTATTTTGTTATAGCAGCCCAAATGGACTAAGACAACAGGAGAGGGCAGTTACAGCCTATTCCTACTCATGCATGAACACATAAAATTACTAGCTGTGATTCTGGCAAACAGAAGTGGAGAATGTGTGGAAAAAAAGATAATAAATCATGGTAAAGTTTAATTAATCCCAGAAATATCGCCTCATTGTCATTGAAGAAAATCACTGCAAATCTAGAATTATGTATTCTTTCACCTTATTCACATTGAAAAAACAACTGAGGTAAGATTTGCAACTTCTTGTGGGGAAACTATTGCAAATCTTTTTATTTTGTTCACGTTAAGCAATCGGTCAAGAATTAGGTCTCCAAGGGCACCTGGGTGGCTCAGTTGGTTAAGTGACTACCTTCGGCTCAGGTCATGATCCCAGAGTCCTGGGATCGAGTCCCGCATCGGGTTCCCAGCTCCATGGGGAGTCTGCGTCTCCCTCTGACATTCTCCTCTCTCATGTTCTCTCTCTCTCTCAAATAAATAAATAAAATCTTTAAAAAAAAAAAGAAAGAATTAGGTCTCCAAAATAGATATCTTTAGACATACAAAAATATAAGAATGATTATCATTATTAGGTAATGCTGAAAAAATAGTAAACTGAGATGTTTTATTTTTTAAATAATTAACTTATTTTGTTGGAGAGAGCACGCACAAGGGGTAGGGGGAGCAGATGGAGAGGAAGAGAGAGAATCTCAAGCAGACTCCCTGCTCAGTTTGGGGCTCAGTCCCACAACCCTGAGATCATGACCAGAGTCACAATCAAGAGTTGGATGCTCAAACAACTTGATATATCAGGCTCCCCTTGAGAGAGATGTTTTAAAACCCATGAAATGATAAGCCAAAATGATCATTAGTGCCTGTTGGTTACAGTAATAAACCACTGATTGAAGAATAATAAAATTAACTGTAACTTTATACTTAAAATGTATAGGTAAAAAAATAAATAAATAAAATAAAATGTATAGGTAAAATTATAGAAAATAATAAAAAATGAGGGAGGAATGTTCAGTGCTAAATTATTCTAAGGATATCAGTGTTTTCCTAGGGAGCAGATAGATACCTGAGATTTTGTTATTAAAAAGTAATGTGTGTGTGTGTGTGTGTGTGTGTGTGTGTGTGTGTAAGTAAAGGATAACCAAAATAGAAAAGAAAAAGAAAGAAAGAGGGAAAAAGAGAAAGAAAGAAAAATCCATAGCATTGAAAGTGAAAGAAAGAAAAGGAGGCTATATGGGAGTTTTCTTCATATTGCCTCAATTCTTTCTGTACTTTTTTTTCATCGATGCACCAGAGACATGCATTTGCTGCATATCAATAAAGGATATGTACTGAGTTATTATTGTACAACAAAGAGGGAAAAATAAACTAGTAATATAACTTGGAGCAAATTATGGAAGGTCTGGTGTGATCATGTTAAGAAGATGGAACTTTTATCAAGAGTCAATAGATTGCCATAACAGGATTACCAAGTGGGAAGTAATTTTAACAGATTTCCAACTTTGAAAGATAATTCTGGTGACAAGGGTGGTGACAGAGTGGAGATATGTTCAAGTTGGAGAAAGGAAGACAAATTACAAGGATATGATAAAGTTTTAGGCAAGGTATGATGTAGACCTAAATTAAAATGTTAAGAATGAGTCAAGCAAAGGGGACAAATGCCAAAATTGACTTTCAAGGACTTACTTTCTTCATTTCTCTCTTACAAGATGGCATTTCCAGACTGCTTCATAGCACAGTGGTCATCCTCTATGCACTTGCTGCCTTGTAGTCTAAAGCATCGTATTTGATTTTTATCCATAATATATCTAGATATATCAAACTTCCAGCCACCTTTCTAGAAAGCTGAGTCTTATAGTTGGGAAAAGAAAGACAAGAGCTAACTGACTTTCTAGCATTAATTCCTACCCTTTGAGATGTACAGGGTCTTTTTCTCAAGAGCTTGAAACTTTTGTACCACATAGAGTAGCAATCGCTGTAAAGCTTTCCATTAAGTATGCTTCATCTGGTATCAATAGAACTTTGTGCTATGAAGTAACTGTCTTGGCTGAAATCCATCCAATTTTATTTTCCATTCAAATATGTGTTGTAATCAACACCTGAAGATGTTATACAAATAAATAAATTTGAAACCTGGTTAAATTCATGTAAAAAACACTGAATGAAAACACAAACTTCACAGATAGGCCTGGAGAATACATTTATTTTGTAAACCGAATGTAGCAAATGTTTCTTTTTCCTCTTCAGTAGGAAGTTGGGCAATAATACAATTATAGCAGGATTCTTTTTTATATAAATTTCCAGTGGTATGTACTAGAGGGAAAAAAACACCTGTTAAAGGAAAAAAAAAAGAGAGAAAGAGAAACATGCTAAATTAATTGGAATTAAAAATAAGGAAGACTCATCAGATCATCTGGTCCTTTCTTTCCACAACTGAATCCAGGGAGATTTTAAGTCCATATCTATTTGCACAGGAATCATAAACTCTGCATAATATTTTATAAACATTTCCTTAAGCTCACTAAAAAAGTGTGTAAGGTCTTTATTTTGGACTCTTGAAAAATCATATTGTTCTTGTAGTTTGTCTTTTAGGAGCTGAAAGTCAAAACATTGATCAACAACTTGGGTATGCATATTTAAAAGACATTCTCTGAAATGACTAATAAGTGCATTATTTATTACATTGGACTTTATAATTAATAGATCATCAAACTCTTAGTGACAGACTCTTATTAACTAAATTCACAAGATTGGTCAATAAGATAATTTGTTAAGTTATATAATTTGTGGTAAAGCATTTTAAGTAGCTAGTTTGTATTTAGACTCAAGACTAGCTTATAGATGATGCTGAATTAATTGTAACATATTCAGGGCATCTGTTTTCCTTGTAGAGAAGGAGGCGAATACCTGTGCCCAAACTCTATACCTACTCTCATGGATGTGCATGTGAGCGTGTGCATATGTATGCATGCATGCACACGCACATGCGCATGTGCACGCACACACATACACACATACACACTAGCCAGGCTTGATTCAGTCTCTTTTGCCCGTTTGCTCTTTCTCTTTTCTGCATGAAGTGCTTTCTCAGTCTCATAAAACTTGCTTCTCTAAATACTACTTTGTTGTGCTACCCCTGGGTCTTAAGTTAATGTATTATTTCTTCAGAATTTTTAATAACACTGATTAAATCTGGGAGACATTCTGCCCTCATCCAATAAATGCAGAATTAGTTAAAGCTGGAGAACTGCTTTCTTTTTCTAATCTCCAAATCCTTGATGGGAGGGGTCATCTATCACAGTAGAAGTCTCTATTCTATGATAATTAGAAAAAAAAGAGAGACCAAGACTAAGAATGGATCAGAATCATCAGAAATAGAGCCATGACAAATCTTTCTCTATTAGGTGTCGATGTTATTGATAGCTTCCTTGAATATCATGTTCTCTGTGCTAACTTTGTAATTATGCAAAATTTTGACACCGCGTCAATTTCCCAAGCACACGTACCTGTTCAAAAGAGAATGCACTCACTGGTTAATCTAGATATACACACACATTTTTTAACTCCAAGTCCTAGATTCTTTCTACTCCACCAGTGATTAAAAGCATATGCCAAGAGTTTTCTGTATTCCAAAAAAATACTAATACACTGTATGCTTTTGTGTATTACTTTTCAAATATATTTGGATGTTACTGTAATTAATAGAATAAAAATAACTTAGTGTATTGCTGAGTACACATTATGTTTAACTGTATGTTTTAAAAAATAATACAGGCTAAAAGTACAACATTTTTTTCAGGATTTGAATATTATTTTAATTAAAAAGTCCCCTCTTGTCTGAAAACACTTGAAATCATTGCCAAATACCATTTTATAATAGCACTTAACACTATTTTGCAGCTTTTTATTTGACCATTTCTTACACGGTGTTGCCCCACCAAGATCCACGTATCCCATTTTGCTACCTTTATTCACTAACAACCATTTCCTCTAATCTCAGAAGAAGCAAAGACTTTAACCTGACTCATTCTATCTTTAAAAAAATTCCACTTAAGAACTGATCTCTAGGATACAGGATTTTTGCCCAAAAGCAGCATCTTTACCATTGTATCCCAAAGCATGTGACACAGAGTAGACTAATGACTAACAACTTTTCAGGGACTCCTTCAAATATATATGCACCTTGAAATCTTTGAAACAGGGAGTCAGAATATTATGCTGTTACTGTTTCTGTTACTAACTCACAGCGAGATTTTCCTCTCAAGCTGTTTTCCCATCTGCATAATAATATTTTTGAGCATTTACGGTATGGCAATCATGGTTATAGTATTTTTCTGAGTTTATACATGAAGTTCATATCTGCTCACTTGCCAAAACAGTGACCTCATGAGGGGTGAGATTTGGTAACCTATGAAAAGGACTGCTTTGGTTTTCTAAAACTTACCTTACGAAGAAGATTAGGTCCATTTTTTTTTCCTATGGCAATGACCTCTAGGAAGCTATGTACAAAAGGAAAATCTTTGGCTCAGTTATGAAGGATCACTAGTGTGGCAGAGCTAAAATCAGATACCAATAAAAATAACTCAGAGAGCTGGAATCTCAATGTTTAGACAGTTAACTCTAAACCACCCTTGTCCTCAGGAGTCACTCTGCAGCTGCTAGAATATTACTACCAGGACTTCTGCTCAGCCATTTGAATAGCTTGGCCCTTCCTGGTTCTGAGGCTAATGTACACAAGAAGGAAATTCATAATATAACAAACAGATCAAAACAGTCATTTGACATTTTAATTTTAAAGGAGATGTACTTATTATACATTTTAAAACAGTTTGAAAAGTGATAAAGTGAAAAGGAGAAGTACCGCCCACTGGATCTCTTATCCTACTTCTTTGAGGTCACCATTTTATTCGAGATGTTCTCTCTCATTTGCACTCTATTCACATATATGAAAAATATATAAATATACACAAAAGGAAGTCAAATATGGAATTTTAAAACTTGTTTTATTTATTTATGTGTTGGCTCTATTTCCATGTCAGTATATATAAATTCATCTAATTGTTTAAGGCTGCATGATATTACATTACATGGATGGATCATCAGTGCCAAAATTAAATTAATCAATTGAATACTGAAGTTGTGCTGTTTCCAGCACAACATTGCGACAGCAACATTTTTATACATGTATCTTTATCAGCAAATGTATTCAGTGATAAGTTCCTGAAAATAGAATTGCCGGGTCAGAATCAATTCATCGGTGAATACTATCAAACTTTAAAATTTTACCTATCAGTATAAGTTAAAACATGTTCTTATTATAGTATAAACTTTCTTTTTTTAATTGTTAATGTTGATGAAGTAAATATTAATATTCCACAGTGAAGAATCATTCAGTTCATGCATGTTCACTACCATAACAACTAACATAATAAAAAGTAGCAGCTTTAACGGAAGAGATGGTAAGAATAAGCCAGCTCATGCCACATTTTCACCAGCTTAAAATTGTTTGCTCTCAAAGATGTCATTAATGAACTTCTTCCTATATATTTTTGGATGAGTGACAATATCACGAAGTCATGTTATATGACATATGACATATATCTCACGATATATGATAGTCATATTATAAGTTGTATTATAAGGTAAAAGTATTTTCCAGAAAGAGACAAATAAAAGAGAAATATGTAAACAGTGGGTTTTGTGCAACTTCATCACTGAAACTGTGTGCTCAGAATGGCTCATCCCAGATATAGTTAAATATACTTTATGTATTAAGTCGAACCATATGAAATTGCCATAATCATAGTCACAGGTCAAATGGTGACAGTGCGGCAATTGCGAATGGCCCAGCCTGGTAAAATCAGTGATGCCAGACCCTACAGTAGTGGCCAGGGTATTCTAAAAAGCATTTGAAAATTCTACCAACTCAAATTCTGTGTTCTGGGTACTAGAGTTGCTCCCCACTGTGCCATAATTCATACTACCTCTATGACATTACTCTTAAGCTTCCTGCTTAGTATTCCAACTTAGTTCTCATTAGGCCAGGTGCCACACCTCCTTCAAGCTTCAGTTCAAATCCCACTTCCTCTGTGGGATCTTCTGCACTATGTCTCTCCTTTAGTCCCAAATCTCTCTTCTAATCCCATCTGTATTCACTTTCTGCAATGGTAAAGTAACTATGAATACCCAACTTACTAAAGAGGTGTCTTATAAATAAATATGACTTTTTTCTCTTGTGGATATCTTTAGATGTTCCTTTGATTTCAGCTATTTCTCATGATTTTTTTTTTTTTATTTTGAATGAGTCTTTCATAGTATGAGTTATAAATCAGCTGAGAATAAAATTAATTTCTGGGAGCAGGGAATATAAGTGGACAGTACTCAAGTGACTTGCAACTCCTTTGCGTCTTCACATAAGTTCCAACAAATGGGTCCACTCTCAGTGTATTCACATTGGACAAAAAGACCACAGCTGCACCTGGGGAGGTCTGGGAGAACCCTCATGCCTATATCATGGGAATGGCCTATCCCCATGTTCCTATGCAAACTATAATACTTAGATACTTCATTTTCTTAAGAGGATATGTTCTTCCAGATTCATCCTCTACATTTCTTGTCCAGCCATATGCCCTAGGAAGCTGATAACTATGGGCTCTATTTATGGCCTTCCTTGCCCTCTGGCTTCTGGTTGAAGAGAGCAGAGTACAGGAGGATACACAGGTTTGTATATTTATGTCCTACCTCGCACACATTCTGCACTCTGGGTGATGGTTTATCAGTTCCTAAGTTCTCTACCAGATTCTGTCACGGAGCTACTTTTCCACTGCTGTCTTTCTAGATTTTGGCAGCAAAATTTTCTCTCCTGGCTTCTCCCGGCTAAGAGATTTTAACTTATCCCTGCTGTTGTAGTATCTGGGCACTTCACCATTCCTTATCAGGTCCTTCATCCATGCACACAGCTCTGTAAGGCAAATGTACCTTTTATTAGGCTCTTTTCAGATCAACTCTTTGAATGTGCTATTGACTTCTTTCTTGGACTTTTACTGACAGAAATCAATATTTGGTATAGGTATATGATCTAATCGTTATTTTCAAGTACTTGAGCCAGAACACTATCAGTGCCACTCCAATTCTCATCCACAGTCATCTTGTTTTTATTAAAGTACACATCTTCCTGAACTACATTATGATTTTCTTGGTGGCAGGTATTCTGTCTTATAGCTCTTTGTGCTTCTGATTTAGATTCAAATATATTAAATTAAAATCATATTAAAATAATGTTAACAAGAAAAAAATAAGGCAGTGAATTAATTCATACTATATTGTGAAATGTACCCAAATATGTCATTAATAGTAAATAGGCAGACTATGAACATAGTGACACTGGCCTTTAGAGCAGAAAAGAATAGTGACTTTGAACTGACATAGTTCAAAGAAATTCAACTATGTAATTGAAAACAAAACATTTTTCCTTCTGACAGTCCCATTTGTTTTAAGATAATTTATGCAAACTTAAGTTTGGATAATTTCAAGGAGTCTTTTAAATAGATTTTACAAAGCTGGTTTATTGCTTTCTAAATATCCAAAAGCTATTTTACGATGTTAAGATTGTATTCAATTTTCTTTGGATCTCTAATCATTGCTTAAGCTGAAACATCCTGCCTACTGCAGTATGCTAACATTTTACAAGCTCCTTTTTAGCTCTCAGTGCTATGTCAAGCACTGGAAATTCAAAAAGTAAGTCACAGTTCTGACATCAAGATGTTCTAAACCTTAAGGCCAGGATGAAAGCAGGATCCCCAACATAGCCTGAAGTGGTCCAAAGACATCTCCTAGAAGAAGAGATCTCAGTTCATATTTGAAGCATAGATAGAAGTTGGTCTTCAGAATAGGCTAATAAATTGGGTGGCCGTTCAATCTAATAACCTTGAAATATTTGACAACATTTACTTTCAAATTGCTGAGTGGTTCGGACCCCAGAGACACGGCTCAGATTTCCCCGGGTTCAAATTGTGACTCTGCTCTTACTAGCTGTGTGACTTTGGGCAAGTTACTTAAACTCTATGGGTTTCAGTTTCCTCATCTATAAAATAGGGAATATAGTAATAACTCCAACCTCACAGATATTTTTATAAGGATTAAAATAATTAACACATGTAAGAACTTAGAACAGTTCCTGCCACAAAGTAAGTGCTCATCAGAGCTGGCCATTACCATTTATTTTCAGAAGCTGGCTAGATACTCTCTGTGTGATGCTCCAGAAGCATCCAGCCTCTCCTTTGTTGGCCTGAACAGTTCAGCTCTGTTCCAAGTTTTCTTTCACACAGCAAATCAAAATCCTTGCATTTTCCCGGGCTCATTGTTTTTAGAAAGCAGTTTAGAACTCTTGATTTTAGACATTGCCCCTGAGGAGCCTCATATTTACTCCCGTCTCCAGTGTTTCAGTGTTTCTTTGGACTATATATTATTCTTTCTTGTAAATTCATTTTTTTTTCTTCTTCCATGTTCCAATTTCAGTGATGATGTCTAGTTCCATATAGATTGGGACCCTAGTGATAATCTGACGGGTCTGCTCACTAGGAGTTAGGCAAATCCCTGTGTGACCATGAGTGAGGGAAGTCAGAAGGGCTGTAGGAATATCATGAACGAGGAAGTGGGTAGGATGAAGGGGAGGGTCTTAACATGTGAAAGAGAAGGGGCTGATTTTTTTTTTTTTTAAGTTAAGTACTTCAAGTTGGACTCAATAATCTCTTTAGGTTTGCTTTTTAGTCCTAAGACACTCTGACAAATTTCTGTTTGCTCACAAGTCGGTAGCCTCATGCAAATGTGGGGTAACTGACCCTTGAGCACATAATTGCCCTATTGTAACTCCCTAATTCATTTTTGCACACGTTGAAATGCTAGAGGTATTTTGTCTGATTGACCCTGGAAGTCATGTATTTGTATGCATCTGGCAAGGCACATGATAGAATAAAAAAATCTCCTTCACCAAAATAAATTATTCAAGAGGAAGGCTTTCATAATTCCTATTCATTTCCTCAATTCCTGTACCCAAGAGAGGTCCAGAGCAGACATTGAAAACATGCTCGTTAAAAGATTGACTGAATGAATGAGTTAATAATTTCCCTCCCCCAAAAAGTGAGCCAGCCTCCCATTTTTTAGTTTATATGGAAAATTAATCTTTTACCAAAGCCTCTAACTCAGACTGTGTTTAACATTCCATTAAACAAGGGAAAGAAAGCCTTGTCATTGCCAGAGTAGTTTGCAAACTTTCTCTTCCTGCAAAAGGGAAAGTAATCAGAAACAGCAAAAGGTGGAAAATGTAGGTAATTATTTGTCCCATGCAGGTTGTTATTCTCCACCATGAAGAGAACAGCATGTCCTCTAACCACAAAGTAGTTGAGAATCAACTTCTCAAAGCAAATACTGTCCCATCAATCAGCAGCATTTGGTTGAGATGTGCGTGCATATTCCAGGCCTCACAATGTGAAGCAACAGAGTAGATGCTCATCAAGAAAAAGGAGGCCTGGGAGTTAGGCTTATTTTTAGAAAGTTAACTACAAGTATATAAGCAGCATTATTATTTTTTTATAAAATCTTTTTTATTTTTTTAAAGATTTTATTTATTTATTTGACAGAGAGAGAGAGAGACAGCGAGAGCAGGAACACAAGCAGGGGGAGTGGGAGAGGGAGAAGCAGGCTTCCCGCTGAGCAGAGAGCCCAATATGGGCCTTGATCCCAGGACCCTGGGATCATGACCTGAGCCGAAGGCAGATGCTTAAGGACTGAGCCACCCAGGCACCCTATAAGCAGCATTATTGCTGTGAAAAAAAATATAAGTGAAATCTTCACAGGAAACATCCAGTCTTCTCTAAAGACGTCGAGAAGAAATCAATAATTTATAATAGCAATACATGGTGTTAACCATTTGCCGCATGATATTCTAGCAGCTTTACAAATATTGTTATTTATTCTTCATAATACATGAGGAGGTTCTACTATTACCACCACTACATGATAAAACTGAAGCAAAAATGTTTAGAAACTCTCTCAGGGTCTCCCAACTAGTGAGCAGCAGTCTCTACACAAACCCAGGCATGTTTGTCCTATGTTTATGGGCTTAACTACTATACTAGAGAGGAGATATATATATATGGTATGATACTTAATAAATTAGTAAATTATCATAAACATAATAAATACTTAAGTTGTAAAAACCAGTTTTACCTCTGAAGCTTCTGAACTAAATCAATTGATAATGTTGAGCTCCTAGCAAATCAATTTAACAAATATATGCACCAGTCACTGTGTCTAGCATTGTGGAATTTCACAGTGATGGATAAGGAACCAACTCTGGGTCCAAGAATGCACAATGAAGCGTAAGAGGCAGGTGCATTTAATCAATGGTAACAAGAGTCAGATTAAATAATGCCATAATAGAAATATTTTGTGATGTGGGAGGGAGGTCAGTGTTAGGAACGATGGCAGTAGTGTCAGAGGCATTTTACTGAAAATAAAAAGATATTTAAGACTAATCTTTTTTTACTAACTAGCAATCTGAGTTTTGGTTACCTTATATGTTACC
>CM052898.1:124876247-124891192 GCA_028534135.1 Potos flavus
ACAAATTTTAGGATTGTTTATTCCAGCACTTTGAAGAATGCCGGTGGAATTTTGATTGGGATGGCATTGAAAGTATAGATTGCTCTGGGCAGTATAGGCATTTTAACAATGTTTATTCTTCTGATCCATGAGCATGGAATGTTTTTCCATCTTTTTGTGTCATCTTCAATTTCTTTCATGAGTGTTCCTGGTTCCTTGAGTACAGATCCTTTACCTCTTGGTTAGATTTATTCCAAGGTTTCTTATGGTTCTTGGTGCTTTTGTATCAACATGAATGGGACTGGAGGAGATTATGCTCAGTGAAATAAGTCAGGCAGAGAAAGTCAATTATCATATGGTTTCACTTACTTGTAGAACATAAGGAATAACATGGAGGACAGTAGGAGAAAGAAAGGAAAAGTGAATTGGGGGAAATCGAAGAGGGAGATGAAGCATGAGAGACTGTGGACTTTGAGAAACAAACTGAGGGTTTTGGAAGGGAGGGGGTGGGGGGATGGGTGAGCCTGGTGGTGGGTATTAAGGAGGGCACGTATTGCATGGAGCACTGGGTGTGGTGCATAAACAGTGAATCTTGGAACACATAAATAAATAAATAAATAAATAAATAAATAAATAAATAAATACATGTGGGAGAAAAAAAAGAAATAAGGCACAGCCCAAAAGAAATAAAAAAAGCCACTATCACACAGATGGCAAAAGGAAAAATAGTTACACTGGACCGCATCCAAATAAAAAACTTATGTGCATCAGAGGACAGTAACAATAGAGTGAAAAGACAACCCAAAGAATGAAAGAAAATATTTACAAATCATATATCTGATAACGCTTTAGTATCCAGAATATATTTTTAAAAACTCTTACAACTTAACAAAAATAAAACATTCTAACTAAAAATGGGCAAAGGATTTGAGTAGACTTTTCTCCAAAGAAAACTACAAATGGCCAATAAGCACATAAAAAGATACTCAGTATCACTAATCATTAGAGAAATGCAAATCAAAACCACAATGAGATACTATTTCACACCTTTGAGGATGGCTATAATAAAAATAAACAAACAAAACCAGAAAATGAGTGTTAGCCAGAATGTGGAGAAACTGGAATCCTCAAACATTGCTGGTGATAATGTAAATATATACAACCATGGTGGAAAACCATATGGCAATTCCTCAGAAAATGAAACATTGTATTTCCATATCATCCAGCAAATTTGCTTCTGGGTCTGTATCCAAAAGAATTGAAAAGCAAAGACTCCATAGTTATGTGTGTACTCATTCATCATAGCATTATTCACAATAGCTAAAGCATGGAAGCAATCCAAGTAGATAAACAAAATGTGGCATATACAGACAGTGGAATATTAGTCAGCCTTAAAAATGAAGGACATTCTGACATATGCTGCAATATGGAAAAATCTTGAAGACATCATGTTAAGTGAAATAGCCGGTCATAAAAAAGACAAATACTGTATGATGAAGACATCATGTTAAGTGAAATAGCCAGTCATAAAAAGACAAATACTATATGATTTCACTCATATGTAGTACTCACAGTAGTCAAATTCATAGAGACAGAAAGTAGAATGGTGGTTGCCAGGGTCTAAGGGAAGGAGGGAATGGGGAGTTAGTGTTTAATGGGTATAGAATTTCAGTTAGGGAAGAAAAAAAATTCTGGAGATGGATGACGGTGATGGTTGCAAAGAGTGCGAGTGTATTTAATGTCATAGAACCATACACTTTAAGTGATTAATATGATATATATATATATATATATATATACATATATATATATTTTATGACAACTAAAAATATTTAAAAGTTTTAAAAGTCAAGATCAAAGAATGAAGGACAATTTACATGGCCTTCCCTCCACCCTCTAAAATAGTAAAAAGCGAAGAAATAGCTAATATTGATTGATGCATACACTGAGGAGGCAAAAAAACACATCTACTAACTTAACTGGAAATCTATGACTTCTCCCCTTGTGTCTTCACCATTGGCAAGATTTCTTTTGTATTTTATACCCAACAAGGGTTCAGAATGCACTAGTGATTCAATAAGAGTTTAATAAGGAATTACTTCTGTGTACCTGGGTCTCTGCTTTGTGCTGTAAAATAACTAAAATCAATTGTCTTGTAACATGGTGATCCTTCCAGAGGGTATTCAAATGTTATCACTCTGGATATGGTAGAGTTAACTTGAATTGTTAAACTAAGTCTTCTTTCCTGCTACCTGTTTTCTTCTGATAGTAGGTTCTTTAAAAAACATGTGAAAATCTGTTATTCTGATAGTAAACATCACATCTGACATAGTCACATAATGTTAAATTGGAAGGTATTCTAGATCAATTGCCATTAGTGCCTTTGTAATGGAAGTTCTTAAAAAAATCAGATGAAATTTAAAATTGATTTTGTGACCAGGGCTCTGAGTCATAGGATCTAATAAAACAAAAAACATTCTGATATTTATACTTAGGACCTAAATCTGACACACTGTCTGATTTAGTATATAAATCTAAACAGCAATATTTGACAAAAATAAATATATATACGCATAAATACACAGACAGAGAAAAATTACACATATCTGATCCATTCATTCTCTGATGATCTTTTTTCATCTTAGGTGTCAAGAAGCAACAAAATTTCAGTTTATGTATGTTCCCATAGGAAAAAAATTACCTAGGATACCACACCAAGCTTCTGAAAAGACCTCATTCAAACAGTCCAGGACTTACATCAGTCTGCAAATTCCTTCTCAAACTGTGTTGCACTATTATTCTTTATTCATCTTCTCCTCCAAATAGAACTACCAACCTACCATTCCTGAAGAAGCTCCCAAATGTCTAATCCCTAGACCTATTAATTCTGCCTGACTGAATATAACCCTATGTATCTAAATTCTACTCTTCTACATCCAATGCATTATAATTATCTTGCTTAGTATCATACTAGGATATAAGAAGAGAATCTATGTATTATGGTGTCTTTCCACCATTTGTTTACAAATTAATACTACATATTCTATGGCATTTATTAAAAACATACAAATAGGAAGTAGACAGACATTTCAGCTGCCTAGGAATCTGGAAATCTATGTTCTACACAATTCTATGTACATATATCTTTCCAGAAGTGAAAAAAGCTTAATGAAAAAATTAATCATTGTCAGTTTGCTCCTCTAGAAATTTTGATCCGGGAAGAGTAAAAAGAAACTGTGTATATACAAATATTGTTGTTTGTTTATTCCACACTTATTGAATACCACACATATACCTAAAATTATAGAAGGCAATGGAAGTGATGGAAAAATACAGAGGTCAGTTACAAATTTCATTCTCTAGGAGTAAAGGAGGCAGAACCATAATACAAGGTCAAAAGCAACACACTGTAAAAAAAGAGATGGCTGTGGAGCTAAAAGGAAGAAGAGAGGTTGTGTTAGCTGGGAGGATCCCGGAAAGTTTCATGTTAAAACGAGATGTTTCCATTTGTCTTCAGCAAATGTCAGCCACAATGGAAATACATTAAGACAGCTAAGTATAAAACCCTTCAGCACTAATCTGTTTCCATGGTGTCAATTCTATATGTTTATATAGATCTTTTCCTTGGTCTCATGAAAAATATTTTAATAAATCTATGCAAACAAAATCATTGAAAGCCACGTTTGCCAAAGCACTCATGTTCTTAGATATTAGTGATTTGGAAGATCATAGTGTATATTCCCACCCTGAACTACCTCTCTCTTAGAGATTTGGGGAATTATTTTCAGACTATTCCGCCTTGGAAACTACTGATGCTGTATGATTTCATCAGCACAAAATAGTTTCATGAGTAGGAAGGTGCTTATTTCAGGAGCTTAGTTTTGTCTTTCACAAATTTGAAGGGTTAGAGGTCAGTTTATGAACCAAATATAGTTTATTTCAGGATGTTTCTTGCCTTTAGAGTATTTCTGAAAAGATATACTCCAGAATCTGTGCTTTCCTTTTTTACATGAATATATGGATTCCTGTGGTGAAGAGAGAAGCAACAAAGAAATACTGTTCAATTAATAAATCCTGGAATGTTGCTGTTAATAAATACAGTATTTATATTAAAAGTGAAGCAAAGCAATGAATTTAATAAAAAATAACTTAATACATGTTTATTTAGTTTCTATAAGGTTCCACAGTTTGAGGCATGGTGGACACAGCCAATGAAAAAGGCGAACAAGGTCCTTGTTCTCCATGCATCTCATGTTCTAGATGTGTGAGATATGGGTTATGGGCAGAGGGGATATAATAGGTAGGAGAAGAGGTAAAATACATTTGATTAACAAGTAAACACATTTCAAAACATAATTTCAAATATGATAAGTGCTATGAAGATAGTAATGGAACATGACCTGATAAAGAATTAGAAGGGACTTTAGGTGGGCAAGGAAGGAAGACATATATAAAAGGTGATATTTGACCTGATTTGTAGGTTTTCAATTTACAAAATAACAAGCTCTGTAAAAATCTAAGCAGAAAAGCAATAAGGGCGAAGATCCTAAGGTTGAAAATAGTCTGGAAGATTCTAGAAGAAAAAAAAAAGGCTAGAATAAGAGAGGAATGGTAACTTGGTAACTGAGGCTTAGAATACTACAAAGTGAAGCTGTAGGGTTAAGGAAGATCACTTAGGTTTGTATAGTGTATATAAGCAGGCTGGATTTTATTTCTCAAAGCCCTGATTTGAAACCATGGTAAGGATTTTTGTATACCTTTTATACATTAGTGAAATGACTACTTTATTTTTATATTTATTCAAAAGCCATCCATTTTTTGAGGAACACATACATGCTAGAGTCTGGAGTTGGGGGAGAGAAGGTAAACAAGAGGACAGATTTGGTACTTACTGCATAAGAATTTATACGGTTATAGAAGAGAAAGTGCTAGAAGCCCTGGGTATATTATATTTATAACGTCTTATGGATATTTTAAGGACTGATTTATTTTCCAGTTGGTAATATCCTTGCATATAGCATAGCATGTAAATTGAGCCTGGAAATATAGGTATGAATTGAGCATGTGGAAATAGAAGGTGGAAGGTGCTTAAAAATGGTATTAAGATGAAAAGAAAAATACAGAACCTTTTCTGGAACACAGCAAACAGCAATCACAATAAGGCATTGTTGATACAGTGCCCACATATGAGGCAATGAAGGGAAATATATCCATTCATTTATTCAGAGAATATTAATTAAGCAAGTACTATGTGGGAGGTACCAAACTAGCTACTGGTGAACAATAGTGAATAATAAAGTCGTTTTTATGGAGCAGTCCAGTAGAGGCGACAGAAAACAAACAAGTAAATACAGACTACAAAGTTGTGATGAGCACTTCGGAGGAAAATAAAGCTGAGATAAAGGAAAGGCAGTTCAATAAATGGTTAAATTTGTACAAAGAGTGATCAAGAAAGGCCTCTCTAAAAGTGACATAATAGCAGAGACCGGAAGGACACAGGAGAGTAACTCATCCAAACATCTCAGTACCAGTCATCAAAGAAGAGGAGGCTATAGGCAGAAATGCCCAGAAGGAGGAGCGTATGTGAAATGTTCAAGAAAAAGTATAGAGATTGGGGTAACCGAAATACTGGGAGTGAGCTGGAAAGTGATAGGAGATGAGGTCAGAAAGGTGAGGGGGGAGGGACAGAATCGAGACATGGGATATATAGTACCTCATAGATGATACCAAGTTGGAAAGGCCCAGGAGAACAATGAATAGTAGAATGTTTCATTATCAAGAGACACTGTGACTATTGTGTTGAGCAGAACCAAAAATGATAGAACAGAATCAAATGGAGCAAATAGGAGGCTATTGCAGTTATTGAGGTGAGTGATGGTGGCCTGGAGCTGGGTCTTTATGGAGGAAGTGATGAGAATGGAACAAATTCTGAAAATACTTTTAACTGACAGGATTTGATAATGCAAATACTGGGCAAAAGAGAAGTCAGACTGACACTAATATTTTTTACCCCAAGCAACTGGAAGAATGGGGTTGCCATTCATTCAGATGAAGAAGACTCCAGGAAGAACAAGTATTTGTTAGACTGTCTAGATGTCACTTTTAGATATAGTAAGTTTGAAATGCCTATCTGTAACTAAACAGAGATTTTGTGTAGGCAGCTGAATCTATGGGTCTAGAGTTCAGGGAAGATGGGCTGCAAATAAAAATTTGGGAGTCATCAGGAGTTACATGATATTTAATGCCTTATGACTGGAGTATAATAACCACGGGATAAGTCTACATGAGAAAGGAAAGTCAAAGATTGCATCCTGAAGCAGTGCAAAATTTAGAGTCCAGGGAGAGGAGGTAGAAATCAGCCAAGGAAAGGGGTGCTACTGAGGAAGAAAATAATAGAGTCAAAAAGAATTAGTGCCCCAATAACTAAATGAAGTAAAGAGAGTGTAATCAACTGTGACCAACGCTTTCAAATAATTTGAGAACTAAAAAGTGACCATTGGATTTAGCAATGGGGAGGTAATTAGTAACCTTGACAAGAGCAGTTTGAGTGGACTGGTAATAATTAAAACCTCACCAATGTAGGATCAAGAGAGAAAAGATGGAAAAGAATTAGTGAAGGTTAACTCCTCTGAGAAGTTTTGTTGTAAAAGATGGCAAAGAAACAGAACAGTAGCTGGAGGAGGATATAGGGCCAAGAAAAGTTTTGCCTGAGATGGGAGAAAATTTAGTCTAGCTGTGCGCTGCTGGCCATGGTCCAGTTGAGAAAGAGAAATTGATGAGATAGAACAGAGAAAGAAAATTGCAGAAGTGATGTATTTGAGTGCTCCAGAGAGTTGGTGTCTAGGGCCCTGATGGTTTATCCATACTAGTAGGAACGAAAGCCATGTATATTGGTACTAATATAGGGGAGTAGATAGTAGGTAGGGTAGTAGAAACCTGTAGAAAGTCTTCTTCTTTTAAAGAGTCATTTATTTATTTATTTTAGAGAGAGAGAGTGAGCCGAAGGAGGGGCAGAGCAAAAGGGAGAGAATCCTGGAACAGACTCCCTGCTGAGCCAGGGCTAGATCCCGTGACCCCAGATCATGGCCTGAGCTGAAATCAGGAGTCGGCCACTCAATTCACTGAGCCACTCAGGTACCCCTAGAAAGTCTTTTCTAATTGCTTTTTTCTGCTCAGTGAAATAGAAAGCAATTTAATTGGCTGAAAGTACAGAAAAAAAAAGGTGATTATAGTGGTTAGAGGAGAGAGATTTAAAAGAGTAAAGGATTAAGAGGGAAAAAAAATCGCTAAACGGATTATGGGTCAGGAGAAAATGTCTGCTTGAGATTATCAGGTATGCATGTAAAAGTGGTATCATTGAGTAAAGTGTGTGTTTTTCTCCAGTATGATGCAGGATCAGTTTAAGTGGAGCATTTAATTTAATGAAATTTAATTTTATAAAATTAATATAATGTGAGGGGCAGTATTATGCATGAATGGATTCTAAGCAAGGTAAATATATTGGGTGTAGAAGTACAATGAAAAGCTGATAAGTTCTAAAAAGTATAATTCCTGGAATATTGTTGGAGGTTGAATACAAGGGAGACTGAGATCTAGACCTTGTGGATATTGAAGATGTTGCCATTGTTGATATTCGATAAAGTTTAGTTGTTTCCCTCAAAGTGTGTAGTCAAAGTGGAATGGAAATAAGATCATTTGGTGAGGAGGTAAGAAAAATGAGAGTAAAAAATGATTAGCTGCCAGTATGAGAAATAATGACCACAGACGCAATCTTAGAGTGAGATGTTCTGAAACTTTTAAGAAGGAAAGTGGCATGATCAGTACTTTGAAACAGGTTTTCAGAAAGGAACATGGAAAGTGAATGAAAGTAGATAGAGATTGAAGGCAGGAGAAAAAAATGAGCAGTCTGCTGGTATAATTCAGAGCAAACATAAAAAAAAGAAATGCAGAGGCAAAAACTGAGAAGAGGTTGGGTTGCGTTCTGTTCTGAATGTAAAGCAGCTTGTGGACTGGTTGCATTGCCCCAAGAATTTGGCTGTCAAACTGGTAGATAGGCATATAAATAAACAATTTTGATCAGACATAATAACTGCTGTATCAGAGGTATGCATGAAATGTTATGTAGACACAGAGAGGGATTCAATAAGTCAGATGGTTGGCTATGAGCAAAGATTAGGAATAAAGGGAAAATGTAAACACATAAATTGTTAGCTAAAAGATGAGTGGTAATTGTCCAGGTAGAGGAGATGGACTGAGTGTGCTAAGTCGGAAGAAGAGCAAGCTTAAAGTCCAAGGAGTGTAAAGAAGATGACATGTGGGGCGTGTAGTGCTATTTTGGATTAGCATGAGCACAGGTCAAGCTTCCCAATCCCTGGAAGGGACAGGGTAGGAAATAAGGCTACACTTCAAAGTTAAAGCCAATTGTGCAGTACTTTGAATGCTGAGCTAAGGGATTTGGACTTTTTTATTCTGTATCCAATGAAAATTCACTAAAAGTTTCCAGTGTATACTTCGAGAGGTTTTGTGTGTCTGTAAGTTTGTGTGCAATAAGCATGTGCATATATGTCTGTTGAAGAGAGTGCGTGATGTTTCTTTTCATGAAAAAGCCAGCACTTATTTGATAACATTTTGATCTCCCATGAATTGAATGACAACACAAAGCTGGGTTGTAGACACAATATTGGCCCAGTAGAGAGTGAAACTAGTCTTCCATTTTAGTAGTCCAGTTAGAAAAAATGATCTCATCACTATCACGCTTCAACAAATGAAAGTGATCGGTATTTATGTGATAGGAGCAAAACCAGAACCTGGCCAATATCAGCCGACGTTTTAGTTTCTCTTTGAGTCCAGGTCTGCGTCTGTGTCAGGGCCAAGCTTGGGGGATGGGCATATTTGATAACTCCAAATCTCATTCCATATCTGTGACTGTGTTAAGAAGTAAAAAGGCAAACTGTAACTAAAATGTCACTGTTAACATTTGCATATCAAAAAATAAAATTGGCTATCCTCTTTTATCAGCTCAGAAACAAAATGTAAAATCTGGTTGCCCAAAACAAAAGTTGGTCAATATACTAGCAGGTCAACACCTAGTAAGTGAACAATGGTGCTGAATGCTGTACCTCTATACTGATTTTCAAGGATAGCATAGAACATTGCCATCTGCTCTGCTTAGCATATTTTTTTTATATTCAGTTCTTACTGAATGTATTTCATTTGAATTCAGAGGAATAAACCAAAATGTTAAGACAAAGCCAGAAAGTCTTCCCTCTGTTTATATGTTTATGTAATTTTTGTGACAAAATGTTGTGACAAACCCATGGCTCACATGGGTGCATGAGGTTTAAGTGGTTTCATCTCAAACTGGAAGCAGATGTGAGGACGAGTGAAGTGACCAAATGCAGTATTTCAAAACCAAAACAAAACCACGGTTCAGTGTCTTCGTCTCTGCAAAGCACCAAAATGATGTGTTTCAAGGATCAGCAAAGGTCCGAATGAAACTTGTCTTCATTGGGAATTGGGATTGAATCCAAGACCAGCAAAGAATTCAGTCATCAAGGGATTAGCATGAAGCATTAGCACCATAGGTTCCAGAGGAAACAGTTAGGTATTGACCAAAACACACAGAGCCTGGTGATTAACCATGTTGAGATCTCTTCACCTTCTACAAATACTATACTCATAAGCATTTTAATATTCTGCCCCTTTTATATTCCCCACGAAACTATTTTCTCTTTCCCCTCTTTGGTTTCATCTCTGCCTATCACTCCTGATCCGGCTCGTATTCATTTATGATATCATACTTGCCACGATCTTTAGAGATCATGTAATGATCATCTAACTCCCTTATTTTATAAATGTGGAAATATGTCCCAGAGATATGTTTATTATATTATTATATATACAGATATGATTATATAAAGATTTGGCAGTCATACCATTTACTGGAGGTTTCTAACTTCTCTAAGTTCCTACAGTTCTAATTACAGCACAAATAACACTTATCATAACCAGAGAAAGACACCTGCCAGTTTACAAACATTCAATTTGTAAACAACATAATCCCATGTTGAGTCTTGGGGAAGCTACCTAAGCTTTCTTCAGAAATATGGGAGGGAGCAGCACCACTTTCAAGGTTTTTAAATGTTCCAAGATCTGGAACTAGCATTTTCATTTGATAGGTTCTCTACTATAGTGCCATACATTATTTTTATTGTGTTATTCAAGCACCTTGGATTTTCCAACTCCTTCTTATCAATTATTCCACCAGAGAAGAGTAGCAAGATAAATTTTGCTGTTTCCTTGATATGAATGAAGATTTCAAAATAGGTAATGTCAGGTCACTTGGAATGGAGTAGGGACCTGGGATGGAAAATAATCCAGTGGCCTACAATTTCCATATATGTATGTGTGTGTGTATGTGTGTGTGTGTGTGTGTGTGTGTGTGTGTGTCTTACATATCATATAAACTCAGAAAAGTAGAATAAAAAATCCTATAAGGTCACCTTGCACATAGCTGAGGTCAGAAAGCCAGTTTTCCAGTCTGAAACCACTGTTGTTCCCTCTCCACCTGCAAGTGTGACTGGCATTGCCAATAGCTGCAGTTTCCCAGGACAAGACTTGACCACCATCTCATCCATCTCCTTTCTACAGTGGTGACAAATTCCTTTAGGGTCGTAATCAGTAAAGAGTCCTGAAAAATAGGACAAAATCTTGGTTTCCTCTCCTGAAAGATATAAAAGCCTATGGGACATAGCATGGAATTAGGACACTTAAGCAGCACCCAAATATCCCTAAATGAGTCAGCCTTCTTACTCATGTCCTTTAAAAGACATGTTGTTGTATATTCAGGATGTGCAGTTCCCAAGCACTTTCTAACCCAAACTCCTAAAAAGCTCCCGAGTGACTGGCTTCCTGACTTCCCTAAGGAAGGTTGGCTTCCATGCGTAATCCTTCATTAAACCAGCAGATTTAAATAAATGTCAAGATTGGCACTGGTTGGGATCTCAGGACTTAAGGTAATAATATCATCAACATTGAGGAAATGTCACATAAGAGGTCTTTGGAAGCAAGGATTATTATTTCAGTAAACTGACTTCTCATCTCTTCCATGGTGATTTTTCCATTCTCTGAATTTTTAATTTTAATAGATACCATTATTACCACTTGTATTCACTAGTACTCAACAAATATGTAATCAGACCTAGATCAACAGCTTTGATTCAAATAGTTAACATGTATTGATCACCTAATATATGCCAGTTACCATGCTAGGTTCTAAGGATATAAAAATGAAAAAAAAAAATATTTTATTTTAGGGCTTGGTATAACAGCAATTCCAGAATACATAGTGGACCAAAGCATAGAATTACAAATTGCACTCATTAATCTATAAGCGAAGTAGCAAAAAAAAAAAGTAAAACCTTACTTCCATAAGGCAACAATTCAGTTGCTGTGGTCAAATGCTCCCTGAATAAAGATTTCATAAATTAGTTGATTTATATAAAATTCCAAATCCAAAGAATACCAGGTGAAATGAAATGAAAATAGATAAATTATCATTCTTCCATTTCTCTAAGGAGAGGTACAATTTGTTCTTTAGAATACTGGTTCTATATGAAATTACAAATGGACAAATGAGGCATTGGGCCTTTAAACTTGATTCTAATGCATCTTAAAATCTAGAAAAATAGATTTTTTAAAATATATAAACAGTGATCTTTTATATATATTAAAGTATATATAGATATAAATCAGTGTTTGTACAAGAAAAGGTTATAAACAAAATCTAATACTATACAAGAAATGAGAAAGTATATTCAAAGATATATTCTGACACAGAAGAACAAATATTTCCTATGTCATACAAAATCTTCAAAAGCATAACATGTAAAAGGAAAACTTCTCAATTTGCTATAAGAAACTGGACACCAAAACTGCCCTCTGGAACACAAACATTCTAAAAAAAGTCTCGTTTATACACTTAGATTCAAAATCTCCAAAATAATGTATTTAAAAATCTGACAATAAACTGAAAGAGTAATATATTCTGAAAAAATGAAAAATTTCCCAAGAATACAATAAAAATATCTTCTTTGCCTCATTTGATGTTTCTTTATTTTGTTAGAATTTGTTTAAAATTTGTTACGATTTGCTTGATATTTTTCAACTTTTTTTTTTTTTTAAAGATTTTATCTATTTATTTGACAGAGAGAGAGATCACAAGTAGGCAGAGAGGCAGGCAGAGAGAGGGGGAAGCAGGCTCCTCACAGAGCAGACAGGCCGATGCGGGGCTCGATCCCAGGACCCCGAGATCATAACCTGAGCCAAAGGCAGAGGCTTTAACCCACTGAGCCACCCAGGCGCCCCTCTCATTTTCAACTCTTAAAAGTTTTAAATGATCAGTGCCCAGCTAGCTCAGTCGGTAGAGCATGAGACACTTAAAAGTTTTAAATGTCTGTTCAGTATAGTTTTAAACTGATTAATTTTGTTAGTTTTTTAAAAATAATTTGTTAGTTTGATTTTACCCAATTTGAAAGTGTGTATCTTTTAGAGGGGAGAATTATTCCTTTGTATTTATCGTGATCCTTATCTGTTGGTGCTATTTCTCCCATCTTTTTTCCTCTAATTGTTCAGTAAATTGGGTAGGATATTATATTTTTTTCCCTCTATGTTTTGTAGAAGTTAGAATTTTATTTTCAATATTTGTACCTCTCATTATTTAAAATTTATATTTCCTGTTTTAATCTTTCAAATTAAATTTAAACATGTCTTATGACCATCTAGATTTACTTAATATCTATATCCACTTGGTGAACAAAAGAAACCTTAGCCCAATTTTACTTTCCTTCCCCCTTCACCCCAACTCAGTAATCTCTCATTGTAGAGAATCTGGAAATTTAATTGCACTTTTTTGTTTATATCTTAATTTTTACATTGTTCATCAGCAATTATATAAACCGTGGTTTTACTATTTTCTTCCCTAGTATCTTGTATCCTACATCTTCCCTTTCTTGCATTCATTTTTTATTTCATTAAAATATAATTTCAATCAAATCTTTTAAAATGGTCTGAACCCTGAACCCAAAAATATCTGAAAGTGTTTTTGTTTTGCCTATCCTCTAGGTTGCTAGTTGACTGTGAATGATTCCCATTTCAAAAGCGTTCCTTTTCATAATGTTAAAGATATGTGTTAAATGTCAAATGTTAAAAACCAGTGCCAATCTGCTTCTGCAGGCAACATACTGTTACTGCCATCGGCGTGATTGCTGTTGTGTTTTTGCACACACTCTGGGGCTCCGTGCCAAGCTTAACAAATGAACTCAAGAGTGGAACTGGGGAAGTGCTTGGCACTTGCCATCTGTGTCATCAACTATGTTGTTGCTTTTCTCTTTTTCTCACTATTAATGATTTTCTCTTCTACATTATCTCTACTCTCTCCTTTTAAAACTCCATGTGGCTGATGTTGAAATACCAGGATGTATGTTCGATGCCTCCTAATTTTTCTCTTATGCTCTCTGGGTCTTTGGCTTTTAACATGGAGGCCCAATGTTGTGGTTATTGATTCTTTTTTTTTTTTTAATTGTGTCCATTCTGAAAATCTCTTGGTTTTAAGATCTTGATTTTTTAAATGTAAATATAGAAAAGTTCAAAGAAAATGAAAATTAACACTAATATTCTCACCAAACACGAAATATTTTCTCATATTTTCCCGCAGTCCTATTTTACAGATAGACTTGAAGTCGTTTCTACTCACCTTCTTCATTCTCGTCCTTCATCTACTGAGGCAACTACTATCATGCTATCACGAGAGGTGTACCCCTCAAGGCATTTTTTTTAAAGATTTGTTTATTTATTTGAGAGAGAGAGTGTGTGTGAGAGAGCGTGAGCAGGAGTGGCAGAGGGAGAGAGAGATGGAGAATCTCAAGCAGACTCCACACTGAGCACAGAGCCTGACGCAGGGCTCAGTCTCCCAACTCTGAGATCATGACCTGAACCAAAACCAACAGTCCAAAGTTTAATTGACTGGGTCACTCAGATGCCCCCTCCTCAAGCCACTTTTAATTACTTTTACCTAGGTATACATCCATAAGCAATATATAGTTTGTGTTTTAAATTATACAACTATCATTCCACAATATGTATTGTTTGCATCTTGTTTTTTATTCGATATTGCATTTTATATAGTTCAGTCATTTTAAATATTATATGATATTCCATGATATAAATACACATTATTTTCCAAATATATTTTCTTTTGAGTTGAGAACTAGGCTTTTCCAACAGATTTTGCTACGATACAAAATACTTAAAGTATTCTTACATAGAGTAAGGATATTGTTTTGTATTGCCTCCGTTTTAGTAAGTGTACATTGAAGTAAGCACTCTATAAAACTATTCGATGTCTAATTTACCAGAATATACCCAACTTCCGACTGCCTCAAAAGTACCCTCTTATGTGTTTTGGGGTTATGATTTTCTCTAGTCTCATTTCAGTGACATCTGTTTTCCTTCTTTTCATAATTCTTCAACTATTATATTTCTTTTATCAGATGTTTCCTATTTCTGATGTTATAATGGAATACTTTACTCATATAGAATCATACTGTTTATTTTTAGTGTATATCATCATATCTTGTTTTCAACCCAGTGACTTCTGTCTTTTGCACCTACTGTAAGCCCTTTCACTAGGACTTATGCAATGACCTAAGGATTGATCCTTCTTCTACTTTTCCATCCTCTTTATCAATTTTCTACAACATTGGGGTTATCTTTTAAAATTATAACTGATCTCATATCACTACCCTATATCCATAAAGCCCTTGATATTTTTCCATCTCATTTAAGCTAAAATATAAATTGTTACCCTTTTACCTGTCTTAGCCATTTGTAGATTCCTTTTTGTTTCTCACATGCTCTGAATACTTGTCTTAGAGTCTTCACATATACCATTCCCTGTGCTTGGAAAG
>CM052898.1:124891292-124905606 GCA_028534135.1 Potos flavus
ATTGTTGTGCTTCTAAGGACTGGTGCTCCTTTACTTCAGCAGGAAGGCAAAATATTTCTGAGTTGTTAAGAGCTGAGCCCTTTCCTGATGATGGACAATAAGCTGAAATCTCTCTCTCTCTTTTTTTTAAAAGATTTTATTTATGTATTTGACAGAGAGAGAGATCACAAGTAGGCAGAGAGGCAGGCAGAGGGAGAGGGGGAAGCATATTCCCTGCTGAGCAGAGAGCCCGATGTGGGGCTCGATCCCGGGGCTCGATCCCAGGACCCTGAGATCATGACCTGAGCTGAAGGCAGAGGCTTACCCCACTGAGCCACCCAGGCACCCCTGAAATCTCTCTTTTGTCTGTTAGGGCGTAAGTGAGAAGGATCGACCTGGAGGAGATTTGGAAAAGGACGTGGGTAAATAGTACTAAATTTGGATACCTGAGTCCCATCCAAAGAGAAATTCAGAGATTAGCCAGTGACCTGCAAGCACCAGGAAAATGAAGCTGGAAGGAATAATAGGACCACATTCAATTGCCCAGGTCCATGCAGGTCTTGGGCAATGACTCTTGTATAAGGGCTCAGGAATGCCTCATCAAAGCAAGATAAAATTATAGTTACAACTCTGATTATTAAACTTAGTGTTTAACTTTAATCATGTCACTTTATCCTTATATACATCATCAATTAAAGTGATAATCTCAAAGATTTTATAATTGTCCAGAACCTCTACAAAGCCTAAATTTAAAAATTTTTTTTTTTTTTTTTTTAGAAGATGCTGTTTTGTTGGTCACTTAGGGCAACATGAACTGGAAATCTCCTTAGAAATGGGGCCAGTTTGTTTCACCTTATAGTCTAGGTTTGTTTTACCTTATAATTTTGTCCCATATTTGGGAAGTGAGAAAAGTACCTGGTATAGTACTCATTCTTTCTGGTTCCCCTCAGGACTCTGAAATGATTGTACCATACACAGATTACAGATCACGCATAAGCTTTCAAACAATAAAGATGTAATTTTAGAAACAGCAGAGAAGTCACCCTGTTCTTGTTCTTCAATTAGTTAGAATGTTTTGGGCTGGAAATCTTTTTGGAACAATCCCTCACGCCTAGTTAGTCTTGCTTGTCAGTTTATATGGTAGGTCTCTGGGTGCCAGAAGAACATGTCAACCCTGGAAAGTGATTTTATGAGGAAGCTCATTTAACTTTTATGTCTTCACTAGGGCAATTATTTCTGCTAGTAAAAGATTTCTAAATTGGCTTATAATGTCAAGCACGACGTTTAGGGTGCAAGTGTTTTGGTGGTCTGAACAGTGAATAAAAGGGGTTAATAACAGTCCTATGCATGCCTTTGTCCATTGAGCTAACTGGCTTGTGAGCATTGCATACTTTTGAATGTCAACTCAACTTGTAAAAATAACTTGGACTCTTAAACGCTTAGGTCTGTATAATAATTTATGAACATCAGATTAGAATCCCATAGAGTGCTTTGGAAATTTATTTAGGCAGATTTTATTCCAGGAAAATCTCATCGTGTAAGTTTGATAGGTAAAACAGTGTGCTAAATGTTCCGGGCAATTGCCTGCTAACTTTAAATCTTGTACATTCAATATAAAATTATGCCTACTGAATTTTCAAGGAAATAAAATCTAATTTTATTTGATTTTTTTCTTGCAATTCCTCAGTATATTTATATAGAATTAAGAGCAGGAACGGATTCAGATACCACCTGACCCACTCTTTATTTTTCATGTAAGAAAACTGAGACCTAAAGAGGAAGTGGATAATATGGTTATACAGAAATTTACTGCAGAGCTAAGAATAGAACACAACTTTCCTATACCCGGTGTTCTTTCAACTGCACCCCAGATCATACCAAGTCTAATGACACATAAATGTGCATATATAAATGCATGGATATCTAAGAATATAGAGTTTCAACCTCTAGTTCTGGTATGTCAACTAGTAAAATGAGGCAGATTCTTTTTTTCCCTCAAGGGTAGGGTAAACATAAACTTTTGAAAGAAAACTGTAAACAATTTCCAATACATATTTAATCATTAATATTCTCACTGATTAAGAAAAAAAATAACCAAATTATTTGAATTCTAATAAAATCATTTTACAATGATGGATTTCTTTTTTTAAATTTTTTATTTAAATTCAATTAGCCAACATAGAGTACATCATTAGTTTCAGATACAGAGTTCAGTAGTTCATCAGTTGCATATGACACCCAATAATGGATTTCAAGTATGAAAGGAAAATAACCTGAAATAGAAGGAATCAAGTAGCCTTCTAGGGGTATTTATTCAAATGTAAACAGGCACCTTTTACAAGCCCTTCTATGCAGTTGGAACTAGAAATGATAGAAAAAATTGGAAGAAAATGGCTTCCTCGGTGAGTTTCCCAGCTTATTAGTTCATACTATTTCACTTTATGGTTTAAAATGCCATGCTGAACAATAAATGAGGCAAAGGATTGTTTTGACAATTTATAGTTAAATAAGTTAAATTTTAGATTCATTCTATTATTTGACTGTATATCCAGCTTGATTTGGATTCGAACTTACCCAAAGTCAAATCAATTTCTTCTATAGGAAGGACTGAGATGAACACCAAGTCACAGTGATAAATACCATAGAGGATGATATTTTTTTTTACCAACTAGAGTATAATTCTATTTTTATTTGCTCTCTTTTATAATCTACTAAAATTATAAATTGCCGATTTGAAATGGTAAACACTTACTGCAAATTTAGTCTTTTCTCTTCCTTTCTCTTCCTTTTTTTTTTTTTGGACTTATGTTCAAGCCATCTGTATGGCTACACTTTTCAAGATAATGAGCCTAAAAAGTTTTGTTTTGTTTTTTTAAACTTGAAACATAAATTTCCGTGAGAATTTTCTGAAAAAATTGTGACTGTTTAAGAAAATGTTGCTTCAGAGTAATGACTCCACAGCGAAGAGACTTCTCATAGCAAGGACAGTTGATGGGTAGCTACTTTTATTGTGGTATTTTGTAATGTATATATTTGTTAAATCACTATATTGTGCACCTAAAACTAACATATTATTGTATGTCAGCTGCACTTCAATTAAAAATAAAGGCCAATTAAAGAGGATATCTTGGGATGACTTGGTGGCTCAGTCAGTTAAGCATCTGCCTTCGGCTCAAGTCATGATCCTGGGGTCCTGAGATGGAGCTTGGTGTCAGGCTCCCTGATTGCAGGAAGCCTGCTTCTCCTTCTTCTCCCCAGTCGTGCTCTCTTTTGCTCTCTCTCTCTCCAATAAATAAAATCTGTAAAAAATTAAAAAACAAGGAGGATAACATTTTTTCCACAGTACAAACACACAAAGACAATGAGTTTCTTATCATGGCTGTGCTAAATTAGAGTAAGGTTTCTAAATTCTGTAGCTTCATTTTCCACAATAGAGGATACTAAGGAGTAAAATAAAGAAAATATATCCAGAGTTTTTCAAATTCTTTTATTCATTTTGAATTTCTCTAATTGGCCATTCATATTCAGAATTCTATAGTTTCATCTGACATCGAATTATTTCTTAAAGAATCACACCTAAATTTTAAGATTTGAATATCATTTGCATATTAATTTATGGAGATCAGAAAGCAATTTTTAAACATATTCCTTTTTTTCCTTTGTTCTTTGAATCTTTCCTCCTGCCCATGCAACAACATTACTGTTGTTGACATAAGTGTTTTCTGTTATTTTTTTAAAGAAATGAATTAAAAACTCACATATACTCAAGTTTAATCTTGGAGAAAATTTTTGTTGAAATTTTCATTACTAAGTTATTCTTTCAGTTTATCCCATAAAATTAACTCTTGACCCAGATTCCTACAAACAAATATAAAGTCATGGAAACAGATACAGCTAGGAAAAGACTAACATTGCAAAAAATCTTTAGCAGGGTCAGAGTGGAAAACAGCACGGCAACCAACCAGCACCCTTTATTACGTATTTTTCTGCATTAAATTCTTTGTAAAAAATCCTTCCACAGAGTCTTTAATCATCAAAGCAACCTTAGTAACTGGGTACTATTAAATACATCCATAAGGAACCTGGGGGAACTTAAGTAACTTGAAAAATGTTACAGAACTGGCGAGAGGCAAAGCTGGTAAGTAGGATGTCTGGGATTTAAACTTAAATGGTATGATTTTGGTGCCCTAGGCTAGACTGTATCAGACTATTTTTTTAGGTCAGAGGAACCAATCTATTTAGGAGTGGTGGCACAGGACATGGCAGCTCAAAGTAAATGCCCTTTACATAAAATTCCAAGTTCCCATCTCTTACATAGGATTGAAAGATGCAGAATATACCAAACCATATTCCAATGGGATTTAATGAGAATTAGAAGGCAATAAGCAGTGTCTGGTTAAACAATTATTTTGTTCAACTTGACTTGATAGTCCATTTACAATTTGTGACATTATAGTCTACAATGCTGTTCTGTCAGACAGTTTGATTTCCTTTCTTGTTCTTATATCTTCTTCTCCAAATAGCAACAGAATGATCTTTTAAACACATAAATCATACCATTTCCAGGGCTTCAATCACATAGAGATTGTGAGGTTCTGCTAAGCTCTGTGTGAGTTAGCCCTTACCTGCACATATGATGACATCTCGCCCATTGCCCTCATTATGACTTCCCCTTCCACCCACGTCAATCACTACTCCCCCTCAAATATGCCCAGCTCAGGGTCTCCCTGAAAAACTCTTCCCTTGGATTGTTCAATGTTTCAATTCATCATTTCATTCAAGTCTCCCTATAGACCTCCTTAGAGAGGCCTCTCCTCACTAACTCATTTAAGAACCACCCCCAACCTCATCACTCTATCTCCTTCCTGGCTCTTCCTGCATGCTTTTATTAAATCTTAGTTTATTTCCTTTTTTATCTGCAAGTTCCACGGGGGCTAAATCTTAAGAGCAGCACCATTCACTGCTGTGAGTCTAGTGCTCTGATAATGCCTGGCACTTAGTTAGCATTCATTAGCTGTATACGGGAGAAAAAAATTTATGATCCTGAATTATTTTAAAAACTCTATTTCTTGATCTAGGCAGGCACACTTGTTCACTTTAAGTCATATTGAAAAAAATTTTGGAGTATACAGATGCTCAGGAGATAGCAGATTATTTTATGAAAGCACATTTAGACTACTCATTAGGTCAAAATTATCTCCTGATTCTTAGATATAACTTCTAGCCTGTTTTCATTACAGTGTTTAAAGGAGGAGGAAAGATGGATGGATGGATGGATGGATTCTATTTCTCAATACTTATGTATCTCAGAGTGATTCACAAATTGCAGAACCTCTGATTATTTCAAAGAACCACAGATGGAGTAGCAAGGATAGATGGCTCAGCAACCAAGACAGGGATCTCTGGCCTGTTTCCCTCATTTGCAAAATCAAGGAAATGGGTCTGATTGTTTCTAAGATGGATTCTAGTTTATGGTCTACAAATTGGTGATTGTAATTTAAAAAAAATCATCCGATCTCTGAACTATCAAAAATAAGAATACAATTATACTAATTTAAGTTTATAAATTATAGCTATAAATGCCAATAACCTGCAAGAATCCTTCTTGATTAGCAAATATTATCACCCAGATACTCTGCTTACTAACTGTGTGACATTAAGGGAGTAGCTTTGTCTTTTTATGCCTTAATTTCTTCACTTGTAAAATGGAATTAACTACAGTATACGCCTTATAAGGTAGTTATTAAAATTAAATGAGCTAATGTGTGATTCATTATTAATGTAGTATGCAGCATATTATAAGTGCTAAATAATTGTCAGCTAGTAAATACAAACATGGTTAATGAACTTAAGGTTTTAAGAACAAGTTAAAGTGAGATATGCTACCAAATCTTCCTAAAACTATTAATCAGCTTCTACACTCCTTTTTTCAACAAAAGAAGGGATATGGGGGATAATTCAAAAAGTAAATTTGAACATAGACCTGATTTAATTAAAATAAATTCTGAATCCACTCAGTCCAGACAAAAGTATTATTATAACTATTTTACCTTCAATCATTTATGCAGATATACTAGCGCTTTTTTCATATTAGGAATATAAGAAATATACACAAAGGAATTCAACCCTTACCACAAAAAGAAATGCATATGTTTCTTCTTTAATAAAACCAGGAAGTGACAATTTTGCCAAACCACATACTAGGAAGAATCCTTGCAAAATGTTTCAGTACTTGAACCAAGTCAGAAGAAAACAACAGAAGAGATACTCACATTTAGAATTAAGCAATGTACAGATTTCACTAAAAGTTTGTGAGAACTTCCTAAATAACATAATCAAGATTCTTTTGTTAGAGTAATAAAAAAATAGGTAGATAGATATCTATTTAATATATATACATGGTATATATATATTATGTATATTAGATATATTAGATATATATTAGATATATTTAGATATATATATAATACATACAATATATTATATATATATATATATATATATATATATATATATATATATATATATATATATATATATATGAGTGGGCCTCAAAAGAAGAAAATGGATTTCCTATGGGTCACTACTCACTCACTACTCAACAGAGAATTAGGGAAGGTGAAGCCATAGGAGAGAAAAGATAAACATCTTCAGCTTAACTCAGCTATGTTACTCTGAGCTAAGATGACCAGGAAGATGCAAATATTCATTCAATAAACAAGAGAACTCTGATCTAGGAGGCTTCGCTGTGAAAAATACTGGCCCTTGCCGACAATCTGCATACCTAGAAAGGACTCAGATTAAACATACCCAGAGTGGAATACACCACAATAACATGAAAACATATTCTAAAAATGTGCACTAGCTGTCACTGCCTATCATGTCAACTTCCAGCCATTTGCTATCCCACTGAGCAAATAATAAATCTGGAAGATATGGCTAACATTGAGACATCACAATAAGCAAGAAGTATGCAACATGGGATTTATATTTTATTTATTTTTTTCAAAGATTTTATTTATTTATTTGACAGAGAGAGAGATTGCAAGTAGGCATAGAGGCAGGCAGAGAGAGAGGGGGAAGCAGGCTCCCCGCTGAGCAGAGAGCCCGATGTGGGTCTCGATCCCAGGACCCTGAGATCATGACCTGAGCCGAAGGCAGAGGCTTTAACCTACTGAGCCACCCAGGCACCCCGGGATTTATATTTTAAACAAAAGGTAATAAAATAAGTAAATAACATGAAATAAAGAATGCTCCAGGAAAATGAACTTTTCTAAAAGAAATTTCTGAGTTCACTATAATAAAAGAGAACATAAATAATTTGCAAAGAAACTTAAAGAATAATACAAGAGAAAGAAAAAAGATAAAACAGCGGAGTATGAAAGGTAAA
The DNA here is from genome assembly GCA_028534135.1 of Potos flavus. Taxonomy (NCBI): domain Eukaryota; kingdom Metazoa; phylum Chordata; class Mammalia; order Carnivora; family Procyonidae; genus Potos; species Potos flavus. Next base: position 124,898,662 of record CM052898.1, read on the forward strand.
CCAGAAGAGATCAGGAAGACCATTAAAAATCACAATGAAAAGCATTATTAAAATCTGAAAATACATTAAGATTTGCATGGCATATAATTGATACCATAAAAACTGAAACAAGGAGGTAGAGGACAGATGTAGACATGCAATACCAAATGGGCAAAACAGTAATCAAAATGCTGAAAATAACACCTATGGAAAGCAAATGAAAGAGATCCAATCTAGACATAACTGGTATTCCTGAAGGAGAAAAATACCCCATAGAATGAAAAATATCTACATTAAGAGAGATGTTGCTCGATGTGGCAAATTGACAAGGATCCCTGGCTCCCTTTTACACATTAAAACTGTAGATTAAACAGAGAAGGGGGTAAGAAAATTTGCAAATTCCAAATAATAAAAAAAGGAAAAAAGATAATGAATGCCGATATAACAAATATGTACAAAACATAAAAGATTTTATAAATAAATGTAAATCTCAAAGATAAATGTAAATTTGAATATAAATAATTTAATAGTTAATGAAGACATAAAAGCAAAATATTCCTGATAATTTTATTATTTTATGTAAGTTAGTAAAGGAATACATCAACGATATGATAAATAGGTTTCAATGAAAATTTGCAAAATTTAAAAACCTAGATGGACAAAATAGAAAGCTATACAACAGAAAAATTGACACAAAATTTAAAAATTTGACATATCCAATAGTCATTTTAAAAAACTGAAATGGGAATCATAAAACAACTCCTCCCCATCCTCCAAAAAAACTCTCCAAATGTAAATAATAGTATAATTAATTCTCATAAACTTGCTTTAGCACATTGTATTAAAAAAATAAAAATAGAGGGAAAGCTGATGAGGCCATATTAACTTAAGCCCCAAACTAGAATAATGATAGCACAAAAATCATAGGTATATTTCAAATATGAATATAGTTGTCAAAGTCCTACATAAAATGTCTGGTAATCAAACACAAACAAACACAAAAGTGTCTTAAAAATAATACTTTTTTTCAGTAGATTTAACCCAGAAATTCTGATGATCTATCACGTTAGTGAAGTAAAGGAAAAAAAATCAGTCAATAGATACAAATCATTTAATAAATATTAACAAGCATTTATATTTGGAAATAGAACATAAAGCTAGGAATAGACTGAAACTTTCTTAATTTGATCAAAAACTTATTAGAAATTTCATGATTCATGAAAAATCTTTAGTTAGACATATTATCTTAAAGATCAAAAATGAAATGAAATGATTTGCTTACACAGGCCTATGATTAAAAAAAATTAATAAGTGATTTAAGGAAAAGAAGAGAGACAAAGCTGTCCTTATGTACAGATGATAGAATTAACTACATAGAAAACTCAATATAATGAAAAAAAATAAGAGAGTTCACTTGAGATTCTAAATACAGGAGCAATGTACAAAATATGAGCATTTATTTTTATCGGTAATATCTAAATGGAGTATATATTAGATGCAATTCACAATGGGGGGGGGGAAGTTAGGAATTCACCTAACAAATAATTTACCTTGCACAAGAAATTTATGGAGAAAGAATTTTAGTTAAATTAAAGGATATAAAGGACATAAAACATGAGCTAAATTCAGAGATTAATTTCATGTTCATGGATGGAAATTTTAACATTACAAAGATGTTAATGCTTCCTCAGATTAATCTATAAATTCAACACAAATTTGGATCAAACTCCAAAAAGGTTGTTTTTTGTTGTTGTTTTGTTTTTGTTTTTCTTTTTGAGAAACTAAGGAAAACTACTGAAAAATTTATCTTGAAGAATAAAGTCCACAGATGTTTATTTCAGTTTGGAAAGAGAACACACAACCTGCTAGAATAGAAGATACATTGCAAGACACGGTAATAAAAAAATATTGTGGGACCAGTTCAGGTACAAATAACTACCCTCCTACCAAAAAAACAAAACAAAACAAAACAACCCCAGAGAGCTTAGAGTAATATTCATGCACATATAGAGTAAAGATGAGTGGAATGCAGTTGCTAAAAGCATGGACACTGGAGCCCCACTGCCTGCACCCAAATCATGGTTCTGGTACTTAGCAGTTATGTGACCTTGGCCTAATTATTCACCTCTCTGTGCCTCAGTTTCTTCTTTTGTAAAATAAGAAATTAAAATAGTTTATTTATTTATTTATCTATTCATTTATTTTAGTGAGAACATTTAAGTACTCTCTTAACAAATTTCCATTATGTAATACAGTGTTATCAACCATAGACACTATGTTACACATTAGATCCTCAGACATTATTCATCTTATAGCTGAAAGTTTATACCCTTTTACCAAACGGTCCCTAATTCCCCCATCCCCCAAACCCCTAACAACTACTTTTCTATTCTCTGACTTTTTTTTTAAATTTTAGATTCCACAGATAAGCGATATCATGCAGTATTTTTCTTTGTCTGACTTATTTCACTTGGCCTAATGCTCCTAAGGTAACTTATTCAAGGCCGTGGATGCGCGTGGTAAAAGATGGGAGGAATCCTTCTACAGTGTATGTGTATATCAGATCACCACAGTGAACATTTTTAAAAACCTTACAACTGTACATCTTAATTACACCTCAATAAAACTGAAATTTTAAAAATATATATTTTAAGCTAAAAAAAGTACCTCCTTAATAGGGTTATTGTAAAGATTAGTTGAGTAAAGCATTCAGAACACTGGTAGGCATTGGGTAAGTACTCAATAAAGATTAGTCATTAACACAAAGCAGAAAGGAAAACATGCCCTCCTTAGTAAGGTTGTGGATACTGGTTCACTATCTGGCGAAAAATATTCTTAGAACTCCAGGTGTGTTTTTAAGTATTAAATAGAAAAGATAAAATTATAAAACTAAGAAAAAGGATTCTTTCTAATTTTTAAAGTATAAATCATAAGCAGCTGATAAAGTTGATTACATTAACATTCAAAATTTGTGTTTACGATACACAAATCTTTAACAGAAAGATAAAAGACAGCAAGGAGATATTTGCAACATCCAATACTAAAAAATATCGTTAGACTATAAAAAGAACATGTAAAAGTTATTAATATCAAAACCCACCAAAATAAACAGTGACCCAAAATAACTCTAAATGGCAGAAGTTATGTTATAAAAGAAAATTCTGTGAACATTAAATCATTCTAAATATAAATAACATTAAACCGCTTTGAAAATTATGGTTATCGAGGAGAATGTAAAGTTGTAAATCTTTACACTGTAAAAGTACCACACAATAAAAATTGTAACGATGGAAACCAGCAAAGGAAGTAGGAAGACATATGTACACAAATTTCTTATTCTTTAAAGCAGGGAGACAATAGATAATGTGCAAAGCTTACAAAATGGGAAACATTATTAGGTAAAGAAATGATAGCAATCGTAACATAGCTTTCTAAATTACCAGACTATGAAAACAAAAGTGCATAAAATGAACCAAATGTAGACTAGATAAAGAATTCAAAAGAAATGCTGAAAATAAAGTCAAATATAAAATTAGAAATCAGAAAAATGGAACACGTGCTAAATTTCCAAAGCCTGTTATCCACGTTTCTCATATGCTCTGTGTTTCCTTTTCATGGCCAGCATCTTGAGAGTTGGCTTAGTGTTTGATTCGTCTCTGTGCCCAGTTCCATGCACACAGTAGGCACTAAAAAATAAATTCTCAATTATAATGAATGTATATATTTAGAAGTCTAGCTAGAGGGTTGCAGAAGACTTCAAAAGTATCATTTAAGGTTGATTAAATCCTACTTCTGATACCAATATTTTGAGAAAGATTGAAGAACAATTAATCATGTATTATTAACCTTTGCTCCACAGGGAAAAAATGGCACACTCAAACTGATTAACCAGAAGGGGGTTTCAAAAGTGGATTCTTGGCAAAGCTATAAGTCTTATAGGGAAACCATAAAAGCTAGCTCAGTACACTAGGTATAGTAACAGCAGAGTATTGCTACCATCTCAAAGTCCTGCAGGAGTGAAGTAAAGAGCAGTTTTGAGTAGAGACAGAAAGGCCACCTGACAGAAGCTAAGACCTGCATATAGATGTCCCGTAACAACTTCTGAGGAAGACTGACCAGGAAAATAAAACCCTGATGTGACTTCCCTCTCACAGAATCTCCTAGAATTGCCTTCTATTGGTCAAAACCAACTGAATGCTAGAAGAGAAGGAGCCAGCTGATAGAGCTTCCAAGCTCCTTCTCCTAGAGAAAGTGCAGGTCGAGAAAGAGAAGCAGAGGTTCTAGAGGGGCACACAAAAGATAATCTGGCACAGAGACTCTCTAAAACTGTAAGAATATAGTCTATATCAATTCTTTTCCGTGGTAGGCAGATAAATATGTTTTGTATTAATAAATGCCATGTGGTTGATTCTGAGCTTCTGTTAGACCCATAATTATAATCTCTATCTTCTGTGTATCTAATATCTTCTCAAATAAACTGGAAAATCTACATTCTGTTCACTCAAGAGTTCTCAGCCACAGGTCTTACTTGGTTTTCCCTGCGTTAGAAAATTGGGTCCCTGATCTAGTTTCTGGTCAATAAAAAATAAGTCATGAGTGATAGATAGTTTTCTATTCAGCAACAATTTTTCTGACCAGACAATTTGCAGCACAGCAAAGATGGATTTATTTCTCTGCAAAGTAGATCCAAAGAAGCACCTAAAGAGTGTCTTCTTTGTTGGCTTTTAGGATAGCCAATCTCTTGGTGCCAAATCTTACATGATCCTTTTTACCACATCATTAATAAGAACAGATGTTTTGCATTGAGGATCACACAAAAGCCAAAATATGCTCTTGACCTTAAAAGACAGGATTAAACTTCCACTGTACTATAATGCTTTTTTCATCCAGAGACATTTATTTTAAGATGCATTCTTTTTCTTAGAAGATTTCTGTCAAAAGAACTGAAATACTTTCATAGTCCCTCTTAGCTGGTTAAATTTGAGCTCTGCAGAAACATTTTCAGCTGCTCCGAAGACGGGCAGCGAGTGTAAGATAGAAAATACCCTTATCAACAAATTGAACTTCAGGTCTCATGTTAAAAAGTAGCATACCATGATATTGTTTCTTAACTCCTTTCTTTTTTTATAAGAACTCATGCAAAACATGAATTATGGTTCCTTACAGAAGAGTTTAGAGCTTATATTTCCATATTCTAGTCAATTTATTTTCCCACCTACCCAGTCATGATTTCAAACATTCTAGTCAATTCTGTAATTCCCTTATCTACCTCTTTTTTTCCCTCAACCTCTATGGCTCATCTTCTGGGATGCAGATCTGAGGAGTTAAGAGATACCTGAATAGCCTCACTTACATGTCACATTGGCACATACAACTTCTTACTGCTTAAAATATGCTATTCTTTTGGGATTCCCTATCTTTATTACCCAGTTTTCAAGACAGAAATCTAATAGTCTATGAGTTACCATTCTTCATTACCAGCTACTTAGCCAACCACCGCAGATTGGGTTCCCTGAGAAGCAAACTCTGAGGCAGTAATCAGTGTTCACAAGTTTAGAAGGAAGTGCTCTTGGGATCAACAGCTGTGGAAGGGAAGAAATGGAAACAGGATTGTGTACAGGGAAAAGTTGCATTGAGATGTAGTCTCAATGGACACCTCAGTTGATATACTATGGTTATTCTTGAATGAACACTTATATATCCAGACTGATTGGTCATTAGACGAGGGCCACCCCAGGAAGGGGTGCAGCCTTGGACAGGGGAGCTCTTCCTAGCTAAAGCAGGGGTGTTTTTAGTGGCAGCACTCCCTAAAAAGTGAATTCAAGAGGCACAATCTCTGCTGCACCAATAAATCATCTCATCCTATCATTCTATTTCTTTCTTTTTTTTTCAAAGATTTTATTTATTTGTCAGAGAGAGAGAAAGAGCGAGTGAGCACAACCAGGGAGAGCAGCAGGCAGAGGGAGAAGCAGGCTTCTCGCCAAGCAAGGAGCCCAATGTGGGACTAGATCCCAGGACCCTGGGATCATGACCTGAGCCGAAGGCAGCCGCTTAACTGACTGAGCCACTCAGGCATCCCCTACCATTCTATTTCTTAAATAGCTCTCAGGTCAATCCACTCATTCGTCTTCCATTCCACTAACAAGTGTCTTCACCCATCATTAACATGTGTCCCCTGTATACCAACTTTATAAGGGTTTCACTCTATCCGGTACATTTCTCTTCTCATTTGTTTTTCAATCAGCTGTACAATCTTTATATAAATTACTTATGGTATCATCTCTCTCCTCTGCTTAAAAACTTTCAATAGATTCCTATTGCCTTAATAATAAATACCAATTTCTTATTAGACCAATAAGGCTCTAATGATCTTTCCTCTGCATGTCTCTTTAACATCCTAAAGTCACTCATCCCTCCTCACTCCCCATCCTCTGGCAATGCCTGACTATATACCAAGCTTCTCAAATGTCCTATACTCTCACCAGTCTGATTTTCCATACATTACTTCTGCTGCTAGGAATGCACATCACCCTCCTCTGCCTTTATAGCTGATTTAGCTTAGTCTTTTTTTAGAGAGACATTTCTTGAGAATAGGTTACATTCTTCTCTTCTGCTCCCTTAGCACTTTTCATCTCTCCAATCATAAAACTTAACTAACATAAAAATGTTTTATAGTTTTCTATCATTATTATTTTAATTTGTACTCATTGCCTGCTAAATAGTCTCATGAGGACAGAACTTGTGCTTATCCTAATAACCAACACAGCCCAGTATCTGACATACAGCAAGTGTTAAAAAATATATTTGTTTGAATGTATGTGGCTCATCTAAGGTGATTGTCTAAGTTGATCCAGGTGAATACTTCAAAATTTCTGAAACTTTGAGAAGTACAGTTTAATAACAATGCCATCCTAACTTGATAGAATCGGATGGGATTTTTTAAATTTTTTCTCTTTTTTTTCATAA
>CM052898.1:124906106-124947498 GCA_028534135.1 Potos flavus
CCTGAGGTTTCTTCTCCATCTCCCACAGGCTCAGCAATATGGTTTTAGAATTTCTAATTTATTCTGATTTTTGGATTTTTCTTGGAAATGAAATGAGGTGTCTGTATATTATGTGTATGCTTGATAAAATAACTGGAACATTTGGTTAACCAAAGCACTGGAGAATATACTGTGTTTGGAAGATTTACACTTATGTTCTTTTAACATTCTTTAGTTACTGAAATAGATTCCCTAAAGAATCTTGGTTTTGTTTTTGTTTTTGTTTTTTATTAGTAACATATGTGATAAATTGTGCAGAAATAAATATAAGCATAATGGAGCCTATATGCACACCCTTACTCTTATATAGCATTTGGCTCTTATACAGTCCAATCTCACATGTTAGAATAATAACAATTAAAATAGAAAAAAAATAAAAACAAATGCACCCAAAACAAAACTCTTGAAATATTTTTAAATAAATAGGTTTTTGTTGAATATTTTTGGGGGGGTGGGGAGACAAAGAAAAGGAATGAAATTGCACATACCTCAATGAAACTTTCTGGAGGTTTCTCCCCTGTGGGCTGGCAGCTGCTGTTAAATCATCATTCTCTCCCTATCTTTCTCCCTCTATCTCTCTCTTCCCTTCAGGTAACTTGAGCCCCATTTTTTTTTTTTTTTTGTAGGATAATAGTCCTATTCATCACCTTTCTTAAGAAAAAAAATATATATCTGCCTTCTAATCTATCCACCTTAAATAGGAAAAGTAGATATTCAAAATACTATAAATACATTTGAAAAGCCTTATAATAATATGCAATTTTTGCAATTATTGATTGACATTAGTGCAAATGAAAAAGCTGTTGGTGTAATTCCCCTGGTGCCATCTCTTCCTCAAGTACTGAAGAAAGTGCGCTGAAATGCTTATGAGTGTGCATGAGATCACTTATTCATTCAAAAAAAAATATTTATGTGCCCTCTGTGTGCCAGGCACTATTCTAGTTTGGTGGGATACAGAAATAAGCAAGAGATACACATGATCTCAGGTTTTGTGGATATTTCTTTCTAGTGAGAAGAAAGAAAATACATAAACTGAAAAATAAATTTAAAAGTCAGTGTTAATACAGAAAAATTCCAAGAAGAAAATTAAACCGCTTAAGTATGGCCAAGTGACTATTAGATTGATTGCCCATAGGAAGCCTCCTTGAGCATGGTCCATTTGAGCCAGAAAGCTAACGGATAAGAAGGATTCAGCTTGCAAAGATCTGAAGAAAGAGTCTTCCAGGCCTCTGAAATAGTGAATCCAAAAGCTCTGAAGTGGGAGATAGGTTAGGCCATTATAGTTGAAACAAAGGAATCAAGAGGAGAAGTATGAGATAGGCGGATAACAGATAATGTATCCGGGGTTAGCAGTTCAAATTCAGTTCTATGTGAGTTGTGAAGTCACTAAAGGATTTTGATCAAGAATTTAAAACGGAGGAAGGTAGTAGGGGCTAGGTGTTAAGAGCACAGCTTTTTGGAGCGAGACTGTGTGATTTTGAATCTAGCACCGAAAATTGCTAGCTGTGTTATCTTAGACTATCACAAACTATCTGCCTATCACAAACATAGTGACTTGAAACAACACAAATTATCATATTTTCTTTCTGTTGATCAGAAGTCAAACATAGGTTTCACTGGGCTAAAAAATCAAGCTGTTTGGCAGGGCTGCTTTCCCTTCTAAAGGCTCTAGGGGAAAATTCACTCCCTTGCCTTCTCCAATTTCTAGATGCCACCTGCATTCTTGCATTCCATGGCTCATGGCCCCCTTTTGCCTTCAAAGGCAGCAACAGAAGTTCATGCCTTCTCACATTGCATCTCTCTAACTACAGCTGGGAAAGATGCTGTATGTTCAAGGACTCATATAATTAAATTGGAGCCTCCCAGATAATCCAGATCAATCTCTTCAAGGTCTGTACCCTTATTTGTATTTACAAGGTCCCTTTTCCCATGTAAGGTAACATATTTACAGGTTTCAAAGAATTAGGGCATGGGCACTTTTGATTATTATTCTGCCTAACACTGCCTAACACAGGGAGGTTTTAGGAAGATATTTTAGTAATATTTAGTAATTTTGTAATTTTTAACTTAGTGCTATTTAAACAAATCTTCAAAGTAATATTTAAACAAGTCCTTTGCAAATGTTATGTCTAAAAATATACTGTTGGCTTCAAATCATAGAAGTTCCTCCTTATCCAAAGACACTTAAAATAAATCCTCTTAAAAAGGGAAACATATCTTAGTAAATAACAAAAAATCAATTTTTAACAAAAATAATTTGAGTTTACCTTATTTCAAAGTTAACAGTTTAAGCTGTATTATAATGACATGGTTATTTTTAGAATTAAAAAATTAAACAAAATTTAAAAATTTAAAAATAATTTTTTAGCAAAATAGTGTGATAGCATACCAGAACATTTTTAAATTGACCTTTCAAAGAAAAATAGTAAACAAAGGCACTTTGGCAATTAAGAGCCCATTTTTGATTAAGTAAACTTTGTTAACTTAGACCAACCCTTGTACTAAAGATAACTAGAGAAACTGAGATAAATAGATGATAAAGACTATATAGATAGATGATAGATAGATAGATAGATAGATAGATAGATAATTTATTGGAGAGTCTTTGAAGAGCTGCTAAGGCAGTGAAGAATTGCCTATTCAGTGTGGCTATGAAAAAAAAGAAGGAAATGTAGCTCTAGAAGGTGAGCCTAGCATTTTAGACACTTTGACCCTGGAGATATCTACCAGTACTGTTAAAGACTTCTAAGAGGAAGATAATTTGAGTCATATTTTTGACAACCTTACAGAATTGGGTGGATAAAAATTGGACTTAAGGACCAGCTACGGTGGCAGTTCTCTGATAAATTTCTGTGTATTTTTGGTTGAAATTTAAAAGAGATATATACTAGGAGAAAATGTGTACTAAATATAAACTGGCACTTTCAGGGACTACAGCCCCACTCTCCAAATCATATCAAAAATTTACAAATATACCTAACCAAAAATAATCAGGAGCACATGGTGACAAGAATACATGGATTAAATCCAGCAGAAACAAAATACAATAGAAGCCAATTAAATGGAACTCTAGATATTGGAATTGCCAGACTAAGCTTCAAAGTAATTATGTTTACTATATTCAAATAAATAAAAGACTGAAAACCTATAGGGTAGAAATTTTGCAACTGAAAGATTTTTAAAACTGAAATTGGTAATTTAATGATAGGTTTTAACAGCTTAGATGTAGTCGAAGAGAGAATCAGTGACATTGAAAATGGGTCAGAAGAAAACCTCTTAATGAATCATGAAAGAAAATGAATGAAAAAAACAGAACAGTTGAATAAGATACATGAAAAACACAGTAAAATAGAAGAATATATTTATAATTGGAGTCTCAGAAGAGAGGGAAAGAAGTAATAGCAATATGTGAATATATATTGGATGAAATTTATCCAATGATAAAATACATAAAATTTAAGAAGGTATATGAGATCCAAGCAAATTATTACCAAACTACATTTTACTACTAACCCTAAAAACTTGAAACAATAGTAGTATGTAAAAGAAGCTAAAAACATAAAATATTTTTAAAGAAGCAACATTTGTACTTAGAGCTGAATCTTTAACAGAAATAAAAAAAAACAACTGCAATATTATCTTTACAGTGCTTAAACAAAGTACGTACAAACCTAGAGTGCTCTACCCAGAAAAACAAAATGGGAAGCACCTTCAAGAATTCATGTGAAATAAAATTACATTCATATAAATAAAAATTAACAGAATTTTTCCCAACAGACAAGATGAATTATAAGAAGAATTTTTCAAGGAAAAGGAAAGAATCTCAGATGCAAGATTAGAGGTGCAGAAAGGAATGAAAAGCAAGAAAGGTGGTCAATGTCAAGGTGAGTCTAAATAAACATTGACTTTATCAAATAATAATAATTACTATGTCAAATCATAATGTCTTAGGATATGTGTGTATGAATGCATTCACATATCAAAAGAAAGAAAAAAAGGAGAATTAAAATATACAAAATTGCATATATCTGGAAATGTAGTAGTAAAAATGTATAGTTTTAAATCCTTAAATTTCTTTAAGGTAAAAGCACTAATTAGTATTAGACTAAGTCAAGAAAACTGTATTCACTAAAAAGAATATATATAATAAAAAGTAAATGAATTTCATCTAACAGAGGAAAAAATGTAATGTACCCAAAAGAAGCAAAAGGTGAGAATAAAAAAAGAGAGACAAGAGATAAATAGAAAGCAAATAGAAAGATGAGATTTTAATATAACTATACCAATAGTTATGGTACTAATAACTGGACTAAGAGCTCTAATTAAAGGAAATATAAAGGACAAAAAGGTAATACGCTGCCTACAAAAAACATTCTAAAATATAAGAGTACAACACAGTTGAAGTTAAAAATTTGGGAAAAGAGATAGAATACAAACATTAACAAAAAGAAAGTTTTTAGGTTCTATCAGTATCAGGCAAAGTAAACCTTGGTACAAAAAATTCATCATTGGAAATAAGGACAAACCCATCAGCTGGTAAAAGAAACATACCTTATGACAGGAATTTTGCTTAGTATTACATATGTAAAAAAAAGGTCATACATATATGCACCAAAAGACACATATAAAATTATTCATAGCGGTGTTTCATAATAGCCAAAAACTCAGAAAAACCCAACAGCAAAAGAATGGATGTTTAACTGACAATATATTTATAATTTATACACTGGAATATGTGGCATGAAAATGAGAAAGACTACAGCTAAAGTGAATGAAATATTTGATTATGCTAAGTGAAATAAGTCAAGTAGAGAAAGTCAATTATCATATGGTTTCACTTATCTGTGGAACATAAGGAATAGCATGAAGGACATTAGGAGAAGGGAAAAATGAATGAGGAGAAACGGGAATGGAAGACAAACCATGAGAGATTATGGACTCCAGGAAACAAATGGAGAGCTTTAGAAGGGGTGGAGGGATGTCTGAGCCCGGCGACGGGTGTTAAGGAGGGCACAGATTGCATGGGGCACTGGGTGTTATACAAAAACAATGAATCACGGAACACTACATCAAAAACTAATGATGTACTGTATGGTCACTAACATAACTAAATAAAAAAAAGAAAAAATATTTGAATATCATTAACCTAACATTGATCAAAAGAAGTGAGTCAAGGATAATAGATGCTGTATGTTTCCATTTATATGAAATTCAAAGAGTAAAGAGTAATAAAAGCAAAACTAAAGGGTAAGACTAGAAATTGATATTATCATGTTTGTTCAGAGGGATGAAATAGTGAGTAGAAGGAGAATGAGTGCAAGCCATATCCCATTTCTGGAACTGTGTGATGATTACAGAGGTGTTCTCTTTGCGGTAATAAAGAAAAATCTGCAGATATGTTTTCTCTATATTCTTTTCCATATATGTGTTATATATTACATATTTACTTTTTATATTATAATATTTGCATAATTATATATAAGAAAGTATAATTGTATATGCATACACAAGCACACATAAATGTATGTGTATGTATGTATATATAATTAGAAATTGGAGTATGAGAAAACATTACATTCTCTAATTGAAGTCAACTTATTATCAAGCTCCTATAACAACTCATAATGGACAGCACTTGACCTTGACAAATAAAGGTAACTTGGTCTCTTCTTTTTTAAAGTAGTCTATTTTGGGTAGTTAGACTGGATATAACAGCAGCTGTCCTCTCTTTTTTGGCCCAGATGCCTCCCCTGACACAGTGGTCAGCATCTCCTCCAAATTAATATTGAGCAATTATTTAAAGGATATAATATTTAACAAGTGCTAAAATAGTAGACTTCATAATACACTGCATGACTTAGTTGGGCCTTTATATAAACTATCCTCATGTACCAGTTTTATTCCCCAAATCACTATTATTCCCATCAAAAGCAGTCTTCATGTCTAAGTTTTATTTTGTTTTTGTTTTTGTTTTTGCTTCCTCTGCCTAAAATAATGTACTCCAAAGACCAGGCATTCCTTAAACGTTTGTGTCACGCTCACCATTATCATAGGCTTTTAACATAAAATATTAATATCTCCATGTTGTATTATAGGAAAATAACGTTTACAGAGAGAAATTGAACTACTCATGGATTCGCGAGTAGAAAATAACAGAGTTCATATTCAAAGTCTGATTTCATACTAAAGACTCTGTCTACCAAGTCTGTACCCTTTCCAAATAAAAAATCATTTTAGATTAACCTGAAGGTCCATTAAACTCTTTACATTTTTTCCTATAACACTATGGCTTTAAAATAAGAATAATACATTTCACTGATCATATTTTTAGTATGTGATTTTTTACTACGTATCTGTGTTCTGAGATTATTGTCTAAAGCAGTAGTTAGCAAACAACCATCTGAAGGCCAAATCTGGCCAGATGCCTGTTTTTGTAAATGAAGTTTTACTGGAACATAATCACTCCCCTTAATTTTTGTGTTATTTTGGTTGTTTTAACACTACAACAGCAGAGCTAAATACTTGCAATAGACACCATATGACCCACAAAGCCAAAACTCTTTACTCTCTGGCTCTTTTTATAGAAAACAAAATTGCTAACTCTAGTATAAGGATTCCATTATTTTCCAATAATGTATATTGTGTACTCTGAGTTTCCTGGACACCAAAATAAAAAGTAAAACAAGGATTTTCATTACATAATAAAGGGAAAAGTAACAATTACTTTTTTAGAACTGATGCTGTTTGTCATTTGTATATTTCTGTTACTTTCTTTTTTTAAATTTTTTAAAAAGATTTTATTTATTTATTTGTCAGAGAGAGAGAGAGAGCAAGCACAAGCAGGGGGAAGGGCAGAGGGAGAAGCAGGCTCCCCACTGAGCAAAGGTCTGACGTGGGGCTCGATCTTAGGACCCTAGGATCATGACCTGAGCCAAAGGCAGATGCTTAACTAACTGATCCACCCAGGCACCCCCCCGTTCTGTTACTTTCAATAATAAAATAGAAAATGACATATAATCAATCAAGGTCCAATCAAGGTAAATATCACATCAGTCATTTAACCAGGGAAAAATGAATATGAAGGATTTTAGACGTGTAGAAGGTAGTTAACTAATAAAAGAACCACATTGCACATAGAGGGTATGGCAGGACGGAGCTGCTTGCAAGTGGTTGATTCTAGGGAAGTAGGTCTGAGGATGGAACTGATACTCCTTCACTGAATAGTAATAATAATGGAGAACTGGTAGGGACCCAACAGAGAAGAGTCTTCCTGCCTCCATCACCTTGCATTTCTCTCCTGTGCCCTTTGTTGATGGAGGGTTACCTTCTTCATCTGGCAAGATCCCCAAGATGCAGCAGTCAAAGAAGGGTGGGTGTGAAACTGAGAAACAGGAAGTGGGTCACTGGCACCTATGTGGAAGTACAAGTTTACAGAATGTACATAAGTGTCTCATATGGGTCTTTTTAAAATAGACTCAATTAACATTTGTCATAAGATTATAACAGATTCAGTGAAGACATTTTTCTGTCAGAGGGCTAAATTTTTGAGACACAGGCTAGCTGCTTTTTACTGATCTAAGTTGATAATAGGACACTGTCTAGAAGATATAGAAAAGTGAGTGGGAAGTATGTTGTTTAGAATAAATATTGCTTTAATTATAGACCATTTTTCTCTATAGAAAAATTACTTACAAGAAGAAATTAAAAATGGGCTTCAGTTGGTATTAAAATAACAATACCAAATGAGGCTCTCTGTTCTGTTTTTAGCCAATGTTGTAAGTACTTCTAGGTCCCTTCAAACTCTACCAACTTATTTCTTTGTGTTCCTGAACGGTATCAGACATTTGCTCACAAATAATTCCTCTCAGCGTTATCTGCCATTTTTGTCCTGTACTTCTCCAGACCAATGAAAAGGAAATGGCTGCTGAGGATGTTGAAATCACCAGAAGCCAGAGAGGCACTATAAAGCCAGCCAGTGCACTAGTGCCCAGGCCAAGATTGTTGATGCCTACACAGAAGATGGCATGATGCCTATGCTGTTGTCAGAGTTGCCAGTATATGCCAAAGCATAACATCTTCCCTCACTTTTACTCTGGTCCATTGCTGGAGGGCGTTGCCCTCTTAGACCACTGTGTCCACCACCATCGTGGTTTACACACATGCTATACACCACATGCCTTTAACAGAAAGTTAGAGACTCACATCTTTTTTTCTTTTCTCTTCTCATTGGGACTCAAGAAAATGCCCACAAGATGAGGGCTGAAGAGAAGGGCTAAAGAAAAATCGCCTCTCCCAATGATCTATGAACATTTTTATATGAGAATGCATTTTTTGTGTACCTTAACCTAGTCTGCTACTCAGAGTTCTTTCCCATAAAGCTCTTTGGTTTCTCATGCAAAGAAATTCCAGGTGAGTCCCTACTGTTGAATTTCCAGACATGTCCTAAACATACCTAATTCTATAGTTACAGTGTATGGTGAAATCTGTGAGTCCCTTCATAAAAATGAAGTTTGTTTTTCCACTCCAAAAAATAAAAGAGATTTAACCTTATATCATGTGAATTCTGCTATTACCAAAAAATAATCTTCTTATGTGTTTCTCCCTCTAGTTGGTGAATTTGTCAAAGACAGAATTGTTACTCTGTTTCTAGTCATTTTCTAAGCACTTAACACAGTGCCTAGCACAAATAGACATTCAACTAATGTTTGTTGTTCAAGTTTACATAGCAATGAACAATGAGTTAACAAATGAGCAATGAGTTAACAAATCAAGTGAAAATCCAATGTTGTCTCCATATTATTAAGGTTCATTGTTTTGGCTTAGTTTACACTAAATAATCTAGATTTGTTTACTGATTCTCACCTGCTTTTTATATATCAACATGTTAAAAAAAAAAAAATAGAAAAGATCACCCTTAGTAATATGTGTGGAACTATTTTCTTAAACAATTATATTTGGAAGGTTTTTTCCACTTTTACCCCAAGATTTGGTAATTGATGGAAAAGAAGGGCCAGTAATAGCTGTTGCTAATGGTAACATATCCTGAGGACAAACAGGAGGGAAATCCTGGGAAGCAGCATGAAGAAAACTGTAGAGTTACAGGAAGGATATCAAAGTAAAAATAGAATAATTTAGAAATCACCATCTTTCTTTGAATGGATATCCTGGCAGTCAAAATCCCCAAACAGAAGCTACTTGAGCCAAGACTGCCTTTGAAACCACTTCTATTTCATGGAAACTAATTTTTAAAATGCTCAGTGGTTTAGGAACATGAAGAGTCAGTTTACAAATCATCATCCACTTCATGAAAAGAAAAAGAAAAAGAAATCATCAAGAACCCAGACTTGAAAACCATATAACGGAGTTAAACATTAAGTCATGTGACAAATTAGAGGGACACCCGAGTAATTTCAACACAGTCAAATCATCAGCCTTCAGTCCTCATAGTGATTATGCTCTCAGCTTACATACATCTCTGCATTACTGTGGCGTCTTAATAACATCTGTTAAAAATCCTGACATGTTGGTAATGTGAGGAGAGGACATCCTCCAGTGTACCTATGCCAATAAGCAAATGTCTGTTCTAGTTACTGAGGTTTTTAGTTCTTCTGACTATATATAGCTCATACTTCTCTAATCTCTGTACTTCAGAACAGAGTATATATAATAGCTCAATGAAAATAAGCAAGCTGTGGTTATTAAATAGTTCATATGTTGGTTTAAAAACCCAGGTCTATGCTAACATGCTCTGATAATAGGCGTGAGGTAAATATGTGTTAATTCTGGTAGAAGAGCTGTACTTAATGTATTTTAAATATGAAGCAATCCCCTTGTTATTAAGATTTTTTAAATTTTCCACCTCTAAGATTAAGAGGACATCCCTAATTATTATGTATTCTGGCCCCAATTTGATATTCAGTTTTCCCAGAGCATGCACTTCAATGCATGAATGACTTTGCATATAGTGTTTCCTCATTACTTACTATTTTCACACACCCTTCAAATCTTAACTTAAATATCTCCGCCAGGCAGAGGCAACTAGGTTACTTCCTTCCTGTATGTTCCCACTGAACTTACTGTACCCCACTGAACTTGTTTTTCAATCTCCTGTCTCAGAATGAGTTTCTCAAGCACAGGAGTAGCATGTCTTGCCTCTTTATGCCTCTATTATTTAGTTCAGTTCTGGAACATAATTGAGAAAAACAGTAACATGTTCAATGAGTTCATCTGGCTTCTGGATCTTCTCTCCTCTAATACCTTATCCCACTAATATATACGTGTTTTGTTATGTTTCAGACACAGAGGACTACTTGCCATTTTAAAATCTTTCATAATTTTCATAACAATGGCTTTGTTCAAAGACTTGTGTCAATCTGCATGGCCCATCTCTTGGCTGAAACAGAAGACTTTCATAGATACCCAACATAGCAACCTGTCATTGTGTTCTCTATTGTGGCTTAAGGGGCTCCTGAGAACTTCCTCAACTGCCAAAACCTCTACCATCAGAGTATCTTCACTTATATCACTGCTCAGTCCTATTTTAACTTCCAAATACTTCTGAAAAAGATCTACTATTAATCTCTCTTCATGTTAGTGTGCTGATATTCTCCAATCGGCAAATTATCTGAGAATTAGAACAATCTGCTTGAGGTTCAGCAAAATCCGTACAGTGTACTGGATACGGATTTGGAGTCTGCCACTTAACATCTGTTTGTCTCAAGTTCTCAACTGAAAAATTGTAATAATGATTGTAAACACTCTGAAACATCACTATTTTTTTTTGTTAAAGATTATTTTTATTTACTTGACAGAGAGGAGAGAGATCACATGCAGGCAGAGAGAGGGAGAAGCAGGCTCCCTGCTGAGCAGAGAGCCCGAAGCCGGTCCCGATCCCAGAACCCTGAGATCATGACCCCAGCCAAAGGCAGAGGCTTTAACCCACTGAGCCACCCAGGCACCCCTGAATTATCACTATTTTATAAAATTCAATTGAATGTGAAACTATAATGATAGTCAACGTTTATTGAATACATATTAAGCATTCACATTTGCTTTACATACATTATTAAATTTAATCATCCCTACAGCATTACAGAATAGGCATTAGTGTCCCTTTCTACACGAAATTTGCCCAAATGTGTGTGTGTGTGTGTGTGTGTGTGTGTGTGTGTGTGTGTGTGTGTGTGTGTTGCGGAGAACATATCTAGTATAGTAATCTGGTCAGAGTTATTTGAAATAAGTGAACAGCTAGAACAAGGAAATAAGACTATTCAGTTAATAGGGATGTTCATCAAGTTTAATGAGGTTATTAAGACATAAACCAGCAATCAGCTTTCAAAAAGGAACTGGCATTTTTAACAAAAATTTAAAAATCTAAAAATATTTTCACAACTAACCAAAAAGGGCTCATGAGTTGGAACTTCTGAAGAGGCCATATAATCCTGATAAAGCTAAAATGAATTGTCAGCTCAGTTAAGGTAAAGCTTACCACTACCCAATACAAGTCAGGTATCAAGCTAGACCTCTGTGCTAGAGGCAAAGGTGATTATGTGCTGCTGTTACTGTCAAGGACCTTACGGTCCAGTGGGAGTATCAGAGATGCAGTCAAATTTTAAGTTAATAGTGAAGGGAAGGGCACTTGTATTATGGAATGTCACAGAAAGAGAAAAACTAACCCAACTGGAGAGATTAGGAAAGGACTTATAGAAGAGATAGCATTTTTGTGGTCTTTGGAAGCTAAGTAATAGTTGAAAGATGGGAAAGAAAGGATATTTAACATAAGGCTATCATGTACTCTTTAGAAATATTACCTTGAGGATCTAGTCTAT
Organism: Potos flavus; assembly: GCA_028534135.1. Classification (NCBI taxonomy): domain Eukaryota; kingdom Metazoa; phylum Chordata; class Mammalia; order Carnivora; family Procyonidae; genus Potos; species Potos flavus. The sequence goes on from CM052898.1 coordinate 124,917,974, forward strand.
TTGGAAAATATTAAGATGCTAGTTAACAAGTATCCAAAAGACATGTGTCCCAAAATTGGAAGCTAAATTCTGAGCAAACTTAAAGTATTATCATGTGACCAATACACATTAATCATCAGAATTTAAACAATAAGATAAAATGCTTGTTTATAATTTATCTAAAAAGTATGTCCCCAGACGGCAGTGAAACCTGTAAAGATAGAAATTAGCTCATGTTTTTACATTTCTTCCTGAAATTTAGCCAAATTTAGAATGCAAAACAGTCATACTTAGTTCCTCTTTGAAAAGATCTATGCAATAGGAAATGAGAATAGTGTCTTTGAAAATAAACTAATTATGGAATTATATGAAATTTCATCATTCTAATTAACTAAAGTCTATAATTCTAATTTAATACTTAGTGAATAAATTACATTTTCATGCCATTTCCATGGATATTTCTCTTTCCAATCACAATTCTCCTATTTTCTCTACATATCTCACTTCACCTTCATAAAGGAAAATAATGATTTCTACCTCTGGTCAGGTGGAGTATTTCTGAATGAAAAGCAATTCCTATTAGGACATGTTCTGAAATAGAGCTCAGAAGTGGGGACATTTACCTTGATAACCTGGAAATAGAGAACAGATGCCAGAACAGAGGCATCAAACATTAAAATCCAATGGCAATTAGAAAATCAAATAGTCAAATGAAATAGTGAGGTGATCACTGGAAGTCAGTAAATTGAACCAACTGGTTTGAGAAACCAGAAAAACTAAGCATAAAAGTCACAGAGTGAACAAAATGGAAGTGGTCTAGAAATGTTCCTGAAATGGAAAAAGGATAACTCCAATAAGCCAAACATAGGTTTGGTCAGGTTTTGTACGTCAGGAGTATCTGATAGACCCCGAAATGAAAGAAAGAATAGCCATACCTTTATACCCGAATATGAATGGTGCATACTTTTTTAACTCTAGTTTCCCCATGGTAGGGGAAGTCTATCTGGTCTGTCCACAAGGTCCCTAGATGCAAATCTCCTGGTAGCAGAGATAAGGAAAACATTTGGAAAATCAAAGTTTTCTCTCTGCCCCAATAATAATGTGTTGATAAGGAAGAGAAAATGAGGCCTTTGAGAAAGTGAAAGCTAATTTCTAAATATAGTCTAAATCAGATGAGGTGATAATACAATTGTACTGCTTTTCATCTTTAATTCATTTGTAATGCTCTTGAATTTAAGTACAAAATTGTGTACTACTACCCAGAAACAAAATTTTTAAATCAACTAAAAAAATACTGAGTTAAATAAATCAATTTTTGCTTGCATTCATAAATGGATAGAGCTTTAACTTTAAGACATTAGAGCTAGAAAAACATTTCCAACAGACATTTCAGAATAGCTTGATATGTCAATAGCCTTGTGTTCTAAATCCCTAGTTCTGTAGGGGGTTTTCTCCCTGGGAATCTGGAATTCTCTGGACTAAAGTAACAAATGCCAGGCCAGATTCTACAGCCCTACATCTGATTTTTCCTTCCTTAATCTACCTGGCCCTACTTCCAAAAAGAGGGTTTTTTCTTCTTTTTTTAATAGACATGTGGTTAGTATAACCTCTTCCATACACTTTCTCTGAATTTTCCCAAATACTTTCTTTACCCTAGCAGGGTTCCAGGGGAAAAAAGAAAAGAAAAGAAAGAATGAAAAGATAGGTGTGTAAGTCTAGTCACTAGCTCTAATTAAAGGGGTGAATAGAAATTACTTATACTCAGGAGGCATATAGTATATAGTTAGAATTGTGAGCTCTGAACACATCAGGTTGAAATCCCACCACTACCACTTCCTGCCTGGGTGACCTCTCATAAGTCATGTAAGCACTTCCTGCCAAAGTCACTTCTTTTTAAACTTATGGCTAGTAGTAATACTTGCTTCTTAGAATTACTGTGAAGATTAGACAAGAGGGCTGGCACTGAGGAAGTACTGAATAAATGTTAGTGGGTATTGTTATTATTAGATCTCACATTTTGGTAATATGGAAGTAAATGGGCCATTCTTTGTTCCAATTTCCTTTACCTTCACGTAAATATTACCCTTCTTCATTCCTATCTTCATAGGAATGCAGGCCAATCAAGTTATTTAGATCAGATAATCACAAATAATAAAAAATTAAATAGGTCCTTTTTCCTCAATGAGACAAATTTCGATAAACCATAGTTATTTAAATATCATTATGCCAAAGAAGCTGCAAATAATATAATTAAGGGAAACACTTTATTGGGAGTTTTGCTGCTTAATGAAGTTGGAATCTTTGAAAAGTGTTTTAAAACTTAATAAATGAGGAACTAGCTGCTCTAAGCTTTATCATTCTCAATTAAGCAATTAAGTACTTCAATATCTGAACATCAATGTTTCTCGTTCTGTGATTTTTTAATTCATTCTGTTTGTTTTATAAAATAATGAAATCTTTTTCCAATAATTTGATGCATTTTTGTTGCTATTTCACTCTAGGCTTTAAACATGAGGGAAAAGTTAACACAAATGGCAACATCCCACGGCTGCTCCGAGACGGCCAGATGAAACTAGAGAGTATTGTGGGGCAGAGTCTGAAGAGGATGGCTGTGCTCACACCTACAGAGCTTTCATTTGTCAACTCTGCACAAAGTTAAACCCCAACTTCACATTCAACTTCATATTACCATACCCACATTTGTAATTAGATTCATGGCTAAAATATACATTTTAATGAGAGGTATCTAGTTTTGCTTCCATTTGGCAGGTCAGCGAATTCTAGTAACTTGGCAGACAAATGAGTAAGAGTTTATTTCAGGTAATGAGCAGATCAGTGTAAATGCTGAAACAGAGACTCAATGTGAGTGGAAGAAACAGCATTCTTTTATATTCTAAGAAATATAGAGGAACAAGCATGTGTGATTCCTATTAGAGGAAATACTTCATGGTGATCATTGTAGGTAAGATAGTTTTAAGCCTGCACTTTGATAACTGCTTTTTTCTTATATATATATCCATGGAAACTGAAAGAAGATGTGAATCTTGGATGTAAAAAAAAGAAGTTACTTTTGTGCATTTATGATCTTAAGTGTGGACCTTAAAGATCCCTTCTCTAATGTCGGCCTGTGGATGGTAAGATACCTCCTTATTCAAAAAACATGTGTTCACATACTTAATGTGAGGGTGAGATCTGTCAGCCACTCTTCAGGCACCCTGGCAACTAAAATAATATGACAGAAGGTAAATATCTCAAATCATGTTTAAAATATGCTTCCACAAAATCTTTTTTTCATACCATTTGTATAGTACCAATCACACTGAAATATCATTATTTTTAAAATTAACCTCTTCTCTGTAAGACCTTAAGTTACTGGAAGACAAGGACTATCTTTTACAAACTCTTTTTCTGGCATGATGACTTTCTCAGGACCTGATACACAAAAGATTCTCTGGACATATTTATGGAAATGAAACTGGCAACAGTGTAGTTGATATAGACACATCAAATAAGCAATGGCCTCACTTAGTAAATCAGAGTCTGGAAGACTGGAGAAGGACTCAGAGATCATTTGAACAAGCTCCTTATTTCATTGATAAAGAACCCAGGAACCCAAAAATGTGATACTTGTTCAAAACCAGCTCAGGACAGTAAAGATCCAGTTGGTACTTCTGAATCCCAATTACACCAGCTCATGGAGGAAAAAATGGTGCCAGGGAGTCATTGTTCCAATGAATATCTTACTTCTAATTCGAAAAGGGAAAAACTGTGAGATACTTCTCAGTTAAATCATGCCTGGCTGTCAGAAGTCCAGTTTTGCAGAAGGCTGTGGAACATGAAGATTCTGCATGAAGAAAAAGGCAATTTGCTTGCCTCTGCTGAATATCTGTTTACCTCTAGTACATGAAGTCTTAAAGACATTGTAAATGCTAGTGTGCATGCTTGTGTGTTTAAGAGGAAGAATGAACAGCAAAAGAGAGCAAGCTTTGAATAAGAAAACATTCCCAAAGAAGTATTAATTATATAAAAGTATAAAAATAAATAAGTATAACATTCAGACATAAATATTGATTTACTAAAAAAAAAGTTTTTTTTATGACTAAAATCTATTACTATTCCAGCTAAAATCAACACCTATCTCTGCCTTAGCATACATAGTACACTTTCTCTATCAACAAATAGTAATGGCCAAGCATTGGCCTCTGAATAAAAATGAATCTGTTGACTAACATTTATATACTTCAGTTCTCCTATTTTCAAAATGAATACAATAGGAGATCTTACCTCATTGAATTACTGTGATGATTAAATAAACTGCTATATGTAAAACATCTTAGAGAAGGTATGTGGCTCATAGTATGTGCTTAATAAATGTTAAATATATATAAACATTAAATGTATATTTATTATATATTTTATATGCATATTTTATTTTCAATTCCCAATCAGTATGCCTAGATATTTCAGATTAGGAGTAAACTGAAACTTGAAAGGAAAGGAAAGGAAATTCAGAATTTAAAAGAACTATTAAATCACTGGTAAGTCATTCCCTCCTTCCTTCCTCAGTCTGACATCAAACAAACAGAAAACTAAGCTTAAATGTTGTTTTTCCTTAAGAAAACAATGAATTTAAAAGCTTGTGATTCTACAACGTTTTGCCTGTGGTTTGAGTAAATCACTATTTTTAGTATATGGAGCTAATAATCAATATGTCTGGCAATCACACTAGGGTATATGTTTTATATTTTAAAACTTTCATATACATGAATTTTTAAAAAATATTTTATTTATTTATTGGAGAGAGACAGCATGTGTGAGCAGGGGGGTGGGGGAGAGAAAGAATCCCAAGCAGATTACCCACTGAGTGCAGAGCCTGATGTGGGGCTCAATCTCATGACCCTGAGATCATGACCTGAGCCAAAATCAAGAGTCTGACCAACTGAGCCACCCAGGTGCCCCTCACATGTATGAATTTTGATCACTATATGAAAGATTACCTAAACAAGCCTCTCTCTTAGCTATCTGACCATAAGTATATATTCATTTTTCATTTTTGTTTATTGAATCACAAAGCTTAGAAGGACCTTCCTAGTTTCCTAATCTCACCTCCTCTTGATGTAATAATCCTTTCTTCAGCACATCTGATATTTCCATTTCTTCCCAAGTAGCTTTTGATGCGGGGGCTGTTTTTTGAGAGGAATAGTTTTACTGTCAAAAAATATTAAATAAAAATGTTACTGATAAATAATCCTTTGTTTCCTACTGAATTCAAATCTATCTTCCTGTACTTTATTACCCAAGAAAATTATTATGATTTTTTATAGATTTATTTGTCTTCAGAATAAAAAATCCGTACTTCTGATGATCCTTACATTAACATCTGTACAGACCCAACCCTATGCTGGGCCCCCATTTGGGATACTCTAGTTTGTCTATATCTCTCTTAAAGTGTGGTACAATCTTACCAACATAAAATAAGACTATTACCTCTATCCTCTGGATATCATATCCATGTTTAAAAATTTTCTTAACATTTTTAGGCATCTATATCATAGTGTTTATTTGTACTGGGTAAGTTTACTTAGGGTAAAGCCTTGTTTTACTAGTTACTTCAAGTACTGGATCATTTTGTGAGTGATATTTCCTACTTACTTGAGATGTCCCAGTGTGCTCATCTTAGTTACCATGGCATACTGAACAAAATTTACTTATTTTGATATGTCTGGGGATCCTTCCCAGTGTGCATTCATGGAGACACATTTGAAGGATGCATAATTCACAGAGACATTACTTCTCCACAGTGATGGAAGTTGATGGCCCAAATAGATGCATAGCAGGAAAGGCAGGGATGCCCAGAGCTATCAAGTTGACCACAGTGTCATTGGTGTAGTACAGTGGAAAACAGTCTTGAGTAGGGTTTAGAGGAAAGGTTTAGGAGTAGTCTTCCAGACACACAAATCCCAGCTCTCTCATTTATATCTGCAGGACTTTGGACATATTCCAAACCAAGTTTCCCCATGATTTAATTTTAGATAATACCTACCTTGTAAGGTGGTTTTTAGGATGACACGGAGAGACGATACATAGTAGTTCTTAGAAATAAAAACTTTAACATCAGAAAAGTTTGACTGAAATCTTGGCTTTACTATTAACTAGTTTCTTGACTTCGACTAAGTTTTAATTTCTTCTGTAAAATGAGGATAAAATCGTAATATCCTCTTCACTGTATAGGAGTGGGGATTTAAAAACAATGCTGTCACATGGTAAGTTTTCAATAAATGTTGATTATTATGATGACTGCAAAAACATAATACAATACCTGTATCAAAAAGATAATCAATAAATTATTCTTATTAACCAGTGTCTACCCCTATAATTGTCTATAACTTTTAGATGAATAATTCCTGACTCAACATGAGAAAATGTATTTCATATGATGTTGGAATACTTTCCAGAGTATTAGGTGACCCATTAGGGAAATAAATCCTTATAAAAATAGTGTAAAGGAGCTAAAAAAAAAATAGGACAGCTGAATTCTTCACAAAATAATATGGAGACCATCCTGGAGTTATCTGAATTTCAATTTTTTCTTCTCCATTCAAATATAAGCTCGTCGAAAACAGGGTCAGGACTTCCACAAACCCAGCAAAACTCCTTGCATATTAATGGGACGGGTAAATATAATTCTTTAAACTGCAGGTTTTTTCAACTGTATAATGGTGTTAATAATAATTGCCTATTATTTAAGAGTATTGTTGTACCCACAAGAGAACAGTTACTATAGTGGTAAATTAAATTATATAAAGACTTATAAATTTTGAAGTGCAGTATGCTGACAGGTCATTAAATTATTCTATGTTTAGGTACTGTGCATGCATGAGAGAGAAAGAGAGAGAGAGAATTAAACATATATATATATAGTTGGCCTTCTAGTGTGGTTTCTGATGTCCCAGCATTTCCATATCCTTAAACTGATAAAGTTAGTGATTTGGGACGCCTGGGTGGCTCAGTTGGTTAAGCGGCTGCCTTCAGCTCAGGTCATGATCCCAGTGTCCTGGGATCGAGTCCCACATTCGGGCTCCTTGCTCGGCAGGGAACCTGCTTCTCCCTCTGCCTCTGCCTACTTGTGATCTCTCTCTCACTCTCTCTCTGACAAATAAATAAATAAAATTAAAAAAACTGATAAAGTTAGTGATTTGAACTGCTAGAATTTAGCAGCCAGAATCCTGTAGTTAATGTAACCAGTGGGGGGCATCTTAATGGGGTATAACGGGCAGAGGTATCAAACAGCAAAGGTATTCCATCAGGCTAAGAAAATGGTGTGACTGTGAAAACTGTTTTTGAAATACAGCCAACCAGACCAATTGAGGTTCTAGCACTATAAAATAAAATTAATGTGCTTTCCTCAAAGGGGGTCTATAAAGCCCTCGTCTGTTGTAGAAGGCTCCATGACAGCAAGTACATAGGTGCAGTGTGCCCTAGGTGTGGAATACATCAAAAATCTAGGCAAACCAGAGTGACACGAGGAGTTTTACAGGGGCCAGAGTTAGCGTTCAGTCTTCTGACCCTAAAGATCATATGAAATGGAAATGTAGCTTTCTGGAGTTCATTTCAAGATAAATACCAATGAAAATACGAGGAAGCTTATGAAAGCAGTTCTCCCACTTCTGAATTTCATTTCAGGGATGATTTATACAGATGACAAATGCAGTAGAAAAGGAAGAACCTAGGGGCACCAGGTGGCTCAGTGGGTTAAGTCTCTACCTTCGGCTCAGGTCATGAGCTCAGGTTCCTGGGATCAAGCCCCGCATTGGGCTCTGCTCAGTGGAGAGCCTGCTTCCCCTTCTCCCTCTGCCTGCCTCTCTGCCTGCTTATGATCTCTTTCTCTGTCCAATAAATACATAAAATCTTTAAAAAAAAAAAGAAAGAAAAGAAAAGGAAGAACGTAGCTAGGAAACATGCTTTGCATCTCTCAAATCTGTCTGCATGTCTACAAAATTGGGATGAAAATAAAAACAATATTGTTAGAAAAATTAAACAGAAGGGATTATCAAAATATTCTTATACTGCAAAACACAACAAAAAATGTAAGGAAGAAGACTTGTGTTTCCACTTAGCATATAGGAAGCCATGTGACAATGTCACTTTCACAACATCAAGCAAAGCCATAACTTTTTTCAGTGCATCAGGAAGCTGAGGTCAACAGACAACCAGGGGTAGAAATTTCAAATGATTACAGCCCCTCTGAGGGAAAAGAGGGTGCACGAATTATTTGACCTTTGATAGAACACCTAAGGAAAAGGTCACCATAAAAGTGGTTAAGAAAAAAAATTGATATTTTAATATTTCTTAAGTAAATATGTAGGCTACATGAGAATTTAGATTTCTTAGAAGCTCAAGCCATAGTGAAATCCTCATTTATTTGCTAGCCTTATGACATGCTAAAACTAAAAACAAAAAAATATCAGAGACTGGATTCGGCATAGGAAACATAAATGAATTTGAAGCTAAATCTATAGAAAATATTTTTACTGAAATACAGAGAAGAAAAAGAGTTTTAAAACAAATCAGACCTTCCAGGAGATAGAAGACATCAAAGGATCTAATATACGTGTAATTAGAATAACAGAAGAAAAAAAGAATGGGACAAAAGAAATATTTGAAAAGATAATGGTCAACATTCTCCCTAAATTAATGAAAGAAGACAACCAGAAACTCAGAGACCTTCAGGATAAATATAAATAAAACTATAATAAAACACATCATAGACAAACAGATGATAGCAGACTTCCCATCAGACACTATACAATCCAAAAGAAAATAGAACATGAAGATTAAAGTACTGAAAAAAGAAAAGCTGTCACCTCAGAATTCTATCCTGAGCAATAATAACATTTAAAAATAAAAATGAATTAAACACTTCCTTGGGCAAAACACTACAAGAAATGTTAAAGGAAGCTCTTCAAGCAAAAGGAAAATGGTACTACATGGAACTGTAAGTCTAAACACACACACAGAGCAGCATCAACAATGGTAAATGTAGTGAATATGAATTTTTAAACATTTTAAAAATCATTAAAAATAATTAACTGTACAAAACAAAAAGAGAAAAAATTGTGGGGTTCATAACAGGTAAAATTAAGATGCATGACAGTAATACCATAAAGGATGAGAGGGATAAAGAGGAAGGCTACTGTTGAAAGATTGTTACATTACTTTTGAAGTGGAAAAATACTTGAAGACTGTAGCAACATAATGATGCATATTGTAAACCTGTAGCAACAATATAAATAATAAACAAGAGGTGTAATTATAATCCAAAATAAGGCAGAATGAGAGGAAACAGGGAACAGATGAGACAAAAGAAAATAATTTTAAAGACTGTGGTTTTAAATATATCAATTTAAATGCAACGGTCAAAACACACCAATAGAAATTTAGAGATTGTCAGAGTGCCAGATGGGATAGATTGACTAAAAGTGGAAGGAGGTAGGGAAAAGATACACCATGCCATCAATAATCAAAACAAATCTATAGTGAATTTATATCTGCCTGAATAATATCAGACAAAGTAAACTTCCAAACAAAGAGTTTTGCTAGGGGTACAAAGGTAAATTATATAATGATAAAGGGATATAAAAGGCTTAAACATGAAAGGCAAAAGCTGATAGAACTAAAAACAGAAATAGAGAAATTTTAGACTTGGAGACATAGGCAGTCCTTCCCCAGTAATTGGGAGAACAAGCAGACAAAAATCATTGAAAGTATAGATTTGAACATTATCAGCCAACTTAGCTGAGATTTAGGATATTCCAGCCAATAGTAATAGAATATACATTCTTTTTTTTTTTTTTTACATTTTTTTTTTTAAAGTACTCATGAAGCCTCACCAAGGCCAACAACTATATTATTGGCTGTAAGACAAATCTTGACAAATTCATAGGACTTAAAATAATGCAAAGTATGTTTCCTTAATACAAAACAAACTAGCAGTCAATAACCAAAAAATATATGAAAATAAGCAAATATTTGGAAATTAACTGATATATATTCTAAATAACCAGTAGTCAAAATTATAAAGAAAATTAGAAAATATTCCAAATTAAATAAAACATAAAAACAGAGCATATCAAAATGTATAGGATATAATTAGAGCAGTGCCTAGAGGAAAATATATTGTACTACATGCCTATATTAGAAGAAAATAAGTATCTATATTCAATAATCTAATCACCCATATTAAGAAAATTGAAAAAGATGAGCAAATTAAACACAAATCAGGAAAAAGGAAGAAAACAATACAAAGTAGCAATCATTAAAATAAAATGACCAAATTGTAATTCTTTTAATAGATAAATAAAATTTATAGAATTTTAGAATGACTAATTTAAAAAAGACTGAAAAAATAAATAAATAAAAATGAAAAGACTGAAAAAAAGAATACCAGAATTAAGAATCAAATAGGGGGACATCACCACAGATTGCACAAATATCAAAAGGAAAAAACAGAGTAGTATAAATAACTTTAATAATTTCATGAAATGAATATATTATTTGGAAGATGAAAGCTATGAGAGTGCACTCAGGAAAATTAGCTACAACGATTAGTCCTATACTTATTAAAGAATATGAAGTTTTAGTTAAAAACGTTCCCACAAAGGCATCTATTAGCACAGATAACCTCACTTGGCGAATTCTACCAAACATTTCAGGAGGAAATAATACAAATTCCACACAAACTCTTCCAGCAAATACAAAAGGGTTGTTATTGACTGATTGTCTATGTCCCTGCAAAATTCATGTATTGAAACCCTAAGCCCCAATGTGATGTTATTTGGAGGTGGAGCCTTTGGGAGGTGATTAGGTCATGAAAGTGGAGCCCTCATGAATGGAATATTGCCTTTATCAGGGAGCTTCCAGAGAGCTCTCTCACTCTCCCTGTCATGTGAGGACACGTTAAGGAGACCACAATTTAGGAACCAGAAATTAGGTACCCACCAGACACCAAATCTGCAGATGCCTTAATCTTGGATTTCCCAGAACATGGAAACTAAATGTTTGTTGGTTAAGCCACCTAGTCTATGGTTATTTGTGTTACAGCAGTCTGAATAGACTAAGGCAAACATGTAGTTCTTCCCAATCATTTTATGAGACCTGTTACCAAAACTTAAAAAATATATTTTAAAGAGATAAAGGACTTATATTTCTCATTAGTAAAGATCCTTAAAAAGTAGTATTACTTCAAATCCAGCAATATACAAAAGGATAATATGTCATGACTAAGTGGAATCAAGGTTATACTACACAAGGGAGTAAGAGGTTGAAGGTGGATAAAACTGGTAAAGTGGGTCAAGAGGTACAAACTTCTAGTTATAAAATAAATAAGTTATGGCGATGTAATGTACAGCATGGAGACTATAGTTAATAGTACTGTTCTGCATATTTGGAAGTTGCGAAGAAAGTAACTCTTGAAAATTCTCATCCAAAGAAAAAAAATTATGATTTTGTATGGAGATCAATGATAACTATTGTGATCATTTCATAGTGTACACAAATATCAAATCATTACATTGCACACTTGAAACTAATATAATATTATATGTCAATTATACCTCAACAAAAAAATTAAACAGGAATAAATGTAACAAAATATGTGCAAGATTTATATGCTTTTAAAAATTAAAAAAAACTTGTCCAGGGAAATCAAAGCTCTACATAAAAGGGATCAGAATGACTTCTTAGAGCACAAAAAGCATGATCCATTAAAAATGCTTAACTGGACTTTATCAAATTAAAAATATTACTCTGTGGAAGAAAATGTTATGACAATGACAAGACAAGTCACAGAGTGAAAAAAATTGCAAAACAAATCTTATAAAATTCTGTGTCCAGATATATCAATAACTCTTACAACTGAATATTAAGCAAAAGATTTGAACAGACATTCACCAAAAATATACGAATGGGAAATAAGTACATGAAAAGATACTCAGCACCATTAGTTGTTAAGAAAATACAAATGGAAACACAGTGAGATACCACTATACCTTTATTAGAATGGCTAAATTTTTGAAAATGGCAATAAATATAAAATGGTAGCAAGGGTGCTGAGCAACTGGAACTCGCATACATATCTGTTAAGAATGAATATGAGAACCACTTTCGAAATCAGGTTCGCTATTTCCTGTGAAGTTAAACATACACTTACAACATGATTTAGGAATCCTGTATCTGTATTTGTCCAAGTGAAATGAAAACATAAATATCGACTCAAAGACTTCTACATTAATGTTTATGGCAACTTTATTCATAATCACTCCAAAGTGGAAACTCTCCAAATTTTCACCAACTTGTGAATGAATAAGTAAATTGTGGTACATCCATCCAAGAGCACACACTCTCATTAAAAAGAAAAAAGTGTTGATACATTTAGCAGCATGGATAAATCACAGAAGCTTTATTCTAAGTGAAATAAGCCAGACACCAATGACTACACGCTGTATAATTTCCTACAGCCTTCTGGAAAAGGCAAAATTATAGGAACAGAATCAAATGGTTACCAGGACCTGGGAGTTGGGTAGGGATTTGACTGTAAAGAGGCATGAAGGAAATTTGGTGGGGGGCATATAGACAAAGTCTATATCTTGATTTTAGTGGAGGTTACATAATGTTTACATTTGGCAAAACACCTAAAACTGTACATTTTAAAAGGTCAGATTTTGTGTGTATACATCGCATCTCAATAAACTCAACTTGAAAAAAATGTTAAGAAGTATCAGATTTTAATTCAGGTAAATCATGGCTTTTGCAGTCATACTGGTCTTCACAAAGGATCTCATTTTGTATGTCTTTTAACCCCGTTTTGATGGTAAATAATGTGCTGGGTCTTTTATCTACCCCCATTCAATCCCTTTTCCAGTTGGGTTTGGCCAAAAGTAAACATAATAGATTATACTGAGAAAGAAGAGTGAAATTTTGGTGTTTATTTCCTAAGTTCCCTCCTCTGCAATTTGCTTTTGACTGGCTGTGTCCCTTGAGGAAAGGTCACATTTCTGCCAAGCAAATTTGTCTACCCATATCTCTCTGTCTTTACTTACCTTTAATCCTTCAAATGAGGGATACCTAGTTATTATTGATTCTGTGTACTCTGCTGTCTTCTCTGGTTCCTCTACACCTTGCCCACACTAAATTCTCCTCAAATTATTCCATTTCACCGTGCCATCCTTTTACTGTTACAATCCTGACAGATACAGAGAGCGAGGTTCAACTCCTGATCCCATCATTTTGTAGCTGTGAGCCCTTTATGCATTTCACATATTTGAGCGTTAGTTTTTTCATGTGTTAAATATGAATAGTAATACCTCTTTGGCAGGGTTGTTATGCAGATAAAATAATGATATACTAGCTGAAAAGTTTTTATTAATATTTTCTCCCTTTCTCATCTTAGTCTCTCCCTTCTATCACTGGATGTATATTCTCTTTCAACTTCTTCATATGCTACTGTTTCTACTCTATCTTTCAAGGTAACAGAATTTCCCTATCATGTATAAATGCCTAAGCAATTTACATAGGGGTATATAATGTGCAGCCTGTGTAAATGGCTCAAATGTACCATGATTATGTTCCTGGAATAAACTTGCTATTTCTACTGCTGCAGAACAGTTAAGTCAAACTTTTTAATTAGGTCAACAAAATCCACAAATAGGGTGGAATCTTTGGACTGTCTAAGCAGGGACATATCTGGAATAAATCAGCCACAGATATCACTTGTCAGCATGCTGAGAGAGGCATTTCAAATAACGGTAGAAGGTACGTCAAGAATATTGGCTTCTAGTAGCATTACGATGCATCCTTTAAATCTATATCGAGAGTTTTCCATCATGTGGATTCAAGCTAACATGATCATTTTATGGCAGTAAGTTCTAAACAACGGTCCACAATTAGGCTGTATTTTTATCTTGACTTGTGAACTATCACTGCCAACTACTCAAATTTCAAGCTTGTTGAGACATATGTTATCCCTGGAAACCCTTCATAAAAAAAAAAAAAGAAAATGAAGTATTTTACTGTCCCACCAATTCAGCGTGCTCTGGTCAGTTCCCCATCTAGATCCAAACTAACCATGTAATAGTTTTCACACTGTTGACTAGTATTTTAAATGACTTTTAAAGCAAAACCAAAAAGAACAAATTTATTTCTATTTGCACAAAACATAATCTGGCTTGGATTCTTTTTCCAGCTTTTTAAATAGTGAGAAAGGATGAAGCTGAGGGACAAGAACTGGATAACTTATAAGATAAAAAGATAACTTATCTTTTTACAATCTGTGTGGGTAAGATTGCAAATGTGATTAGTAGGAAATGGGAAAGAAGAAAACTTTCAGACAGAGGCAGGAATATTTTGGTGAAAAGGAAATTAAAATACTGGAGAGCTGGGAAAGATAAGATAAGATAAGATAAGAATGATTACAACATCTGCATTTATAGCCCACATGTCACAGTTCAGTATGTATAGGTTTGTTAGTGACAACCTTCCCAGTATAGCAATGTTAATTCTGAAGTCACTGTCAGTTTCACTGACACAGCACTGTGCACCTGACTGAGGCTGAAACTGCTCACCATTTCCATAGATGATCATTGCATTTAAGGGTCCAAAAAATACACCAGTAAATCAGTTTGGGTTTCTGATTATAATCTCCCTAAATCTTACTTTGAAATACCCTAGTGAGTTTCTTTTTGACAAATCCTAGTGCATTTTTTTCCCCCAAATATGATTTGTAATTATCCGAGCTAGACTAAAACCTCAGGGAGAAGTGATGGGTGTAAGGCTGAACACAATACTAAATGTATACTTAAATTTTCCAGAGCCCAAGATCCTGTTGCTACTTAAATACCGTGATCAAAGCAATAGATAAAATAAATATGGAGAAGAGTAGGAGAGAGAAAGAGAAAGACTGAGAGAAATAGAATAAGAGAGAGAGTGGGGGGAGAGATTGAAAAGAGACTTGGGAAAATGTTCAGTGGAAAATCTAGAAATGATGTAAGAGAAAGCAAAGGCAGGGATTGGAGTAAGGGGTGTATAACTGAAACTATAAAAACTCAGAGAGAAAACTCACCATCAGGGCTGAGTTTGGGAGAAACTGCACAGACAGGACTCTAAAGTTAGAATCTCCTGATTTTTCACAAGGTAAGTTAAATATAAAAGCAATGAGAAAAATTTAGGGTATTTTTTTTCTTTGAGCTACTTTTTTTTATTTTCACATATTTCTTAAATGTTTTGGTTATATCTTGATTTTGAATGTTTTTTGGTAATATTTCCCTCTCTAAAATGAGTAGAAAATCTAAGAAGATATTTTTGAATACAAAATTAAGGTGGAGCTAATTGTTCAGACATTTCATATGTATTAGATTATTCATTGCTTTTCTTTCCCATTTCAAAGCAAAGAGGACAACTCAAGATAATGATTCTCTATATATGTTAATAGTATTAATTTTGCTTTCATCGTAGATGTCCAATTTAGTAAATGTTTAAATGTATAAAAGTGGTCTACTTTTAAAAGCCTAGTGGAAAAGAAAGGTTTCTCTCATCTTTATTTCTATCAAAGTTGGAGCTTTGATATATTCCTATATATTCCTAATATATGTATCCCTAAATTATATCCCTAAATTAATCAAATTCTAAAGTCAATATTCTATATTCTTCAAACCTAAAGTATCCTGTTTTTCTTCTTGTAAAACTCAAATATACAAGTATGATATTAATAACAGTTTAGAGTAGACTTAAATTATGTCCACCCTTTTGTATTTGAAGTGCTCTTGCTATTAAATGATTGAATTGAGAATCTGACACATACATTTGAGTTGTGTTTAACAAAAAATTTAAAACTTTATCTCAGATTTTGATCTGTGGGATTAGTGTATACTCAGTTAATTCAGTTTTGCTGATGCAAAAAATTGCTCCTTCAAATTACAATGATAGACTCTATAGGTTTAGGAATGTGATAACTATTTGTTTCTAAGTTATCTTTCTAGAAATTAAATAATTTTAACAATAATTTATGATGATTTTAATGCCCATATAAGGTATAAAATTGAGAGGTCTCCCTAAAAACTTCAGGCACCGTGTGTGTCTTCTCTTTACTTTGATACTACTCTTCAGCACTCTTATGGAATTTTTCTAAGGAAACTCTCCCACGGATGTGAATTCAAATCTTCTCTTTGTAAGTGAATTGCACTGTGATATCATTCAATAAGGTATTTGAAGTTGACATTTGTTTTCCCCTTTATTTCTCAGAGTTTTGAAGTGATTCCTATATAATGAATCATGGGCAGTAGGGAAGCAGATATATTTAGTAGACTAGATTTAGGGTCCTCAGGACCATAATTTTAACTTATTCAAATACTTTCAATGATTTGAACCTTTGATTAATAAAATTAGACTAATTTAACTTGTCCCAAGAATAGAACTCAAAGTAAGCAGTCCCAAAACAATGTCCCAACTCTGTCATTATGTAGTTTATAACTTCAGGCAAGTCTTAAGCACAGAGTAGGGCTCAATAATATCCCGTTACTAAGGAAAGAGACAAAGGCGCTGGAAGACAAAGGAGCTGGAATAGGAGAATGACCAAGGGAAGCTCCCACATCATCCAGTTTTTCTATATTAGAGAATGAAGGCTCAGTTTCACAATATCTTAGGCTTCATCTTTACACATCACTTAATTTAATCTTCTTACCTATATTTCATCTACCTAGGTAGATGTAGGTAGGTGTTCCTACCTACTAGACAACTTCCGCTTAGAGACTCTGGTGCCCTCAGAGGAACATAAGTTTTGGGGTCAGGAAACCAGATTTCTAATGCCAGTCCTGACTTCAGCACCTTTCACTCAGCCTTCCCAGAGTTTCATTCTCCCCTGGAGACTGGGAGGTAATAAAAGGTGAGCCCCAAGTTCCCTCCTAGCCCTGGACACCTCTCTACACAGGCCAACTTCCCTGTACCTGAGATCTCTCTGCTTTAGAGGTCTCTTTAACTGAGCCTTCTCTCTTTTTTTGCCAGATAGTTCTCGGAGTACCTCTCTGGAGCAGTAGTTAGCATCAATGCCAGTAATTGCCCGGTCCCTTGGTTGGCTTTAACTGGCTGTTGCCCAACCTTATCCTTATCAACCTTATCAATGTCCCATCAGCCCAGGCTTCAGCAGGAGGCTGCTCCCACAGGAACAGTTCCTCCGCTATGCCTCACCCTGTTCCCTCCTCTTCTTTGTCCATCTTAAATCTTTCCTTCATCTCCTCTCCCTTGGCCAACTTAACTATCTCTGAGCCTCACTCTCTCTCTGTTGAGAGTGTTAAATTCAACAGTTTCCAAAGAACAACCCCTCCCTCTCTAAAATTCTATGTTCCCATGACACATTAGACTGTGACCATGTGGAAAATCCACTTTTATTTCTTTTTATTTTTTTTAAGATTTTATTTATTTATTTGACAGAGAGAGAGCATAAGCAGGGGGAGTAGCAGGTAGAGGAGAGAGGGAGAAGCAGGCTCCCCGCTGAGCAAGGAGCCCAATGTGGGGCTCCATCCCAGGACCCTGGGATGATGACCTAAGCAGAAGGCAGACACTTAACCGACCGAGCCACCCAGTTGCCCCTAGAAAAATGAACTTTTAAAATATCATCCATGCCGCTAATGGCAACCTGGCTGTTGACCCATTGAGTCAGAACTGTGGTTCCCATGGGACCACTCTGGTGGTTGCACTTCCCTGTGAGCTCTGACTTATCTATCCACACCAGAGCTCTAAGAGGCATGCTCTCTTCCTCTGCCTTCTCTGTGGTTCATCCCTTCCCAGCTCTTCCCTGCTAACTCTAGTTCCAGTGACATGATCCTTCATTCCCATGATGTCCATGGTGGTTTTGCTTTCATGACACAGCTGACTATGCTATATCGTCGGTATCACAAAAACTGTGAAAATCAACGTAGGATTTTTTTAAAAAACAGTCAATAAAGATGTCTTATGAACTATAAAACAAAAATATGTATCATATAAAATTATATTAAAATTCAATTAAGAATTCACTTTTGTTACCGTAATTAGAACTTGAATAATTATGTTTTGAGTATAACTGAGGTTAATTCTCTTTGTTTTCTTCCAATCATGATATTCTGCTGTATGCTAATATTTTCATAGAAATATTTCATTAAAATATTATTGCTGAAATTAATGATAATGCATAATATACTGTAATACCAAATACTGGAGTGGTCGTCACTTATAACTTTGGCAAAATTTCTTCCCTCACTTAGTATTACTTTATTAAAATTTATTTTCTACCACTTTGTCATAATTCTAGATTTCAAGTAATTTTGTTCCTTAAAATGAACAAGGATAAAAAAATATTTTTCATAACATAAAAAAGTAGCATGGCATATTTTGTTAAGTGGCCAGATTTAGAAGGCAATATCAGGATAATGATAGCTATTTTTTGCCTAATTAATTTGTGCTAGTCACTTGTACTATATGTAATCCTTATAATAAACCCCCAGAGTAAATCTGTGCCCCATTTCCCTGATGAAAATATTAAAATAGAGAGACTAAGCAGCTTGCCCAGTCAAGAGTCATATCTATATCTGTGTAACTTAAGGACCAAACTCTTTCTACTAATTGACTTCATCCTACTAGAAAGTATTCACACGGTTGCCTGAGTAGCTGTCGGTTGTCCATCCTCAGCTCAGGTCATGATCCCAGGGCCCTGGGATCGAGTCCATCATCAGGCTCCCTGCTCAGTGGGGAGTCGGCTTCTCCCTCTGCCTACCCCTCGCCCCGCTTGTGCACGCTCTCTCTCTGATATAAATAAATAAAATCTTAAAAAAAAAAGTGTACGTGCAGTACAGGGAGTTAGGATACCAGTATTCTAAAGTAACTCAGGTTATCTCAGTACATCTATTTTAAAAAGTACAATTATAATATTATTCATGTAGATCTAGCACGATTGATGTGGTGATGAAAGGGGATAGATTAATTTCAAAATAATGAAGTACTATGCAAATGTTTAAAAAATGGTTACTTACAACAATTGTACTTGAAAGAAATGGAAACATTCCAGGAAGAGCCTGGTGTTGCAGGAAGAAATCCCGGGGCAGGTCAAGCGGTCCAGGGGTCTCCATTTTGACCAGGCTGGGAGCAACTGGAGGACAGGGAGGGTGTCTTACTCACTTTTATATTCCTGGAGCTATATGTATAGTATATACCCAATAAGTGCATCCTTTTGAGTATGATAAAATTTATATTTTTGGCCCTTCGTGTACATTTTAGACTATTTTTAAATTGATTGTATTGGTTAGTTTAATGTAATTAAAATGTAAGTTAATATTTTTATTAAATATTATATGGAGGTACAAAATGGGGTAAAAGGTAAAGGAGGTGGTAATGTTCTACAATATCCTGAGGCTCACATGTGCCATCTTTAATTGCATTTATCCTTTGAAATCCTTTTTATGCCAGATAAAAAATTCCCCATGTATCAAATGGCCAAGCAGCACATTTAGTACAACTCTACCAGCTTTTCCCTATCCATAATTTTAACAATTCTTGTTTTTCTCATTATAAAGCATTAGAATTAAACCACAAATCCTCTTAACAGAATTTTCTACAATCATACACTAAAGTTTTTTTCTATTTCCAGGTGAAATCATTTTATTTCAAGAAACTTGCATTAATTCAGGGATCTAAGCACAAATTAAGGTTTAATAAGGAGAAATCTTAAACTCCACTGGGATAATTATTGGAGAATATTGATTCATGTTGCTTTCATTAGAATGAGAATCCGAGATGTGAAACATTAATGGACTTACTGGGATTCTGGCATGAACTTCCTCACATGTTACTGTGACTGTACAACTGGGGCAAATCTCTTCCCTTCTCCAAGCCTTAGTTTCCATATCAATAAAGCTGGAATGTTAATATCTGCTCTTCATTCCTATTTACTTCCCACATGAGGCTGCTTCATTCATTCATTCATTCAGCACATCACGTTGACTCTAAATAGTTTGTTAAATATATTTACCTGGGCTTTTTAGTAATGCAATCTTCCTTTAAAGTGTCATTGTAGATTTCCTTCTTAAATTTTTGCAAGAAAGAGATTAGTAGTATGATTGAAAATTCCAACCAAGTAAAAAAAGAGATTTAACAACAGAATTTTTGAAATTTTCGAAGGTAATAGTGTCTAAAAAAAAAAAAAAAGAATGAAAAGAGTGCCAAATAGAATAAAATCAATGAACACATGTATAGCAGTAAATTATCATTCTTCCTGATTCATAGCATTCAGAGAAAGTCCTTTTAAAATGCAGGTGCCTGCCACATGAAGAACACGTCATCCATAAACATTTTACTTTATAAGCAGTTTGTTTTGGAGATGGAAAAATGTTTTAGACTCTTACAAATCAGTTATACTTGCAGGAGCATGAAACTGAGAGTCTGAAAACATAAGTTGTTTTTCTGGCTCCTCTAACTGGCTCTGTGATTTTGGAAAACTTACTATTGCCGACTGAAGAGCAATGAGAAATGAGAAAAAACATGTTCCTGATATTTTAATTAAAACAAAAAAGTAGGATATGTTAAACTGCTATCTCGATTTGCACCTTTCTTTCAGGATCATACTCAAAACATAAAGCAAAATACCACACGATTTACTGAAAATAACAAATTTTACAAAAAGAATTTTAAATAAATGTCTCAGCAACACAAGCATTTTTTCTGATGTATTTTTGTGAGGACGATATAGATTATACACAACTTGTAACTCGAACTGTTTTGCAGTAAAAATCCTCCGTGATTTTAAGTCTTTTATTTACGAGGATCCAAAAGCAATTCCCCACTCCTAAAGTTCTAAGTGCCACAGCTACACTGAGTTCTCTTGTTTGCGGGGCCAAATTCTCCAGAGGCAGGGGAATTGAAGCTCCAGGAAGGAAGAGACCACCGACTCACCTGGTCTGAGTCTCTGCCTTCCAGCAGACAAGTGTCTCAAACACCTGGCTATTCCACTCTTCAAAGAAAACTAGTAGCAACCTTCTTACCATTCTGTTCAAATATTGCCACTCGTTGAAATATCAAAATTATCTGTATAATGCCAAACTGTAAGTTATCTCTTGGTTGTTTAACATAAATGTTGCACCTCTTGATTGTTTAAAATAAGTGTTGCAGGTTGTTTTTATGAATGCTCCCAAATTTTCAGTTCCCTATCTGGTTGTTGAATATAAGCTTTATATTTCCCGGAAGGATTTGGGGTCAAAGATCTACCTTCAGCCCAATTATAACCCTCTTGATACCATGTAATTAATCTTTTCACATTATCTTATAGTTTACAAAGCTATTCATGGACAATTTAAAGTTCCCATTGAAAATTTTTTGCCTATCTTAAAATAAGAATAAAAACGATAAGGTGTTTTTTTTCATAAATAATTATATCTTTATACATTTTCAGTAAATAATATCAAGTGTAAGATTAAACGCACTTATTGCTCTTATTTGGCAATTCCAAACCAAATCTGTAATGTTTACGCTATTTGTAAATTAATTAAATAATTTTCAATTAACTGAAATTGAAATGTTGTGAATTCATAAAGTGAGTTTTATTAGACAATTTTGACAATTTAAGCATCTTGTTCAGGGTCACCAGACCAAGAAATAACACAGCAAGGACACTTTTCTCTATCCTTCAAATCTAATGAGCTTTTTCCTCATCATCACAGAAATATTTTTCTGTTGTTATTGAATACTTATTTATTGACTGAGTTATATTTTTGAAATACTGAACATAATGACTTAAGCATGATAAAAAAACAAGTAAAAAAAACAAGTAAGCATTTGAAAGTACGTTAGATGTATCATATTTCGTCCATTCTGATGCACATTTTAACATCTTGGAAATTGGAATGAGTCTTACACTTGATAGCGTGTCATAATTTAATTTGTAGCATTTTTTCTTTTAAAATACACGCATAAAATGGGATCTTTTACTATAAACGATATCTTAAAATGAAAGATTTGGAGGCCCTCCTTTTCCAGCTGGAAATACTTTAAATTCAAGAGGAACGTGTTCATGTCAAAACCGAGAGGCAATCTTAGGCATAGACTGGCTGATTTGAGGGACAGAAGAAAGACCTTTCTAGCTAAACCTGCATCAACTGTTTTCATTACCTACAATGTCTGCACTTACACCAGAAGAGAGCCAGATTACAACAGACTTTTAAAAAGCTAGAAGCAACATTAGAGGTCATTTACCAAGCACATTTCACTCGGCCTAGAGAGGAAAGGGTTTGCCTAAACAATATGGTCAAGCCAAGGCAGAGCCTGAGGCTCCCCAGACCTGGAGCAGGTCTCTTTCTATGACAGTGAGCCACACAGGCTTTGAGTTAACCATTGTCCCTATTAGGTCTTCTTTTGAAATAAAAAGAGATAGTCACTCTGTTATCTACTCCTCCTGAAGCTTTCCTTTGTTAACAAAAAGACCTGGGTGACTATGACTTATGGAGCAGGGTACCGGGCACCCTGAACTTATTCTGTTTTATAGATTTACTCAGGGCTAAGCTGACACCAATTGCTTAGACACCCACCATCACTTTCTAAGAAGACAGTGAGTAGTGTGTGTGTGTCGGGGGGGGAGGGGAACAAGGCACACAGGGTCATTTCATAGTGTCGGAACCAGGGACACTTTACATGTCCTATTAAATCACACTTTAAAAAATATAAAGGTTTAATTACTTTGTAAGTCCTTTATCCTTTATTTTTAAGCCCTCTGTTTTTAGTTTTTGTTGAAAATAAGGGTGCAGTAAAGTCTATTTTGAATATTTCCAATCAAGTAAGTAGAGTAAATTAAAAAGTGCCAAAGTAACTGGAGTAAATTAAAAATTCCCAAACTCAGTACTCTTGAGAGTTTCTAATAGATCTACTATCCGTAAGTCAGACATTAATGATAAAGTCTCAGGTTGAAGAGAAATTTCCTTTTTTTTATTAAAGATTTTATTTATTTATTTAACAGAGAGAGAGAGATCACAAGTAGGCAGAGAGGCAGGCAGAGAGAGGGGGGAACCAGGCTCCCTGCTGAGCAAAGAGCCTGATGAGGGGCTCATTCCAGGACCCTGAGCTCATGACCTGAGCCGAAGGCAGAGGCTTTAACCCACTGAGCCACCCAGGCGCCCCAAGAAATTTTCTTAATCACCAGAGTAGTTTGGTTTTTTTCAACACCAGCCCTCAATACAGATAGTTTAAAAGTGTGATTAAAAAGTGCATGGGATCAGATATTGGCTTACATTGTTTCTCTTTTCAGCTTAACCTCTCACTCTAACACCTCCCTTCATTCCTGTTTGCATTCTCTTTTAGATCTGTGGTTCTTGATCTTTTCTTTTTTTCTGCCCCAGCCCAAGTGAGGGTTTTTTTAAGTAAAAACAATGGCTCATTACCTCACCCACTCTCAGCAATGCAAACATCTTTCTTCGTTTTAACATAATTCTTATTTAATTCTAGACTAAATATAATTAAATAATTTCTTTGCTACTGTACTTTCAGAGCCTTTAATATGTCAGTATGCACGCTCAATGTTCCTTTAGGGAATATACAATATATGCTGCTTCCCAAACTTAAATGACAAAACTTCACACATACACACACACACACACACACACACACACACACACACCAGCAACCTTGCTCCCCCTACTGCCACTCCAGCGGGGGTTTGGAGGATCCCTTTGGGTTATAATTCGGACACGTGGAAAAGTTCTTAAAACAAAGGTTGAGAAGTTACACAATGTGAATATTTGTTTACTCAGCAGTGTTATTTAAAATGCGAAAATGCAAGAACATGGTAGACCTATTGGCTGACAATGAATGGAGGAAGCTCCTAATTCTCTAAGGCAGATCCCATGCTCACTGCATCTTTTGAAGCCTCACTAGCCAGAGGAATATTACTCAAAAATCACTCAATCCAAATTACTGATGTCCTGAAAACATAGCAAACATCTCCATTCTGGTGCATTCTTACAATGAACATCCTTCAGCGTTCTTTCTGTGATTTGGAGCATACATGGGGACAACTAGATTTTAAATCATAGGCTATATTTATCCACTATCAACAAAATAGGGAAATGGAGCTGAACCTACTCTTTCCCTTCCCTCCCTATAATTTCCTCTGTTTCTAATTTTGTGGCAATCAAGTTTCAACAAGTTAATCAAATGTCTTTTGTGTGGCAGGTGCCAGGGTGTTTGTTTTCATTAGTGTACCAACTCCCATATTTAGGAACTTGGCCTTTTGGTTAACTGGCTACAAGCATGGGTTTAAACCATTAAATGTGTGTATTTAAACTCAGCATTTATTTTTACATCTCCCTATCCAAATAATCAGGATGTGGTTATCTGTAAGATGATACATTACGACTTTTTTCCTATATACACCCAAGCACAAAAATATATGCCTCAAACATAATCATCAATATTATAAATGTCCATCATCCTGTGCCATTTATAATATTGCAGAGATGAAGAGAAACCTGGTTTGTAAAATGTACATAAAAATAGTTAAAGGAAATCCACATGGAAAGGCTTATAAAACGGGGCGGTTTCACACTTTGTAAACTGTTTTCAACGTGATAAAAAAATGAGGGAGCAAAACATCACAATTGTAGTTTATCTTTGATTGAATGAGAGAGCTATTTTTAAAAAATAAAGATATGCCAGAAATGCAAAATCATTTTTAAAATAGTTAAAGTTTTGATAGATCTTCCTTTACATGGAGGAAAGTTAAAGAGACATCAGCCTAATTGGAAGGGAAAAAAATATTCTATGGCAGATATTCTAAAGAATAGGTAATGTGTTTTTGTTGGTCTTTTTACCAGATAACTGTTGTATTCTTTCTTGTTTCTTTTCTACTGTCTCAATTTAGAGTCATCGTCATGATTTATTACTTTTTCATACTTACAAAAATACTCAGCTCAGATATCAGTTTGTCAGAAAGAGAACACAGAATTTACTGCCCCCTTACAGAAAGGGTGGCATATAGAGAAGTAACTAGTGATTAACATTACAAGAGTCCAAAATATTTATTGGTGGCATACTGAAGAACTAGCTGATAAACTTATTTCCTCTTGAGTAGAGTACTTTGGTGGATTCCAGTTTTTACCACTATAAACAATGAGTCTATGAACTTTCAGATACATGTCTCCATAAAAACATGTAAAAGTTCCTTTGGAGTACATACCAAGAAGTGAAATAAATGGGTTATAAGCAGGACATGATCATTTTCAACTTTTCTGGATATTGTCCAGTTTTCTCCAAATGATTGGATTTGTTTCCAACCCCACCAGCATCACTTGTATTTTTCTGTTTCCAAGCACCATTCTAACATTTGCAATGTTCACTTTGAATTTTTGCCAATCTGATGTATGTCTCTCTCTTTTTTTGCATTAAATAAGTTGCATGTATTTTTGGATGATGTCTTTTTGGATGTTTATTTTCCATTAGGTTATTTCCTTTCCTATGAAATGCCCATTCATAACTTTGGCCCATTTTTTTACTTAATTGTTAATTAATTATTATTTTAAAATTTTATATATCAGTTTTTAAATATTTCAAATGGTAATCTCTTTTTTATATATTATGTTGAAAATACATTATATTTTGCACCTTTTGAATCTAAAGAAATCCTTTCATAACACGAGGACATAACTATACTTGCCTATTGGATATGTGGTGCTTTTGAATTTGTGAATTAAAATGCTTTTAGACACAGTGCATTTTCTCAGGTTCACACAGACCTCATTGGACCTTATTTTCTAAAACCTGGTCAATTTCACACATTTCCCCTGGATATATGAGGTTATAATCCTTGGATTAGATAGTCAAAGAATAAGATTATACAAACTAGATTTCTCAGACTTTGATTAGTTCAAATTATGATTATAGCTATACAACCCCAGCCTAGGTTTCCATGGAAATGAAGCCTTAATAGAATTCATTCCAGGAGACCGACAGCTTCTATTAAGTATTATTTAAGTTTTTCAGAGATGCGCTCCAGCACGTAGAAGCTGAATAATTTTGTTCATCACCTGCATCTAACGGACTTTAGCAGAGCTTTTGTTTTCTATCTTTATATGCCAAAGTAATAAATGTTGACCTGATGTATGTGACCCTCAGATGCCGGACTGGAGGTTGGCAAATGCACATTTTATTCTGGCTGTGACGTTGATGCTGTGGAGTTCAGGAAAAGTACGCTCAGTGGATGTAGCAACAGAGGTAATGGAAACTAGCTTAAGGGACCATGTATTTTTTATGAACATAAGCCATTTTTACTAGTGTCCGAAGTAGGTGTTGCTGACAAATAGAGAGATGCTTTGATAACACAAAATCAAGGAAATAGACATTTTTTTCCTATTGTCTTGACCTCACTATAGGTTCAGAGAAGGCCGGTTATTTGAATATCAAAAAATAAGCTGGAAGAAATAAAGATGTGTTTTCCTTGAACAAAAAAGCATTAAGAGGAAATTCATTATCATTTCAGCCATATTTTTAATTAAATCAATTACATCAAGATCAAGTACTTTTGTGTGAAATTTGAAGTTGTTACGTGTCAAAATTTGAGTCGCTTTGGCCAAACTTTATATGACTATACAAATGTTTTCTTGCTGCCATGACTAAAGTACAAAGAAAAAGAAATGCGAGGACATCTCCAGACAGAGAAACGTTAATCTGGCTCATTTGATCTTGTTAGAAAGTGTTCTCCGTATTTCCCAAATAACAGGTGAGAATCTGAAGTGCATTTTACTGAAGGAGAAGTTTTACTTGAGTTCCATGATTTTTTCCCCCCAGAGGATTAAGGATATCTTTAAAAAGGAACAAATTCTATTTTGTATGTGCAGCAGTTGGAAGAATGAAAACATATTTTTTGGAGGATGCACTGAGAGATAATAAAAGATCTCCCATCTTTGCACTTTGAAAGTTCTCTGCTGCTCTTTAAAGTTTCTTTCTCATGATTATAGCATCCTCCCCTTCCCCAGCTTCTATGTTGTCAAGCGTATGTAGGAGAGTGACAGATGTTGAGATTTTAAGAGGAGTTTGTGGACACTGTGGAGTCTACATTGTAAATAACGAGAGCTATGAGAGATATCTTATTTTCTTTCTACTGGGTGAGAGTGTGTTTGGGATAATTAGCTTCCTGGAGGTATTCGGGATAGAAGAGAAAGGGGGAAATGGGGTAGAGAAGCAGGTTATTAGGTGATTAGGAGTGTACGTGCACTAAGCAATGAAGAGGAGCTGATATTAGTCACTACTGAAGGGAATCAGAAAGAGCAAGAGAGCTTTACCAGGAAGAACTGACCAGACTTAGTGCAAATTTGATTGGTTTAGGAAAGAGGAGACTCAATAGCTTTGAGTCTAGGTGTCAGACTGTATGTAATTCACAAGAAAGTTGCTGGAGCCAATGACGAAAAGGCTTGGAAATACCAATCTTTCCTTTTATTGGGGAAAATGAAGAACATAGAAGAAGAAAAAAGAAAACTGAAGAACATAGAGAATGGAAGAAATAATCCGAGAAGAAAGATAGGAAGTGAAGAAAAAGTCTTGCCAAGACCGAAGAGTCTGGCACAAGGAGGAATGTGACTAACAGGGAGGCAGGGAGGAGGTCCCTGAAGCAAGTTTCTTCCCACAGGGCTATATTCTCACTTTCTTAGAAAAGAGACAGTTAATAAGAACATTTTTTTTTAATGCTGTGATCAGGCTTAGGAAAGGAAGAGACAGGCTTCATAAGTGACACCCACACTTTTATGCTTTGAATGAAGTGCAAGGGGGCAATCTGTGTAACAAACAAGAAATTTTACGTGGGAGGATAAAGTCATTGGGATAGTTCTAACTCACTGTAGACACTCATTAACATTTGGTAATACATCACATGGAAAGAGATGGTAAGCTTCCTGAGGTCAGAGGCTGGATTTTGTTCATTTTTGTATCCCTCAGGTCTAATGCTGAACCTGGTACATAGTGGGTACTTAATGGCTTGAATCAATAAAGTGTGAATGAATGGTGAAAAGATAATGGTGTGACATTTGCATTTTTAAAATTCATTCAGTAAATATTCAGAAATTTACTGAGAACTATGAGCAAAATACCGGCTTAAGCATTGAATAGAGTGAATAAATAAAAGACTAATTAAACAAAGTTATTGTCCTCAGGTTACTCACAATCTAATAAGCAGTACAAACATATTATAACTAATCTAATACAAGGGAAAATGTAATGAGTACAATGATGAAAGAGAAAATGCTATGGGAATGATAAGGAAGGATGCAGCTGTTACTGGGAAAGAATCTAAAAGAATGATTAGTTAATGTACTAAATTTTAGAGGCAGGCCTGTGGTTTTTCCTTTTCTCCTGTGTGTTTGCATGTGTGTGTGTGTGTGTGTGTGTGTGTGTGTGTTGTTTTAATTGCATTTAGATATACCTCATCTCTATGCACTTTTGTACTCAGAAGTCTTTTTCTCAGGACATAAATCCACAAGAAATCAAGTTTCATGACAGGCAGGTCAGCTAGAGATAGCAAAAGCCAAATGCAGATGACTATATATTTTGAGGTTTCTTTTTCTGAACAAATAGAATCACCTTTCTTGCCCTATAGGATTTTGATTCTGGAGTCATAGGTGTGAAGTCACCACCCACAGTCAGGGAAGAGAAGTCAGCTACTAATCTGGCAGCGAAACTCTTGCTTCTTGATGAACTTGTGTCTCTGGAGAACGATGTAATTGAAACAAAGAAGAAAAGGAGCTTCTCGGGCTTTGGATCTCCCCTGGACAGACTCTCTGCTGGCTCTGTCGATCATAAAGGTAAACAGAGGTAAGTGAACTCTTGGAGGAGGAACATTTTTATTTTTTAATTCTTCAACTCAAACTTCAGAAACAGAATTCCATATGAAAAATATAATGAAAACTTTGTAGGTAAACATATTTGACAGTGTTTTACCTACCTCATGAGTTTAATAGTATGATTTTGGAAGTAATGGTTTAGGAAGCAAAATGACTGCTACAGTATGCATTAATATTCTTGTCATACTTTCCTGAGGAAGCTTCCATTGCATGCAAATGTAAAACAATTATTATAAGACATTACAACATTGGGAGATGAGGGGGGAATGTGTGTATTATGGGATAAATGTTATAGCCACTTGAGTCCTCAATTTAACAGAGGTAACCAGAATTCCATTTCTATTTTTACCTATGATACGAAGCTGTCCACAATGTGTGAATGAGCCCACTCTCATATACCGAGAGGTAGTGAAGACCTCTCAAGACTTGGAGTCAGAAAACGTGCATTTAAATCAAATTTCTGATCATTTCTAGCCATACGACTTGTACAAGAATCTTCCTTTCTGTGATCCTCAGCTTATTTATCTGTAAAATGGGGATAAATACTTAACCTCTATAAAACTCAAATGTGTTTTTGTAAGCTGTTATTATAATAGAATCAGAGTAATTAAATCTCCCTTTAATCATTGTGTAACTATCAGCAACTTAAAGCATTCA
>CM052898.1:124947998-124998137 GCA_028534135.1 Potos flavus
ACCAGACTGGGCCTACCCAGATAACCCAGGATAATCTTTTCATCTCAAGGTCCTTTTTAATTCTATCTGTAAAGTCCCTTTTGCTGTGTCAGGTGACACACTTATGGATTCTGTGGATTATGGTATGGACATCCTTGAGGATTCCTTATTCTTACAACCACAAGGAAAATAACTGCTTAAAATAAAAGTTTATAAATTACATGAATAAAAATAAAAAATATAAGAGGTGTTTTTTTAACAATAATTATTTACAATTACATCAGAATACCTAAAGCAAGGTGATATACATATTTCCTATGACTCACCATCAATAATTTTATGCTAATTTTACAGGTAACATGTTTCCCTTTTGATTATCAGGTTGAAAAATAGGTAGTCAAGATAGTATCAAAAAATCCAAAAGTACAAATGATGGACCTCACTTTAGAGGGTATGTTTTTCAGAAATCTGAAGAGTAGCAGCAGAGGTATGACTAGGTTAAGGATAAGCACTAAATAATTTTTTTCCTGGATTTTCCCCTACTGATCAAACTATTGTTTAGCAGACAGCCTTATAAGATCATATATATGACGCTATCTGCATTGACTAGCAAAACCAAGAGCCAACCTGTAATGGCAGATGGATGTGAATCAACAGAAAAGAAGACTGAATTAGGTAAAAAACAAACAAATGAACAAACAAACAAATAAAAAACATAACATAGCCCTGTGCCCTGTTCCTACAGTATCATTTAGGGATAAGTTCCAAATCAGGTTCATGCCTATTTTTATCATCTTTGTCTATATAATACTAAGCACAGTGCCTGGCATATATAAAGCATTAAATAAATATTAATTACCATCAAATTTATTGTTTTGATTACAGCCAAGCAGTGTATGGAATGTTCTATATATAAGACAGTAATAAAAATACTCTATGTTTCCATTATTCTCTATACTTCTCAGAGATTTTAAATCAATTATTTACCTAATAGTGATATGAGGAACACTGATTAGACCTGGTAGTTAAGGTAAAAACTTGGTATCAATTAAAATGAGAGATTTTTTCCTCTACTTATTCACATTAAATCATTACTCATCTGAGAGTACTTAATTGTAGGTTTTTGAAAGCAAAGGCTATGTCTGATTTATCAATCCCAAGACAGACACAAAGAACGTTATATAGAAATTACATAATAAATGATAATATGAAAATATAATATTGGAGTTTTCATTCATTTTTAGTGTTTAAATTGTGTAGTGTACATTGACAATCTAATGCAAGTAGTTAGAATAGAACCTATTCAAAATATCTGAAACAAATCTTTTTAACTCTTTAAGTTGTTGAAAACTGATTCAATTGTCTTTATCTCCATTAAAAAGACTCAAAACTCATAGCTCCAAGGCCAATGAAAGTTATGTTCTGAGAGTTCTGGGACCTCCCCTACTAGGATTTTGACTTGGTAGAACTAAGGGATGGCAATAACAAATCAAATTAGTATGTTTCTTCTTTCTAAAGAGAGATTTTACAAAACATACAAGCTGGAAGTCCTCTCATCAGATTTTTTAAACTTCATTTAATAAAGAAGATAATATTTTCCAAATAATATTTGACACAGAGAATATGTAACAGATATAGACCATTGTGTACAAAGGTTCTCTGCATAAAATCCAAATGAAGACACGAGAAGCACACTTACTTCACAGTTTTGGCATCAGCACTTTTTCCTCCCCCACCACCATTCTTGCTTGGAAGAACCATTCTGAATCAGAGATTGGGGAAAACCACGGACCTAGTGTAATTGTCATCCAGTAACAGAGGAATACACCAACATTTGAAGAGAGAAAGGGACTTACTCAAACTAAACACTTAGCAGACTGGTATGTTGATAAGACCCCGCTTTTCATCTGCACTATTTGATTTTGGATAAGTAATGTAATTTCTCAAAGCTTCAGATTCCTCAGATATAAAGTGGGGTAATTATACCCACTTTGACTGATGTCGGAAGGATAAGAGATAGTGTCTGGCACAAAGTGGGTGCTGATGAATAGTAACTATCATGTGTATTCCAACTCCCAAAGAAAGCCCCCAGATCTGCAAGAAATAGAAGAGCAAAAGTCATTAATTGATAACTTGGACTTTAGCTTAAAAATGTTCTCCTTGGTTTGTTTCAGGAAAGTAGTAGATCATCCAAAAAGGCGATTTGGCATTCCTGTTGATCGGATTGGTGGAAACCGTCTCTCAAAGTCCAGAGGTTAATCGATTCTAACCGTGAGTACGATTTGCATATGTAACAGTATATGCAGGCTTCTGATTAACATTTCACAATGGGTTCATTGATCCATCTTGATTTATAAATTGCCCTTTTAATTTCCTAGCTTATAAATTCACTGTTTCAACTTTTCTGTACTCAATTAGTATACTGATGCTAAGTAACTTAAATGACATTAAAGAAGCAAAGGAATGTCCTAGATCTACTTCACCATAAAAAAAGATTCAGTTATTCCCACAGATTCTTATATAATTATTGGATATTAATATGTGAACAATGGTTATAATTCTAACCGACATAATAAATCACCTCACTTTCATACATACACATAACTGTGTGGTAATCCCTCTATTATAAGGAAGACACATTTCAGTGACAGAGACCATTTTGTTGCCAATAACTGCATTCTCAGATTTAAAACACGGAACATAGGAGACAGAATGGTGTAGCAGAAAGAATATTAGCCATGGACTCATAACACCTACTCTAAATTCTTGCTCTGTCACTCATTCTTTCATTATCTTGTTTCCATATCTTATTTCTCTATGTTTTGTACGTTTAGATAGCAACATAGCAGTATTGTGAGAATTAAATTAGCTGTGTATTGGACACACAGGACATGCAAGTAATCTTAGATTTACAGTTCTGAAAATTTACTCTGTGCTGGGCCCTATACTTAGTGCTATGCACAAACTGCTTCATTTAATCATCCTGTTTCCTAAAGTGGGTCCTATTACTGTCTCCAGTATCTTGAGAAGTAGTACAGTGTAAGGGGTAGAAGTGACAGCTGGAGAGGCCAGCTTTGTGGGTCAAATCCCAGTTCCTCTATCTGTTAGCTGTGGGACGTTGGTTAAATTCCGAAATCGCCCTCGGTAAGTTGAGGATAATAATGAAGTTCAACCACATTACATTGTCCAGAGGACTAAATGAATTGATACACATTAAATATTTAGAATAATGTCTGACATGTAAGTATTCAATAATCATTATTATTATTATACAATATTGTATAATACTTATACAATAAGTAGAAAGCTTAGATACGTTAACTCACAATGCCATATAACTAGTGATGTAAGTAACATTTAAATCCAGAAAGTTTAAATTCTGGGCTTTTATTTTCAAAAGTATATTTAGTCATACATATTATATATTTTAAACATCAGAAATGTTAAACATAAAACCTAGGCAATGTATTTTTTCTCAGTAAAGCTTACAGAGGCTGCATCCTCCCTCCCAAGCAGATGAGACAAACTGGAACTGTTTTGACAACTTCAAGCGTGACTTTCATGCTTTTTATTTCTCTCAGAATGATTCTTAGACCAAGGATGCAGAGTCCCCCAAAACATCACATTAACCCTGAACCTCTCAATTTAAATCATGCCGGTTTGTTCTCTTCATCAAATGCCCTAAACCACAATGAGAAGTGAATATTTTACTTCGACTTTCTTATTCTCAGAATGACTCAGTTAAAGAATTTTTTTTCACCATGGAGCTCTTAATCAATGAAGTTATGAAGTTACTGAATGTCCACAAATATAAGAGGACTTACTGAATACTGTAAAGAACAGTGCATTTTGAGCCATACCATCTTCAAAATGCAGATTGAACTTTCTTTTTGTCTAGAGATATACCGAGTACGGTCACTCTTCAGAAGTGTTAAAAATCACCACATTATATTTGAGTAGAATCTAACTAATTGCTATTAAAAACCAAGTAACTCCTTGAAATCGGGATCACGAGCCTCCATTTTTTTTGGTGTGTTGAGAACATTCTGACACTGAGATTAAAACGATTAAGTGTGATTAGTTTCCACAGGTACTCTATCACCTTGGACACCCTGGATTACCACCCATTCTAGTATTTCCGAATTAAACCAAAACAGGTTATGATTTTAAAAAATCGTGCAGGAAACTCATTTTCATTTAAATTTTCATATGAAGTTTTAGACCATGTAAACTCCAGACAGCCACGAAACTATGGAAAGGTATTTGAATTAATATAATGTCTCCTGAATCACTATGGGTGAAATCCAAATTCATATATTCATTTAATAGGCTTTGGTGAGTATGATGACAACCACTGTGCTTATTATTGAAGTTTCAAGACAGTCATACCACAAAAGAATGGATTTAGAATAAAACCTAACATCATGTATTTTCTCTTTCCCTTTGTCAACCATTAGTTTTTTATTCATTATGTCCTGCCAGTAGCACCAAGATTTTTCAGATGCTTTTTTACTTTCTCAGGTGAAGTTTTATGTTTTATAGTTTATGAATAATAAAAAAAATATGTCAATTTCCATTTAACTTTTCAAACATTTTCCGGTACACTGTTTCTTATATTTTGAATTAAGTCACTAAGAGATTCAAGAACATAAAGTCTCATTTAATCCAACTCTTTTGTTTTGTTTTGTTTTTTACCAATGAGGACGCTGAGTCTGT
Organism: Potos flavus; assembly: GCA_028534135.1. Classification (NCBI taxonomy): domain Eukaryota; kingdom Metazoa; phylum Chordata; class Mammalia; order Carnivora; family Procyonidae; genus Potos; species Potos flavus. The sequence goes on from CM052898.1 coordinate 124,952,694, forward strand.
GAGAGGAAATCTATTTGCTCAAAATTTTACTGACTCTCAGACTGACAAGATCCAGAGCCCAGGTCTCTGGACTTCTAGGCCAGCGTTCTCTTCATGACCTACAAGGTCTTTAGGAGGTTAAGTTGTCATTCCTGGAAGCCACCTTCTCTGCTTACACATTTCTAAAACAAACAGAAATGGTATGTCAGACTTTGTGAAAATCTTTGTTCCACTTCTGTGGGAGTTGATGTATACTCTTTTAAAGAAGGTTTATTTGTGGGTTTTTCACCTTCTGGGTTTCACAAGTCTTCACACTAAAAGTGAAACTGGTTCTAATCATGAAAGTTTTGCGTGGTTTGAGTTTAGATCTAGATATAGCTGCTGTATGTTACCTAGTTTCCAGCACAAATGTTAACCTCTTCTCGATATATGTTTTGGAAAAGAAGATAACCTGGTATTTACAACAATGTCTTCCTCAAATCATTCACATATTAGACCGCAATTTTGAGTTTTTTTATAGGCGTCAGCTCTAAGCAACTCAAATTCAAAGAGGGAGTTTGTCTAAGATTTTGCAGCTTCTCTAAATGCAGTTAACAAGTTCTAAGTCTCTGCCATTGGAAACAGGATGCCTTCCTGATGAAATTGGGTGGAAATAGGATGACTAATTATGATACCTCTTGCTGCCACATGCACTAAGATTTTTAATAATGTCAGGCACATGTTTCTATATTATACTGACAATTTTTTTTATTTTAGATCAATATTGATGCACTATCATTCAAATATATTAACAGAACTCTTGAAGAGCAGAAAAAATCATATTTAAATGTCAGCAATATGGTTGTTCTCTCTAAGGAGAGCAAAATATGCAAAATTATCAATGTGTTATCATAGCAATAAACAGAAAGTAATAGTTAGATTTTTTTTTATTTTTTTTTGTCATGGCAAAGTCCTTGAACTAAGATTTAAAACTGAAAAGAAATAGAATACAGCAGGTACCCAAAGAGAGGAACTGTGGCTTGAGAATAAGGAACAGCTTATACATTGAAGGTGTTCTTTTTAAAGTGTTTTGATCTGAAATGATCATTTAGCATTATTGTCTTTGCAATTAAAGTATGTCCCAGGAAAAAAGCTATGATGAAACATCATGTAGAGTTTTAGCTCTTCTCGACTGAAGTTAATGGTATTCCCCTTACTATGAAGCTTTCAGTAGCTTTAACAATTTAAACTTTCCTTTTTACAGACACAACTTCCTCCGGTGAAATGTCACAGAAACATGGAAGATGCTTCAGTGAAGTTCTTTACACTCATTAATGATTAAACATTTAAGGAACTGACCTTCTGCGAATCCTTTCCATAGTTTGAACTTCAGTCCATCACATCACAATATTGTTATAACTTCAATTAAATTATGCAGACCACTCCAATACATGGATTTTTTAAATATATATTTTAGTTAACGGGAATGGTTACCTAACTCCAAAACTTGCTTTTCTAAGAAACAATGAAAACACACTATACAGTGAAATGTTTTCTATATGCATTTACTATTTGCATTTATGCAGTTGCAGAATAATAACTGAAGACTGATTTTTTTTTCCTGTACAATCTAGGTACAATCTGTTTGCTCATTATTGAGAGACAAGGAAAAACAATGTTGTATATGTTCTCTTAAATATTTGACTTCTCATGTATCCTTTGTCTCTGAGCCTCTTGGGTAATGATTATGAAATTAGGCTTCTCTTAACATATTCACATTTCAGTGAGGTTCAACCAAATAAAACATAGCCCCGGTTCTAGAAATAAAAGAAGAAAGATTGATAAGCAAGGAAAAAAGCAGCAAGTAATGAAGCCCATCAATGTTATTCTTCCAAAGAACTGAGAAAATACTGTGTTTAATAAGGCATTGAAAAGTATAGTGTGTTTAAGAATGATTTTTTTAAAATGATTCAAACTATTTTTAATTGATTTATCAAAGCGTAAAGTCTCATATTCTGGAAAGCTCAGTTCTCAACAAGAGCTGTGATGTTACTGCAACTTAGGTACATAAGCCCATTATGCATTGGGTATGCTTTCAAAATACAAAGATAACTTTTCTCTTGAACCAGACATTTAGCACAAGTTAGCAAAAGTTCATAAAGCCTCTGGAAAACACTTCTTTCAACCCTAGTAATCGCTATCAAACAGACCTGATTTATTGGAGGAAAAAAGTTTGATCAGTAGGACAGAGGTTTATTTCAGCATAAAAAGGAAGAATGTTATGAGAAGGTATATTCATATCTCAAGGGGAGAAAAATGGATAGTTGTTAATTTTAACTACAAAATGAATAAATGTATGATTCAAAGAGTAAAATGAACTCAGAGAAACATAGAAATGAACATGTATACTTAGAATACAGAGTGGCTTTGTATGTAAATTCTTAGTTTGGGGGAAATTTTTCCAACTGCTGAAAATCTTCAAATTTGAGTTTAGAAAAAAAAAATAAATGAACAATTCTGTTAATTGTAATAGATGGGCTATAGCAAAGAGAAATGAATTTTGAGAGAGCTAACCAATTCTGTTTTTCATAAACTTGCATTAGAAAGTTAGCAGTGGTACAGGGTCAAATATACTGTAGGACTCACTATTTCAATGAATTATTTAAGAATTTAGAATGTCCCTCGCCACTTTTCCCCAAACTTCTGTTGAATTATAGAAATGTGTTATATTCCTTGGAAGTTCTTTCTTCCCTTTTTCTCCATCTGGATATTTGTAAGCTTCTAATCCAACTGGGTACTGCTGCTACATGCATTGACAAAAGGTATTAAAGCCTACTTTAGCTTAAAATTTTCTCATGGTGAAGATTTAAAGTAGAATTAAATAAATTGATTTCCTATCATCTTTATTTTTTAATGCAAAGTTATGCTAATGGCATTCAGTCTAATTAAGGTCAGAGGTCACAAGAGATCACAAGAGGATTTATACTCTATTCTAATGTATAATGCATTTATCTCACAATATATATCCAAACTTCAATGAACAAAAAGAGAAAAATGTTTTCTCCACTTAAGACTTTTTATTTCATATTTTAATTTTTACTAGTACTTTATACAAAGTAGAAAATAAGTCAGCAGTACAATAGTTTGAAATAGGGCATTCTTTTAACACAGCAGGAAATTAAAACATAATTTCTATTAAGGATATGATGAGTCATCTCATTCATTTGTGAAACTTCACAGAGCAAATTGTAAATATGGATTTCTGTGTTCTGGCATCAATTACATAACCAATTTGTCATAAGGGATTTCTTTCCTGGTTACATCATCTTAAAATTTTCTCACACTACAAAAAGTCTAGCAAATTCTAACTTGAATCTACAGATAGTTTTAGGGAATTAAATTTCTTAAAGAAAACTATTAAAAGATAATTTAATGGATTCTTCAAAAAGGAAGAAGTAGCAAAAGTTTTTTGAGTGACCTTACCCTTGAAGTTTCAAAATGCCTGCATATTGTTTAACTATTTCAAAGTTAATAAACATGAGATGATGAACGCAGGAGTTTTTGTCTTTCTTTATAACAATATTATGTTTGTGTTTACAACTAGTGTAAATATGTGGGAATAAGTAGACATTATTGAGCAACGAATATTTATGCACATTTGAGTGGCTCTTAACAAGTATCTAAATAGCACTATAGATATATTACTCAACTGGGTTTGTTTTATGTTGTTTGTTTTTTGTAACTTAATGTTGTTCATACTCTCTTATGAGATAGTTTTCTCTTAAACACCACAAAATTAATATTGTGTAGATAAGCTCCATTTCCTCCACATCATGTATTAAGGAACTGTGTATAGGCTTATCTGACCATCTATTCTAGACCTTTATAGTCTTTAAAGTTACTTTGGCGATGTTTCTGTGCTAGCACAGTTGACAGACAAAATTGGAGTTGAACTCCCAGCCTTCAGTTGATTAAATAAGCTTGTTCAGATGTAAGCAAGAGCAGTTTGATGTACGGATGTGAAAAAGAAAAAAAAAAAGAATCAAGAGAAAGCCAATGAGTTTTTGTTTTGTTTTGTTTATTTTTTTTACCACAATGAGTGTAATCTCTTCCAGACATGCTGTGTCTCAAACAATTCATGATGCTGTGGAGGCAGAGATGACAATTAAGAAACCAAAAGGCAAATTGTTTTGTAAGAAAGTTTTCTTAATATCTAACTCTGAGACATCTTATATTACTTTCTCTCAGAGTCCAATAAACGATATATTCCTGCCTGCTAGTAATATATTCATTTGGCTGTAGTAGTTTCAGTGACAGTTGTCCAAATGAACAGAAAAGAAATAATAGCCAGCACAATCATAGGAAAGAGAAAGGACAATGATGGATATTTTTTCCATAAATTGAGACAATATAATTTATTTTAATTTTCCAAGATGCATTTTAAAATACTTTAATTGTTAGCTCAACAGCATAGTTATCGCCAGACAAAACCAGATGTAGACAATGAATCTTTAGAAAGCATACAATAATAGATACAACACTGTCAACCTGGGTGCTACAAGGCCATTTGATAGCCCATGCCAGGCAAAAGTGCAACCGATTTGTCATTATTCACACCTTAAACCTTAAGTATACAATAGGTGAAATAAATGCCACTGTTTCTTTATGCTTAAAGCTATAATCCTTAAGCCGTAGTGAGTAGCTCTGTCTCTTTTTTCTAGTGTTCTCTTTTTGTATCCAGAGAAAAAGACTTCAGACACAGTATTTCCAAAAGCAGGCTAAAAAAGAAAGCAAAATAAATTCTTTGTTAGGAGGATATTTGATGAAACATTACATTTGAATAAAACAGGTTATGTGTGCCTCAGAATGAAAGATTTTTGTAAAAGGAATGTTCAATGTGGTTGTTATTAGCCTCCTGTGAAGGTATAAACTAATATTAAATAAAACTTGAAAATTCAGCTTCTCCATCACACTAGCCACATTTAGATTACTCAATAGTGATTTGTAGCCAGTGAGTACCATAACATGCACTGCATTAGAGAGTGGTCACATCATCACAGAAAGTTCTACTGGATAGCACTGTCGTACATGATAATGCATACAGTACAGTTGAGAGAATACAGTAGGTTGTCCTATTAGATACACCCTTCTGTTTTATATTTGGGGTAACTGAAATCCCAAAGAGGAAGTCACGTGAGTAAAAACTGTGATATGTTTCAACTTACTGGGGGGAAAGGTAGGGAGAGAGTTTAAAGTTCACTGCAGATCACCAAATGTTATTTAAGTAATTTAATTGTCACATTGAGTCTTCACATTCTGATCCTAAAAATGATGCTTCAGAAAAATCAAACCAATTCTAACAGTATTTTAATCTTCAAATGCAGGATCGAGTCATTTTAAATCTTCTGTAGGTTATTCCCAATTGCTTGACTTATAGTAACTTCATAGACTCATTATAAATTTCTCTAATTTCCTTCAACATAAGTGGCTTATAAAATTAAGACCTCGGGGAGATAGGTTTTTGATTCACTATTGATGAATGGGATCCAGAATAAAAAAGACTTAAAAAAAGATACTTTCTGAAATACTCTTTGAAATAAATGATAAAAGTCTGTCTGCTGGCCAGGTTTCCCTCCCTCTCTATTCACTCTGTCAACTGTAACCTTCAAGCTCATCACCACGTACACATACAGTGTTTTGACAGCATTCAGAGTCTATTTTTCATTTCTACAAGAGCCACAGCTTCCTTTAAATGAAACCACATTCAAATCCTATGAAAGGAGTTTATTTTCAGACATTAAACCGAGGAGCCTGGCCCATTAATCCAATCTTCTTTTTATAGTGTGCTTTGGAAAGTTATCATCACTACCCTTTCTGGCCCTTCAGATATCATTGACTATCTGTCAGGAAAATATAAATGTGCACATATCAAAAAATTACTCACGAGTGGCTCAATTAGGTATGCAATGGAATATAATTTGGGAAATTTTCCGGAACTGGATGAAAGGAAGTGACATGAATGATATCCCCAGTAGAGCCAAATTCTTCAGTGCTTATCTATCCTGTATCATCTGTGTGAAGGAAACCTCTTGCTAGCATTCTGGTGTCATTTGATGTCTGTCCGGTTCACTCTTATAACCCTATATTCAGCAGGATGCTATGTGTTGGACAGCTATATATTTATTTTTCCATCTCCCATCCCCAAGTTTCTTCAAATGTGCTGCTTTTATCTTACGTCAGCTTATGAATCCAAAAAGCTAAAGGCATTAGGAGTACAACTAAATAAATAAAGCAGAGTGAGAGCTAAGGAGACTTTTTTTTCTCCTTTTTTTTAATTTGATAAATTTGACATTACATTTCATAAATTTAAGGTGTACAATGTGTTACTTTGATAAATTTATATATTTTAATATGATTGCCATTGAAGTAGTCTATGTCAGATTACATCATTAGAGTACAATATTATTGTCCACTTTCATCACACTGTGCATTAGATTTCTATGATTTATTTACTGTACATTACAAGTTTGTATACGTAAACACCATCGATCTTATCCAAGCCCCTTGCCTCCATGATCCACTGATTACCACCATTTTACTCTCTGTGTTTTCACAAATTTGACTTTTTTGATTCCACATATAAGTGATATCATATGGTACTTGTCTTTCTCTGTCTGACTTATCTTGCTTAGCATAATGTGCTCAAGTTTCATCCATGTCATTGCAGAAGACAGGATATCCTCCTTTCTCATGGCTGAATAATATTCCATTATATATACATTATATATATATAATGTATATATAATGTCTTCTCTTTTATATCTAGGATTATTCCTTAGATGGTCTGATCACAGTAACAGGCAATATTGATATACTGATAACTGTCAAATTTATTCTCCAACATGAGTTGTTTCTCTAAATTTCAGATTTACATATTCAATGGTCTACTCAAATCACTACAGAAGTCCCCCCTTATCCGTGGGAGATATGTTTCAAGACCCCCAGTGGATGTCTGAAACTGCACATAGTACTGAATGCTATAAATACTATGTTTTTTCCTATACATACATACTACCGTTATGTTTAGTTTATAAACTGGGCACAGTAAGAGATTAACAATAATAACTAATAATAAACTAGTACAATTATAACAATATACTGCAATAAAAGTTATGTAAATGTGGCCTCTTTCCCTCAAAATATCTTATTATACTCTAGTCGCCCTTCTTCTGGTGATGATGTAGATGATACAATGCCTATGGGATGACATGAAGTGAGGTGAATGACGCAGGCACTATGATGTGGCATTAGGCTACTACTGACCAGAATTCTGTTGATATGTCAGAGGAGGATCATTTGCTTCTGAACCATGGCTGAGCACAGGTAACTGAAACTACAAAATATGCATGAGGAGGCTACTATACTGGGAAGATACTGTTATGCACGGCAATAACAAGCTCAAGATGTCTGTGGTAGGGATATGACTCTCCAAATACTCCTTGTGCTTTTTTTTTTTTTTTTTTACATTTTTTAAGTGCTTCCCTGACCCTGTTCAGTTAAATTAAGTTCATGCGCCTAATTTTGGCAGTTAAGAGTGTGTTTACCTCCATATATCTCCTGTTCTACTACAGGAACACACAGAGTAGATACAGAGTAAAGAAAAATGACCAACATACATCAAAATATAAATCTTAAAGTAAGCTACATTACTGAGATTATAAGGTTAGTTTGCTAATGTAGTTTGCCTAATTTATCCCCAAATACAATTTGACAACAAATACAATGGGAATAAAGAGAGTCCAGAAATATAAGATCTCGAAATGTTGAAGGAACTAACTTCTTATAGATCCCCAAAACAATGAGATTTAAAAACACTCCAAGTGACAGAGGCTCTGTAGATAGCAGTTGGAATAAAGAACTCAGGACAAAAATCAGACTGAGAGAGCAGTCTTTAAGGTATGTTCCAGATACTTTCAAAGCAACTGCTACTAAATTGGGGGTGAGAATGCAGAATAATTAAAATTGCTTTTTTAAAAAGTATTTTCATGGAGCAAGTAAATGAGAAGCTTCCTAAATTTTTGAAAGAACATTAATGTCAAAAAAACCATAAATCCTAAAATAAAAGTATCTTTGACACTTAAAGATAAAATAAACCTTGTGCCTCCAACTTTGCAAAAGTAAGATGAGGCCTGAGAAAACCGCGCCATCCTGGAGAAAGAAATAATCAAGTGGCACATAAGATGGGTCCAGGGATAAAAATGAAAAAGCAAAAATCTCAAACGGTGCAGCCAGTGGAAACATTACAATGGGCAAATGACTCCTCTTAGATAATAGAGGCTCCATTCAAGACACCTTTTTCCATCCCCAGGGTAGGAGACCATTATAAGATTTGCCCGGTGGGATTTCAGAATTGAAATTGAAAATTGGGATTTCAGAATTTCAGAAGATAGCATTCTGTGAGTCTCTTGTTCGTTTCTTTTATGAAAGGGATTATCAGTTGTGATTATCCTGTCCTTGTTCTGCCAATTATTGGATTTGTCCTTTTAGCCAACAGCTCTGTGACTGAAGAAGAAGCCACACTGTAGATGATAAAGACTTGTAAGCATCTCCTCCTGGAGAGCCTATTCTTTGTTCTGGGTTCCGTCAGTGAGAAAGATCTGGGATTATGTCTAATTGGAATGTGTTGAGTATAGTCTATGTGGTTAAGGAGAGATCAAAGGTTTGACCATGTGTGGTACAGGCAGTGCTCCCCAAGTATTATATGTACTTCCTAAAATTTCTCAGCCTATCTTGCCAATATTTTGGTGGCAGCCCACGTGATTAATTCCAGCCAATGGACTTCAGGAAAAGTGACACCTGTCGCTGAACAAAGTTCTCAAATGAGGGAGTTTAGAGCTGGGATGCGTCCTCTATCCCTTTCCTGTGTCTTGGAAATACTAGGGGCAGTCAAGATATAACAACCTTCTAGATAATATAGCCAGAAAATAGAAGAGGGTTGTACAACATGCATTGGACTTTATTATAAAATAAGCCTCTGAGATTTGGATTAAAATTGATATCACATGATAGCCTAAGCTATGCTAATTATGGGAAGACCCAATAAATCTCTATCCCAACCCTTCCATACCACTAAACGTTCTCCTCTTCCAGCTATCTCTGGCTCAATAAACAGAAATTACCCTGTTTTTCCTAGTTGGTTAAAACAAAAAATTTGGAATCACTTTTGATGCCTTCCCTTTAAAAAAAATAAAATAAACCAACATGTAATCCTACAACAAATTTTCCTGATTTTTGTTCAACTTATATCCAGAATCAGACCCCTTCTTATCAATTCACTACTGCCACCCTAATCCAAGCTACTAACACTTACCATCTGAATGACTAAATTCTCCTCATTAATGGTTTGTCTGCTTCTACCTTTGCCCATCTTTTGCAGTGTATTCTCCACGAAGCATCAGAGTGGTTCTGTTAAAACTTATCTCATATTACCCTTTTGCTAAAAATTTCCCATGATATCCCCTATGATACCCAGTAAAAGCTAAAGTCCTTAAAAATTCTGAAGGTTCTTTCCTTTATATCTTGAATTCATCTTCTACTACACTTTCCTTCGGGCTCAATAGCTGAGTCACTTAGCAGTTGGGTTATTTTTGGCATATAATTTCACCTCTCTGAGATATAATTTCCTCATCTATAAAATAAGCATAGTAAGAGCTATCCTATGGTGTTTACGATGAAAATAAAATAATAATTATAGTATTGATCAAAACCATAAAAAACAAGTTAGGCTTACATAGTGCTTACTATATGCCAGGCATTATTCTAAATGCCTTTCATATATTTACCTATCAAATCCTCCCAACAATCTCATAAAGATAATTATTATTATAATTTGCATTTGGGGGCAAAGAAAATGAGGCATAGGAAGTTATATAATTGCTCGAGCTCAAACAGGTAGGAAATGTCAATGTTGATTTGAACGCAGGCAGTTTAGCTCTAGAGCCTATGTATTTAACCACAATATTTTGACATATTAAAGTATAAAATGTCTGGCATATGCTAAGTGTTTAAATAATACCAGTGCATCCTTTTCCCACTTACTAGCATTGTGAAATAGGTTTTTTGCACAAGTTAAAGACAAATCTGGAAGGAGGGAGAAATGTAAATAAATAAAATGAGTCTTAGGAAGGCTCACATCACTATATGAATGGAGAAATGTACACACAATTTTTTCAAATAAAATAATTACTTCGTCAAGAAACAAGAATTTCCCAAGAAATGTTATAAAAAAAAAGAGGGATCTAAAAGACAACTCTTTCTAAAATTAAATGTTATGATTCAAACCTTGAACCAAGTGTTAGAGCAATGAGGGTTCACCTTACTTCAATAAAGATGTTCTAAAATTCAAATTGACTTAAAACTTGATTGCTTCTATTTATGATTCTCCCAACTCCAGTCTTTAAGAAAAATAGCAAGGGTAGGTCACAATTTTTGGCAATAGGGCCTATTTTACTTAAATCTGGAACATATGATCTTACTATCCACGCCTGTAAATACAACAGAGCTCAGATATATTCACATAGAAACACATTCATTGGCATCTTTTTAAAAAATATGAACCTTGATCTGAATAATCACCATAGGATTAAGATATGTCAAGTTAATCTCTTCTTTCTTAGTAATAATCGCAAAAGTAATCTTTTAGATGTCAATTTTAATACTTTGAAATGAAAATTTACCTCGCTTATGTGGATGGGAAGAAGATAGACCATCTATAGCATAGGATATCTCAGCATCTTTTGCCTCCATGACCTGCTTTTTTAGCTTCTCCAACTGTTAAAAATCAAATATGAAAATTATTAATTTTAATAAGAATGATGCTGCTTTCTATTGAAAAAGAGGAATAATTAGAAAAGAAAGGAAAAGGGTGGGGAAAAGTGGAAGAAAGGAGAGAAAAGGAATGGAAAGGAGAAAAAGTAATAAAGAAAATAAACAAAGAGAATTAAATAGAAAAATCCAAGGAAACTCGTATTTAGAGACTGGCTTGGGAAGGTACATGACTCAACAGGACATCAGGAAAAATCAGGTGAAGGAAGTCAACTCTAGGTGTTAATTAATGGGGAGCCTGTAAACACAGCTTGTGTTGCTCGACTGAATTTTATGTCACCTATAATGAGCAGTCCTTTTCAAGGAGTTCCAAAAAGTTACATAAATGTTTGAATTTCCTGAAATATTTCTCCTTTCTAGAAGGAAAGGAAAGGTATTTTGAGGCCCTAGGATTTTTACCTGGTATTCAACCCATGTTAATTTTTAGCAAGCTCTCTGATTGCCCATGCCCTGAAGATCTAATTCTACCAAAATAGAATTAAGCCTCACTACTGAGGGTGTTCATGTCCAACCTGCTCAGAATGATGGGGTATGATTCTCTCTCCCAAAGAGCCACACAGTTTGTATAATAATGGATTTGCGTGCATGCATGTGGATAAGTTTTGAAATCATCTAATCTGGTGATTTTCAAATTTTCTTCCCAGCATGTCAAGCAGTGGGGAAATAAGGCTGCTATGGGGAAATAAGGCTGCTAAGGGTCTCCCAATCAGGAGGGCTGAGAGCAGGTCAGGAAGGTGACACTTAAGGCCCACGATCAGCTGCTTTAAGCAGGACAACTCCACCTTAATGTGTTTCACTTACTAGGACCACATCCAATTTATTTGGGAAAAAGTATTTCCACTTTTTAAAATAATAACTATATTATTGAAAATCACCAATCTTAAGTATAGCCTCCCATTTTACAGATGAGATTTAAATCCAGAGAATTTTAATTTATCCATGGTCTTATAGTTAGGTAATTGGAGAGCTGGGATGAGAATCCAGATTTTCTACACATTTGTCTCAAGATCACTTCAGCTATAGTTTTCTTTTGATTTTCTTTTCTTTCTTTCTTTTTTTTTTTTAAGTGTAATTTGACTATTTTTTTCCCTAGTGAATTACTTTACTCTTTCTCTAGCAGGAATAAAAAAATTTTACAGTATAGTACTAATGATTTTTCAAACTGTGCCTGAAGAAAATGCCTTATAATTATTATTAAAATTGAAATGTAAGTATTTTGCATTCTCACCTGGTTAAGTTCTTCCAATTTGTTAGCCAGTTCTCTATCTGCAAGATACAAATTTCATTGCAAGTAATATTTGATTCACTTCAGGACACATATTCAGGATATTATGTGGAAGGCAAAGCCCTTTTTCATATGATTTAAGACCGCCCATCATCTCTAATATAAAACCCAAATATTTTCTCAGTGTCTATAATATTGACTTGCAACCAGTTATGTAATGAGAAAGTATCTAATTTCTAGCAGTAAGCACAAAGCTTTCTAAAATACCATAGTTCTAACATGTACTATTATTTTACTGACATGAGGAATAAACTATTTTACTGACATGAGGAAATCTTATGAAACAATATTAAGTGAAAAAAGCAGGACACAAGCATCTATATAATTCAATTGATGAAGAAACACCCAAAATATGAATAGTAACTCCCTTCCATATAATTTGAGTATAAATTTTTCTTTTGTATAATTTCGTTCATTTTCTTCAATAAGAATATTTTACTTCTTTTATTTTTATTTTTATTTTTTTTTCAGTGTTCCAAAATTCATTGTTTATGCACCACACCCAGTGCTCCATGCAATATGTGCCCTCCTTAATACCTACCACCAGGCTCTCCCATTCCCCCACCCTCTCCCCTCTAAAATCCTCAGTTTGTTTCTCAGAGCCCACAGTTCCTCATGGTTCGTCTCCCCCTCCGATTTCCCCCAATTCACTTTTAGTTTCCTTCTCCTAATGTCCTCCATGTTATTCCTTATGTTCCACAAGTGAAACCATATGATAATTGACTTTTTCTACTTGACTTATTTCACTCAGCATAATCTCCTCCAGTCCCATCCATGTTGATACAAAAGTTGGGTATTCATCCTTGCTGATGACTGAGTGATATTAAAACCTTGTATTTTTGAAGTATTTATTAAGATATTGTTGTAGTCAGCACATTGTCCCATGAGTAGACATTTTCCGTAGAAGACCAGATATTTCCTGAGAGTGTACCACATTGACATATTGTCACATTTTCTCTCAGGCTAGACTTACTAAGTTTCTGACAGTATTTATAATTTTTTGAAGGACATTCTGATATGTAATTGTAAATTAGATTCTCCTGTTCTTTAAAGAAAAAAAAAAAATCTCAATTGGTGTAGCTTAAATTTCTCAATGGTCTCTACTCTAACCATTTCCCACATTGGGAGAATTTGATTGCAAAATATGCCAACTTAACTGCTATGAGACTGCAGTTAATTTGTGAAATTTATAGTGGGAACCTATGAACAGATGTGCAGCATTTAGTAAAAAAATATATATATATATTAACTGTATCAATAAGGAGTTGCATAGATATGAAAATATGAGTAAAGATCACTATTGTGTAACTACATGGTTACCAATCCCATAGGACCTAATTGAAGAAAATAGGATTTTAGTATTTGTTAATAATGCCATTGCTTTTAGCATGAATACGAAATAATAAAAATACTTAAGCCATCAATGCAGCATAAAAGGAAGTAGTTATTATTTTATTTAATGTAAATAAACATTTAGAATGAGCAGATTGGAAGACAGAATAAATTTTTGACTCACCAATGTTGGAAGGTCTTTGGAAATCAAAATTTTTATTCAGTAGAGCCAACAGTAGTTCCTCATGATTTGTAACTTCTTTATCTGGCAACAATTCATTTCCTGTAATAATCGCCTCAATGTAATAAAACCTCCATTTTCGATCTGTGTCACTGAAAGTATTTCCAATTAAATACATTTTACAGGTAACTATCAATGCATATAGTCACCAATAAAAGGGGTGTGGAGAAAGGTGTGTAATCCAAAAAAAATGGGCTGTTAAAAAAATCATTGAATGAATAGGAGCACTCAAAGAGAGACTGTGAGAGAGGGAGGGAGAGACAGAGTATGTCTGAAAGGTGATATCCTAAAATTTACCTGAAATTTCATTCCTAGGTAGTAGAATTGCAGGTGAATTTCTTATTTTTTACCTGCATTGTTGAAATTTTCTATTCTTGTGTTTAATATGAAAAACATGAATTAAAAGTTATGTTTTTAAAGAAAAAATAAGTATTTTTTTATTTTAAGATTTTATGTGCTATACACATTTAAATATGAGCCATTTTGTGTTCTGGTGATTGCCTTTAAACCATCTAAGAAATTTGTAGAAGAGGTGGCATGATGTCTATTTTCTCCCTGTTGACATCTTTCCATCTTTGTCAGTTTCCCTCCTATTCCATTCATTGATCAGATGCTGAACTCTTTCAGCGCTTTATTTATTTTTTTAAACGATTTTATTTATTCATTTGACAGAGAGAAAGAGATCACAAGTAGGCAGAGAAAGAGAGGGGGAAGCAGGCTCCCTGCCGAGCAGAGTCCGATGCTAGCTGGATCCCAGGATCCTGAGATCATGACCTGAGCCGAAGGCAGAGGCTTTAACCCACTGAGCCACCCAGGCACCCCTCTTTCAGCACTTTAAAAACAGAAATATCATCCAATTTTTGGTAAATATTTTTATTCTGGAGTAAAAATCAGGCAATAGCCTTTACTAAAGCTATAAAACATGAAGACTCGATATCTATTAACAAATAACGCAATTGAAATAACTAGTGCATTACAAACAAAATAAACTTTTGTGAGGTGGCCTAAAAAATCAAACCTTTATCATAGAACTTCTATCAGATTATTCCTTCTATTTCCTAGTTCCTCAGACTAGCTGACAGTGTGAGCAGAAGCTAGATTTGTGAGTTTTAAGTTTAGAAGTGAGGGTATTGTGGTTTTAGCTACAGAAATGGCTCTTGTCTTGACTATATTATTCCATGAAATCATCTGCCTTTTCCTGTGTCTACAAAATGTTTATTGATGAACTCAAAGGACTGAGAGTCTAATGAAAGAAATAAGAAAGGCTTGGTGAGGAAGCAAATGGATGACTTGGGGCCAGTGACGGCATTATTTCCACACTGACCAAACATAGTTCATTGGTGCTCGGCTCTTCAATTTCTTTTACATCATAAACATAGAAATTATCTGCGACATTCTGGTTTTTTTCTATTGATTAATTAAAACACTAATAGAATATCAATGGAACTTTTGCTTACCATTAATTAAATGAAGACCTCCAGAGAGAGTTTAGTTTAAGACGTGCCCATGCAATAAGGTAATTGTTAATACAGCTGTTTATGAAAATGTTAAATAATAAACTTTAAAATGTTTCTGTTTGAAAAAGACATAAGGTGCATTTTATAGCCAGATGATAATGGTTACTTGTTCAGAAAGAGAACCATGATAAGAGAAACAATTTCATTGCCTTAACTAGAGAAAGTATAAGAGGAGAAGGAAGTAAGGAGGAAAGGTAGAGCTGAAGATTTTATGTGCTCAATTCACAATCCACTTCTGCATATTTAAGTGGAACATTTTTCACGAAAGAAAATTAACCTATTTGCCTTTCTTTACCACTTTCGCTTGCAGTAACTACACTTATGTAACTGTCCCCAGAAAGTCTTGTCACTACCTTTTAAGGAAACCACTGTTTACAGGAAACTCTGAAGAAAAAGTTTTCTCAAAATTTTTTAAAAATATTTTTTATCCTTAAAGTTAAGAAGATATTGTCTAAGAAATATAATAGGAAATAAGTCTTTTTTTCTTGTTTTCATTTTTAGTTTTAAAACAGCTACAGTTTTAAAAGAAAAAATACACATACTTTGACTATGTTTCTGTCTTTGAACTACAGTCACTGAAAAAAATGAATTACAAAATAAAGGTTAATATTGATAAAGGAAATGTTTGAATAAAAACTACCTGAGTGTAGATGCACCCTTAGCACAAAGGATGGCAAAGTTATCCAGAGGTGACTGAGTGAATGCTTTTGCAAATACACAGATAACACTGGTTCCTTACTACTTAAGACACTGACTCAAAAGATTTTATTGTCTCCTTGCTTTTCATTCAAATTTGAAGCATTTTAGTGGAGACAGATGAGAAATTTTTACCAGAAAGAAACCTGGAAATCCCCCATAATGATAAAATACGAAAAAATTCATAAATTTTCCATAGTCTTCTGGGTCATGGTATTCACTCTTCCATCTTTTGTGGTAGCTAGTTTGCTTAGTGTCAGCGTTACCCATCGAGCCAAGCTTTTCTATAGCCCCCACCGAATGAAAGCTGGCAGACTGCCATTTGTCTTGAATATTGTCTAACACAGTAAGAGCAAGAGATGGTAACCCCAACTTTGTACTCTGTCAGCGGACAAATGCTTATTTGAAAAATGTGTCAAAAGACCACAATAAGTCAAATGTTTGGCTGCTTTGGACAAATGTGTGTATGGAGAGAGGCGTACTCTAATCACAGACAATTTAGCTCAGAAAATAACCTTACTAGTAATTTCATCTTTTCCATTTACATACAAGGCAACAGATCCAAGGGAGTCCCAGAGAGAAACCTTTCCAATATGCCGCCAGCAATAGAAGGACATCAATGTGTGGTATTCTGGGGTCTGAGGTATTATTTAATTTTAATCTAGAAAAATGCTTTAGAGTTGGATTTTGCTGTATCCCACATCCATATGAAATCAGAAGGTACATTTACCACTAACATCCTAATTTTGCAAAGTTCTCAATGAATGGTCTCATTTTTCCTCACACATTTGCACTACGGTAAGAACATTGAAAATGTCATTATTTCACAGGAAGAGCAATAGAGGCCTACCCAGTGCAGTGATTTTGACCAGCCAAAGACAAAATGTGAGCCATGGATAAAATCTAGACTTTTTGATTCCCAAGTTTCTATTTCTGTCACTGGGACAATTTGTTTTTCAATGGGAAAATCCCTATAAATAAATAACAAGGATTTATGCAATTTTAGTTTTACTGCCAAAAGAACTGCTCTAACGTTCATTGACTTTTAAAACCACATTTGAAGCAACATGGTCTAGTACAATTGAATTCCATCTAAAAGGGAGAAACTTGAGCCCTCTTCTTAACCCAATATCATGTAAACCAAATGTATTATGTTCTGATTTGGTTCCCCTGTGTAGAACAAAAGGCTCTTTCCTTCCCATCAAGGAGATCAGTTAGATGACAGTAACCTCAAAATCTCAAGCTGGAAGGGAAAATAGAGAGCACTATTTTAAGTTACTATTTTTCAAACATAGAGAATTATGTAAAAGTTTCAATGAAGTTGTTTGCCTAATAAATCAACATTAAATTTAGCTCTACTGATTCTTAGATGACGAGATATTTCCACTACAAAATGCACTGAAAATTTTAAAGAAAGATCAATACAAGTTACAATACTACAAAAGCAGAAACTTATTTTCTCCAACTTTACGTAGCAAATATCTGTAGATGTCATAGATTAAATTATTTCATTTAACATAAGCACCCTAAATATGTTAGAAATCTGATAAATACAGTCAATGCATAATGTAGGTGTGAGCATCATCCTCCTGAAAATACTATGTAGATTTCCCCGTGCATTATTACTTCCAAATCTCTGCAAACACAAATTTCCATCTTAATGTGTTCTTCTCTGAGCTATTCTCCTTTCATAAGTAACTTACTTATAATCTCATTGGATAAAACTATTATTTTTCTTTCCCCAAATGTACTTTAAAAATATGCACATATTAGTTAATTGTGTTACTATTTATACATTCACTACCTTTGGTCGTAGAGTAGATGTAAGAAAAATGTGTCCCATAATTAGGAAAAAAAATGCATTGTAGTCAAAATAAATTTAGTACAATGGTGGTTAAGACTGATTTACTTGAGCAGAACAGCACCACAGATTACGTTTAATTTAAAACAGCAACTTCTGAAGGGATGTTTAATGATTACATCATACTAATGCCTTAAAGCATTATTTCAATAATGTCAGAAAAATCAAGACAACGCAAACAGGAAGATAAGGATTATTTACCCATCGGTAGGATTTTAGATTCATGTGTACATACCTTGGGTAAGATATGGCCGTCCATGCACCAGTTCCAAAAAAATCATTACAGATAACAAAGTTAGAAGTCCAAAGCAAAGAGTGGTTGAAAGGATCTTGTTCATGTCAAAAATCTTCTTCTGTGCTAGCAGAGAAACTGGACTACCCAGGTCAAGATGAATACTTCAATGGCTCTGGAATGCTGCAGAGATCACTTTTAAAAGGTGGCAAATGTGCTTCAACTACAAATGATCTGGACAAAGAAAAAAACTTATAAAATGTAATGCATTCTGTCAACATGATTCACTACTTGGAGAAGTGACAGGTTTGCTACTCAGTCAATGACAGGAAGAACCCAATCGATACATCTTATACCTGCCCATTTCACTAAAAGCAGGCATTCCTATGCATGCCCACGCACTCAGACACATGCACAAGCATAGAGCAAAAATTGGCAATGCAGAACTTGTTGGTTAGATTTTCATAACAGTGAAATGGGAACAATGCCTTTCACTTGACTAATTTAGAGCCCCATGGAGGTCTTCCTAATAGCTCATGTTATTTGTAACCACCACTTCATTTTTAAACAACCAAATAGATTTGAGTTGGGAAGAGCTCAAATTGTAAATGAATCATAATGGGAACATTAATGTCTTACAACATTGAAGAAGGATGGTTTCATTTTGCTGCAACCAGCACTTCTAGAGATTAAAGCTAAATCTAATTAATTCAAAGTTGGCAAATGTCCCATCAATTACACTCTTTAATACTTGCTTTCATTGTAACGGTTTTCTTTTTAAGTCAATGTCTTTCAGTATATCCACAATTCCAATTTTATGGCTCTGAAGATGTGCTAATGACCTCTGGCCTTGGCATTTACTTCTTCTGTCAGGAGAACTTTTCCACGCATTAGCTCTAAAACTGACTCAGTTCCCCATGCATAAAGGGCAGCGCCTGATGATGTGAAAGAAATGCGATGGCCCAACTTTTCACGAATCCATTGCTTTAATAAATTCCCTGAATAAAGTCTCAACTACTTAATTTGATATTCAGACTTGTTTTTCCTCCACAGGCTCATTTCCACTGCATGTCCTTCTGCACCAATCACAGTAGGCTTTCAATTCCTGAACATATCTTGCATTTCCTCACTTCAGAGCATCACTGACATATTTCCAGGTAATGCTCTTAGACTTTATATCTAGACATCAAGCTAAGTGAATGGAAAGAATAATTGTACCTCCTTCAGTGTCTGTTTTCTCCTGAGACTAAAAGTTCAAGAACAATGTCTTTGCAAGTTGATCCTTAAAGTTTATCATACCACAGTGTTTCAAAACCTTTCATCATTCAAACATACCTGGAAACCATCTATCATTACTTATTTAATAAGTTATTTGAATTAGGTTTTTCAACTCTAATATTTTAAAAGTATGTCAATATGGAAAATGGCAAATGAGTCTTAGTGGACGAAGAATATATAACCATGATGAAAAATAGTATAATTGCAAGTAATTATTAAAGAAAAAAGTAAAAACAAAATATAAAATTCACAGATAATAAATCTGATCAATCATATATAAAACATATTGATAATAAATCTAATAATCCAAAATGAAGACCTGGCAAAAAAATTACAAATGAAATGCAAGTTAAATATGAGTCAATATTAAAAACACGTTCAGTTCATGGTTCCTTAATTTAAAAAAGTATTTTTAAATAGAAATATGATTGTTTGGATTTTTAAAAATTTTGACATTAAATAGCAGCACAAGGAACCCCAATTCCCAAAGGGTTTGCCTTCTTAAAAGAGGCAACTTAATTTAACTGCTTTCTCTGATAAGGTTGGGTACTGATGACTCATTTCCTTTTTTTTTTTTTTAATTTTCTTTTTAAGTGACTGAAAAAGAACTTTTTATTACTTTTCTGTACAGAAAATTCAACAGCATCCACTCAACCCAGTTTGGTGGGCAGTTCTTTAGCCTTTGTCTTCTCCAACTTGGCAACACGAGCCATGGACTTTGGACCTAGGACCTTGCCCACCCAGCGATGGTAGATCTCATCATATCTGTCATTGTAATTGGTCCTGGTGGCTTCCACCAGCTTAGCCAGAGCTCTTCGTCTTCCAAATTAACCTGTGTGAAGGCGACAGTGGTCTTCTTATGAACCAGATGCCCCAGCCTAGCCTTCTCCTTGATAATGCAGTAGGGAAGCCCCCATCTTAGGACACAGGGCAGGTAGGAAGACAACCAGTTCAATGGGATCCACATCATGTGCAATCACTACCAGCTCAGCCTTCTTGTTTTCCATCAAGGTGGTGACAGTATTAACCCCAGCTTGAAGGACAGGAGGCCTCTTAGTCAGCAGCTTTGCCAGCAGCTTTCTTCTCAGTCCAGAACAACAATCTCTGCTTCTTCTCTTGCTTTGTCTCTGGTCTGTATCTGTGGGCCAGCTTAGGCAGTTGAGTAGCTGTTTGGTGGTCCAAGCCCTAGTGAACTGGTTAATC
The DNA here is from genome assembly GCA_028534135.1 of Potos flavus. Lineage (NCBI taxonomy): Eukaryota > Metazoa > Chordata > Mammalia > Carnivora > Procyonidae > Potos > Potos flavus. Next base: position 124,973,181 of record CM052898.1, read on the forward strand.
ACAAGAGGCACTTCAGACGTTTACAGAAAATAGCCCTTTGCCATTGCAGCTGGATATAGCAGGACCATTTGTCAAATGACGTCCCTTTTGGGCAGGATGTCCTGTCTAATGCCAAAATTCTTGGGCCTTACCTCAGACAAGGGATTGACCATCTTCTCGGCCTCCTGGTTCTTTACAATAGCAGGGGCTGGGGCCACCTTCTTCCCCTTAGCGGTCTTTCCTTTCAGCATTTCAGATGGCTGGAGGAGAAAGCTCTGATGACTCATTTCTAAACAAAATGTTATGTATGACTTTTGTTCCACAAACATTTGTTTCAGGAAATCTCATGTAACCCCCTGAATCTCCTGTCATATTTTATCTGATATTGGCAAAGTGATGAAAAATAAGTTCCTTATCTATGACCATTCCATCTACTTTGGGAAAAAAGCCCACAAAGATCCTTAACTAAATCTTCTATCTCTCTCTCTTAAGAATCAAAATATTTTACTAAATTCTTCTCATAAGTATATAATCTAATTAGTTGCTCAAATAAAAACAAATTTTCAAGATTGATTGTATTAAATAGATAAATGAAGAATATTTGTTTCTGGCGTCATTAGTATACACAGTAATAGTACACAGCAAGGTTACTGTTGGCACTAATTGAGCAATCATCTATGCCAGGCCCTGTTCTAAACATTTCACATACAGCATCTTTTTAATTCCTACAGTAGTGCCTCAAAAATTATAAAGTTATTTTGATTTTTCACCTTTTACAACAAAGGAAGAAAGTTATGGAGCCAACAGGAAACCTAGATCTACCTCAGAGTCATACCCTTACCCACATTGTCTCTTGTCCACAACTGGGAAAACAGAGAAATGGAAAGTGATTGGTTGTTCCAATCAGAGAGATCCCAATTTTAAAGGAAATTTACAACATTTTGCTTCAAATTTTCAAAAGCAATCCTCTTGATCACTTAGTCTGTATATCAGTTATTGCTTCTAAATAACATTTCTATTTTGTCAATGAAGACACTGTCATTATATTATAATGTACAGATAACTCTAAGATTCGTTTACATCTTAACTATTCTCATAATGAGTGACAGGAAAAGTACAGATAATCAGGGTCCATATGGTGACTCAAATACATTTGAATAGTTACTTTCCGACTCTATTAAACGGTTGGGCTTTTTTTCCAGTGAGTAAAAAAAATTAAACAATTTCATTTTGACCCTCCTCTGACCCCATTATTTCTTGGTAGAATTCCTAACAGTTAAATGAGTGAAAGAAAACAGCAGACAGAAGGGAGAAGGCAAAAGTAGAGGCTCTGGCATTCTGATAAGTATGTACATGGATTTTTTTTTTTTTCATTTTGAAGAGTTCAGAAAGACTTTATTTATCAAAATGAAGTCGAAATGTCTATTCAAATGCCCTTATAACTTTTTTAATTGGGTTATTTATCTTTTTATTATAAAATGTAAGAGTTCCTTCTATTCTGGATGCCAGTCCCTTATCTAGTATATAATTTGCAAATATATTTCCACATTCTATGGGTTGTCTTTTTCCTTTCTTGACAATGTCCTTTGAAGCAGTTTTAATTTGGATAAACTCCAGTTTGTTTATTTTTTCTTTGTGTGTGTGTGTGTGTGTGTGTGTGTGTGCGTGTATTTTTAGTATATCTAAAAATCTTGCCTAATCCAAAGTCATGAAGACTCATGACTGCATTTTCTCTTAGAGTTTTATGCTTTTAGCTTTAAAATGTAGGACTTTGACACATTTTGCACTAAATTTTGTATACGGTGTGCCATATGGGTCTTACTTTATTCTTTTACATGTGGATATTTAATTGTCTCATCACCTTTTGTTGATATATGTTTTTATTTCTAGACTCTCAATTCCTTTCCATTGATCAATTTGTCTATACTTATGTCACTACCATACTACCTTTTTTATTTTTTTTATTTATTTTTTTTCTCATACTACCTTTTTTTAAAAAGATTTTATTTTTAAGCAATCTCTATACCCAACTTGGGGCTCAAACTTACAACCCTGAGATCAAGAGTCTTATGTTCTACCAACTAAGCCAACTAGGCACCCCTACGATATCATCTTGATTAATGTAGCTTTGTAGTAAGCTTTGAAATCAGGACGTGTGAAACTTCCAACTTTGTCCTTTTTCTGGATCTCTTTCATTTTTGTAAAAATTTTTGAATGAGCGTGCCAATTTCTATAAAAGGGCAATTGGGATTTTGATAGGAATTACATTGAATTTGTAAATAAATTTGGGAAAAATTACCATCTTAAAAATATTAACTTTTCCAATCCATGAACACAGTCCTTCTGTTTATGTGTTTAGTTTCTTTCAAAGCTGTTTTGTAGTTTTCAGTGAACAAGTAATATTGCCAACTCACGGAATTTGTTTATTTACTGTTTAATATAGAAATAAAACACTGAGATGTTTTGTTACTTCTTTACTAAGAAGAACCATGAGATATAGAGACATCTCTGGCAGAATTCAGGAAAGAGTAATAATCATAATAACATATACACCTAATTTTGAACACCAATAGGAATTAACATTCAGAAAGGACTTTACACAAGTAGTTGAGCGAGGCAGCAGAAATTTCCAGGCATAGACATACTGTAATATAGGAGTTTAGTCTGTTTTCAAGTAGCACTTTTGATAATAGTTGAAAACATAGAAGATGTCTGAGTAGAAGTGAATAGAGGCTTAGATTCTGGTTAGAATGGAGGCTTAAAAATCAAAGTTCAAATATAAGGTTCTTCTCTTATAATACATGATGCAAAACAAAACATCTTTAAAAAATGTCACTGAGGTGAAACCACAGTTCATGGTAACAGAAAGAGAGGAAAAACTGGATTAAAAATCCAAGATCTATTAGCATTGCCTGTGTAAGTAAAAAGATTCTCTAAGCCTACAGATGTTAGCAGCAGGAAACCAGACTCTTAGAATTGCAATCAGAGGAAGAAACTGTCAAGAAAAAGGTTTAGGCCTCAGTTTAAAGGATAGACTCTCTCTAGCCATCAGCAAATGCCTTTAAACTCACCCTTCAGCTACCATGGAGATAGTAGCTGTAAAGATGATCTATCCTCACATCAGGAATCAGAACCTCTGTTTGCCACTATCGTTTAAACAAAGGTATCTCTCTATCATCTGAAACAACAAATAAACTTTACTAGGCTCCTCACGGTGTCTTCTAGTTACTGTCCCTACTTTCTCTCTCCATCAGGGCCAAACTTCCAGAAATAATTTCCTTCCTCTGGTTCTTTCCCACATATTTTCTTCAGCCCATTTCAATTTTGCTTTTACCATTCTGTTTCCAGCTCTACAAAACAGCCTCTCCAAGAATCTCATTGCTGCCAAATTCAATGAACCCTTTCTGGTTCTCCTCTCCCTGGTTATCTTTTTCAGAATCTTCTTGGTTGACCATAGCCTTCTCATAGAAAAACTCTCTGGTTTCCTCTAACTTTGCTAGCCATTCCTTTTCAGTTTCTTTTAACATTTCTTCCTCCTCTGACCTTTCAAAGATGAACTTTGTCAGAGTTTTGTTCTAGATTCTCTTTTCTTATCCTGCTTCAGTCTCTTCCAGGAAATGCATAACTTGAATTGCTACCTACAGGCCAGTGACTCCAAAATGTTTGCCTCTCTCCTCACCTCTTCTTTGAGTACCATACCTGGATTTTTTACGAGGTTCTCAACCACATCCAAAAGTGAACCTTTCATTTTCACTCTAATGTTTCACTTCTCTTCCATAGTTTACTCCCTGAGGGAGCAGCATGGCCATTTACCCAGTCATTCATTCAAGAACCCTCTTCTCCTTTACTCCCCAAACTTTTCTGCCCAATTGCAAAGTTCTGTCATTAAACCTTTTAAGTATTTTTTGATCTTTCCACATCTATCTTTTTGGCACCTTCCTAGACTAGGAAGCCAATATCTCACACCTACACTACTGACATGCCTTTATTACCAAGTCTCCTTACACCCACCATTGCTCCTCTTTGATCCAGTCCCACAAAGCTTTTAGAGTACTCTTCTGGAAACCCAAATATCAGTCTGTAATATTCCTACTTAAAACCCTTCAATCCTTTTTTCTTAAAGATTTTGTTTTTTTACTTATTTGACAGAGAGAGATCACAAGTAGGCAGAGTCAGGCAGAGAGAAAGAGGGGGAAGCAGGCTCCCTGCTGAGCAGAGAACCCAATGAGGGACTCAATCTCAGGACCCTGAGATCATGACCTGAGCTGAAGGCAGAGGCTTTAGCCCACTGAGCCACCCAGGCGCCCCTTCAACCCTTTTTTGTTACGCTTAAGATAAAGATTGAAAGTAATAACATGACTTATAAGGTCTTAAATTATCTGCCTTTACTTACATCTTCAATTTGTCCAGACCCATCTTTCCCTTACCACGGTTCAGCCACAATGGTCTTCAGTTCTTCAAAGATGTCAAGGTACTTTCTCTCACAAGGACTTTGTGTCTCCTGGGAGACACACTCCCTCTCCCTACTTATACATGCACACACACACACACACACACACACACACACACACACGTATTCCATTTTAAGCCTCAGTTAAAATTCCTCAGCAAAATCTCTGATTTTTCCAGACTAGGTGAGTCTGCCTGTCATAGCTCTCACTGCACTGTACATATCCTGTTTAGCCCATGTCTCAACTCTGAAAAGTTACTACGTATGTTTTTGTGCATTATCTGTCTTTATTGCACTGTCAGATTCAATATGTCATGGTTTCTGTTTGCCATGTTTATAGCCATATTGTCAGCAACGACAAGAGGACCTAGTACATAATAATCCCTAGCAAAATATCTAATGATTGATAAAATGAGTAAATAAGTAGAGTAAGAGTCCCTTTGTAGTGCTGTTTTTGCTTGGGTACCGCTCATTAGTTTGACTATTTCAAATCCACCTGCTAAAGGGAAGAAGGCTACTGACTCTTCTAGATGCAGAATAAGGCTCTCAAGGAAGATGAAAAGACAAATGTTTCCAAAATAGGCAGCGCTGAGATTTACAAATTCAGAGTTTCAGTGTTCAGAGGAAAAGAGGGCAAGAAAAGGCAAAGGCTGGCATATTTCTATTGCTGTTTTTCTCCCAAATAGAGGAAATAGGTGGCATTGAGCAAGTGAGGGGAAGGGGAACCAAACACGACTTTGATGTAATAGGCAAATTAACTAATATGTGAACACCTTAATGTGTGTATAGGCCATGCAGTACACTGTAATGATGCTCGCTACGCTTGAGAGAAAATGTATTATCTGTGAGAAAGAACAGTGTTGAGGCCAAGAGATGTCAGAAAAGGAAACTGGCAGTCATCCTGCAGATTCACTGAAGGACTGAATCAAGGCTTCTTCCAGAGGAGATTGGGAGCAAAAAGAATTTTTTTTTGTTTTGTTTTTAATGAGAATCTCTTCAAATGAAGTGCTTCCCTGTAACTTCTGTGCTTTTTCTCCTTGAACGTGACTCTTGGGCTTGAACTGCAGATTAAAGGGCTTGTCCCTTAGAAGTCCCTAACTCATAGAAGAATACATCTGTGTTTGACCACTTTCCTGACTTGACTCTTGTTAGGAACTGATCTCAGGAGTCCTGTTAGCTCTTCTCTGACCCTGATTTCAGCTTTCTCCTTTCTCTTACTCCGAGAGCTGATTTAGAACTTGCCTCACTATGCAGTGGAGATAGGAGAATATTTTCAAGAGACCATTCTCTCGTTCACACAGTTCCCATTGCTTAAAAGATCCTTAGCCTTCTTCATTCTACCCAGGAAACTCATTAAAAAAGAAAAAGTCAGAGATCCAAGATTATATTTTCCAATTAAGAATTCCTCGATCTTTTTTGGGCAGAATTAACTGCTTCTTCTTCCATATACTTAAAGACATAATATAACTTGTGTTATTGTACTTGCTGCATTATGTTTGTTATGAATTAGGTCTGTGTGGGGGTCTCTCTCTAAATCTGAATTGCTTAAGCATAAGGATAATAATTCCTTATTGTTCATCATAACATATACCTTCCAGACTGTGGTAGGAATTAAATGAAAAAATAGATGTAAAATATTTAGCACGGTTCCTGGCACATAGTTTGTGATCGCAGATGCTAGTTAAAGTGAATAGTAATTCCACCATTGATTAACCTCATTTAAATAATCTCTATTTACTAAGAAAATTAATTTTAAGAAAAACTATTCATCATAATAATGCACTTAATATTTACATTGTCATTCAGCCAGGCTAAATGTTCTTTGGTCACCTAGTTAAGAAAAAAAGTTAACACCTTCTGCCTCTGCCACCTAACATTGGCACTTCCGAACTCTGGGCTTCAATCTCTCCTGTAAAATGTTGATGTTAATTATATCCAACATCTCTTCCCCTTGAATATTCCATGGCAATATTCTGCTGAATACTTTCTTAATATATTGTTCCTTTTTATAGTGTAGTATGTATAATCTTTATTTTAAAAAAAGAAAAAAGATAATTCAAGATTATTTTTATACATTAGTGTAACCATCCCTCAAAACAATGTACTGCTTAAAATATAACCCATGAGAAATTGTACTAGTCTGGCAAGCATGCTTAGATATAGCCTTAACAAAAACATATACTGGCAACAGGCCTCTGGGAGAGAGGACGATATACGTCCTTAAAGCCGAGCAGCTGGGGATGCCGGGGCTCGCTCAGGACTGAACGCCACCTGCTTCTTTTTTCTGTTATCTCCCTGTCTCCAGAGACCACCTGTGGCTAATTAGATGATCCTTTTGAATGTGCTTGCTCAACTATAAACTTTATACTGCTTGACCAGAAATGTTTTGCCTTTCTTCCTACTTATCTACAAGCCTCATAGTCAATGTGTATTCTGCTCCGGCTTCTTTGTTGGTTGTTACCTACTTTCCAATAAATGTGAGACTGTGGAGTTGTTCGGGGTGACAATCTTCTCTACGGTCGACCCTTGCTCCCTTTCTCTTTCTGCTGACTTGTTTGTGCCTCATTCTTCTCCCATGCGCTGTCAGGAAGCGGCACATTAGCACACCAATATAATATCTGGCACAGCAATAGAACTCACAAAAAATTCATTGATGAATTATGAAAAAGTCACTGCTTTGTTTAACTCTGAATGGTTACTCTTTTTGCTCAGTAAATCTATTTTTTGTATGTACTCGAGTTTATCACTTTCTTTCCTTTCATTTATAGGAGTGACTTCCTGGTTACCCATAATATGTCACCTTCCTCTCCTTGACTGAGTCATCTCCTCTTTTTTAGGTGAATTCCATCAAGTCATTTTGGGTGACCAAACATTTATGAATTTACATAAGACTTAGTCAAACCAGCAGGAGAACTTGTCTCATTCTAGCTGATGACCTGAAGATTTGAATGAAAAACAATAAATTCAGACATCCTTGGCTTTGCATAATCCATTTTGCTCGGTCCTATATGACGCCCAATGCTACCTCACCCTCCACAAATTTCCTTTCATTTCTCATCACAATATTTTTCAAGATTTCACTCTGAGAAACCTTCTATATTATCAATACATTAAATAATGAATGAAGATAGATATTCAACAATTCAGTTTTATTAACTAAATTCTTGTTGATATTGATACATTTATAGAACTTCAGTCCAAAGAGCAGTGCTTTAGGGAGAAGTTGCCATTATCGTAATGAGATTTCTTCCTTTGACACAAACCATCAGGTGGAGTCAATATTTATGAAGCTTTTATTCTGACGTGAGTAATTTGTAACTCCTGCCTGGGTATGACTTTTCAGCTCAGTTGTTCTTAAGTCCATTAACTACTATAACAGGATGAACTCAGATTTATTGCCACTGGAGCTTTGCAAAGAGGTGTGAGTTGAGAGGAAGAGAGTCCTTGGAAATTGGAGGACACAGAAAAAATCAGTTTTGTTGGCTGCTGAGATTCAGCTCCATAGATAGTTTTGGTACAAGATATCCCAATCAGGCACAACTTACATCCTTTGAACAGATATTCATTCCCTCTAAGAGGGAAGAATTTAAGACAAGATTTGGACAGCAGTATTAAGAACACACCCTTTCAAAAAAAACCTCGCGGTTGATTCACAAGTGCCTATTTATCCCCAACATTATGACCATCAGTGAGGTAAGTGATATGAGGAATACAATCATTCAAGAAGCTGTGTTCCATAAGGGAAAGGATGCATCAATAAGATTCATAAGGCCTAAATTCAATCTCTTATACACTATCCATGAATGTCATGACAACTGGTGAGTCCTGATTTCTTTTTCTTCTTCGGCATCCAGTGTTCTTCCTAATATTTCAAGCTGATGGGTCAATGAGCAGTTGTCAATGGAGTATTATGTGCATGACCCTGATCCACATCCAAGCCATTTGCAGTTAAGTTTTCACCCTAGCAAGACATAGACTAGGGTGAGCACACTTGTTTAGATGCAAGTTGGTACCAGATCTTTCACTGGAAAATTGCGGAAGAGGGAAATGGCTGATGGTTTTAAAAGGAAATTTACTAGAATTCCCTGAAACAAACTTCATCCAGTGAAAGACAGGGATGTGGAAAATAAATATGCTGGCTTCCTTGACCTTGACTGGGACAACTGTGAAGTATGTGCTTCACTGTCACCACAAGTTCCCCAGTGGATTACACTCCAGTTGTGCACAGTGGTAACTTGCTTGATGACATACTGTTTGGGCTTTCTTTCTTTCCTAATCTCACTGTTCCTCTTCCCATCAGATCTCTTCTGATATTTCCTCCCAAATACACTACTTTCATTTGAATCCTTGTCTCAAGTTATACTTCTGCAGAAATCAAATCAAGAAACCACTCACACAATGTGAATATAATATTCACATTTCATTTTAACCTCGATAAAGAAACTCACCAAACATAAAATATATTTATATCGTTTATCTTTTCCCTCATGACCCCATAAGATAAAGACTACATAAGGAGTGCAAGTTAACTTCAGAGATAAAATCAGCCTGCTCACTGATTTCATTGTCTATAAATTAAGCATAATGATGTTTGAATTCTAGCACATTTTGCAGTCCATTTGTCATGTATTTTGTTAGTTTATAGATATTCTTGTTCTACCCCCAAAAAACTTACATCAGAAATAGAAATAGAAACAAGTTTCCACGTTAGCTTCAGAAATTGCCCAAAGTATCATAGAGATATAGATAATAATACAGAAGATGTGCTTGGGGGTTCTTAAGCTGTTTGAGCGCTAAAAAGTCTCCTCTGGTCAGGAGGAGACATTTTCATGCTTATGGTTGCTGCAGATTTCCTACTAATTCCCTGAAGAAGCTCCAGTTCACCTCTGGCAGACCTTTACTCCTCAGCACATGAGGAATGAGCTGCTGACAGGAAATAGAGTGCACCCCACATAATTAAGCAGAAGAGAGATTCCTAGGAATTACGTGACAAGAAAGTATCAGCAATCTCTGCTCCCCAGTTTAATTAGCTAATGAGTGCCTGGACAGGCACTAAGTCACTTTATTGACGCAGAATTCTGTTCCTACCACTCCATGTGAATACACAATCATAGATTCTTGAAACCTGAGCTTCTTTCGAATCCTTAGCTTGACTTTGAAGGTGCTCCGTGGACTGGCCTCAACCTGTCTCTACAGTCTCCTTGCTGACCATGGCTCCATATGCCCTCCATATTTCTAATACAGTGTGTTCTAACCCAAATTTTTCCAAAAAGAAACCCTGAGACAAAATTATATCTGATGCTTTACTGGAAGGTACTAAAGGATGGCAGAATATACCACCTCAAAATATGCCACTTTGATGTAAGGATTATTTAGAGTTAAAGACCCTTGAAAATCAGCAGTTGCAAGAGGGGTGCTGTGACTCTTCTACTTGAAAGCAGGAGATTAAACCCCAGATAGGAAATATCCTTCCAATATCAGGAGAAAACTGACATTCTTACCACTGACATTCTTACCACTGAAAGAAATATATAAAAATAAATCTTGTTAAACTAAAACTTATCTTTCTAGTCACTTCTTTACCCAATTAACTATCCTACCCCAAGCCCATTTGCATTGTCACATTTTCACAACTTACTACTCTTCCAATTCAGTGTAGACACACATTCAAATCTAACTGCTTCTTTGGGTCTTCATTTACTTATGAGGGCTCTCTGTCGGCTCTCTGTCATGCAAAACGTACATTAAATACATCTTTATGCTTTTCTCCAGTTAATGTGAATATGTCAATCCAATTCTGCATCCCAGTCAAAAACCCTAAGAGAGTTAGAGCTTCAATTTTGCCTCTTCTGCAGTATAAAGAAGCACAAGATGAAAAAGAAAAGTAAGGCATGAAAGAGGGAAACCAAATACAGTGATGTGTTTCTGTGCTGGCTATCATATCACCAGAAAACATGTTTGACTGCTGAGTCCTGCAGGATAAATCTAGACTGACAGCAGGGAATCACTGTACCTTAGAACAGTCCACGGCGAATAGGAAGGGCAAGGAGATTTTCTGCTGCCTCTATCTCATCTCATATATCTTTGCTGTACTCCCCGGAGGGCTAACACCCCTGCACTTGCAGCCTTTATTATTCCCCTCTTGGCCCCCAAGACATCCAGTTGGGAAGCTAGAACCTCCTCAACTTCATTGCACCAATAAACCATTGCAGTGGTCTCTCCTTGTCAGTCAGTACCTTACACAGGTCCTTTTTTGTTCGCACTGGTGGGACAAGCAGAAATAGTTGGGCCCTTATCACCTTGATAATGGTAAGAGCTATTACTAAAACGTCTATGGCTCCAAGGGAAAGCAAGTGCTAGGGGCAGGGATAAAAGTAGAGCTGAGCCACATGAATATGTTGCACGTGGTAGGGAGCTTGCATTACGGTACGGGCCCAACTGTAGAACCCCCTCTTGTACAAGGCTACACTAGAAATGTGCAGCCTCAAAGTCACTTCACGAAAGGGTCTCCTGGTATTACCAGTTGCCTTAAAAGTTACCTCTAAAATTCAGAGGGACCTACATACACAATATCCTTCTCTCTTGTGTAGAATTTGCAAAGGGCAACATCATAATTATTACTTTAAAGCAGAGTTTCTCAATCTTGCTGTTGCTGAGATTTGGGGTTAGATAATTCTGTAGTGGGAGGAGGCTTTCCTGCACATTGTAGGACATTTGGTTGCTTCCTTGGCCTCTAGCCATTTTTGTTGTTACCCTGACTTCAACTGTTGGTTTACCGACCACTTGATGCCACATCTTCTTGGTGATTTTTGAATACCAATATGTCTCCAGACATTGCCAAATGTCTCCTGAAAGGAAAATCGTCCCCAGTTAGTAACCATTGCTTTTAGGCATGACTCAGTATGCCCCAGATGACCAGACCCTAAGAACATGACCCCCTAAATTTTTGTGGGTTTTATTTCCACTTTCTGATACACGTCTTACTAGAGTATTAAGGATACTTGTTACCTCTTGCTTATGAAACCGATCAGAATAATACCATCTATAGAGTTGACCAGCAGGATATTCTGCAGAATGTGAGAAGGATCATCATGGTCAGGATATCTGAGGATTGAGGTATAGTCTGAGGATGATACTACAAAAAGAAGTAGGACAGTTACATAGCCATGAAAAGGCAAGCTGTATTTGATCCTCCATGCTAAAGGGATCGCTTATTTGATAATAACATACCAAATGTCAGAAGCTGATTAATGTGCTTCAATAAAGATAGTGCATCTGCTATTGGGAGTTAATTCTGAGTGCGCACCCCACATTTTTGCATATCCTGTGAGTAGAGGCACTGACTTTCTTTGTTCTAGACTATCTTTTAAAGGATGTTTTATAATAAACAGCTTTGAAGGACAAGAAAAGCATATCCCTTCAGAGCAAATGGTAGGTTTATTTACATTCCAATATAAGAAAAATAGTATCTCCCATCAAAGCAAAGGATAAGCAGGTTTACTTCCCATTACGAAAGATTCGGGGTCCTAAAGATTGAGATTCCTCTCTTATGACACGCCCCACTGAGTGTGAAGAAACACCTGGCCCTCTTTGCATCATCCTGTGTGAGTTAGGGCCTGATATTCTGCCTACTGCTATTTCTGTGAGTAATAAACTTCATTTGTCTCCAACTCAGGAATCCCGTGTTTTCTGCCAGCATCCATGAAGCTGTGGCAGGCTAACTTCTTAGCCTGCCAGTGGAGTAAAATCTCAGACCTTTCACAGTTCTTGACATCCAGCAAGACAGCAGTGATAAGAGTTATAATTTGGTTAAGGCTATAGTAGTCTCCATCACCCACTTTGATCCAAGTGATTTTTATTGAGGTCAGAGATGAAATGATGAAGAACATGCTGGTAACTAACTTTACTGCTTAAGTCTTCGATGGTGGCTCAAATCCCTTCAATTAATTTAGAATGTGCTATTGCTTCTTATTTTCTACCTTTGAGGTGGGGGAGGGGAGTTGCAGAAGCTTCCAGTTGGCACCTCCAGTTGGCTCTTATTCCAAAGGTCAGAGAATGAATCTAAGAGTTCTGTCACTTGTTAAGTATATCCATCCTTTGTATATCCTTGTTGACTTTGGAAATAACTATAAGGTTATTCTATAGATGCAGTGGGCCCACAGAGAGGCAGACTTGGATCAAAATTATACTTAACATCTGTCCTCTATAAGATCCTTCTCTTGGGTCGCCTGGGTGGCTCATGTGGTTAAGTGTCTGCCTTTGGCTTCAGTCATGATCCTGGGGTCCTGGGATCAAGCCTGGCATCAGGCTCCCTGCTCAGAGGGGAGTCTGCTTCTCCCTCTCCCTCTGCCTCTCTCCCCAGCTTGTACTCTCTCTCTCTTGCTCTCGCTCACTCTCTCTCAAATAAATAAATAAAATCTTAAAAAAAAAAGATCCCTCTTCCATCAGTGGTCTAAATGGCATTTCAGGTTCCCTATGAGTCAGTTCAAATTGTATATATGTCTTTTAAAAATCGTGTAGGACAAGCTTTCTTGTCAAATAGCTGCAAGTCCCAATGGAGAAGGTCAGAAGACATTTAGTATAAATGCCTTCAGGTCTCCAGCCTCTCTTTCAATCAATTGGACCTAGCTCTGTGATTAGACTTAGATATGGAAACTGAAAGAAAGACTGTGACTTTCCAATGTGACATCGAATGTCAGACATCCCCCACCTTCTTTCTTTCTTTTTCTCTCTTTTATATATATAAAACAACTATCCATCTTTGTTACCCTTTAGGAAGACAATAATCTATTAGCGATCAGTATAGCTCTCTGATGGTTAAGCTCCTCTGACCACCACTACAGAATTTCTGAATATTAGCTTTGTACTTGGCCATTCCAGAATCCCATTTTCTTCATGTGTATTTAATTAGCCTAGTTTCATAGCATTCTCTCCCACTGATGAAGGAAGCTACCACTGAGCTTTTCAAAGATGTCAGTGCTTTTCTCACCTGTGCATTCATTACTGCCTTAGTAAAAGTAGTATTCTTTGGGCTTTAGGTAGTAATTCTCAGGTGTTGTCTTTCCAACCTCTCTCCTTCCCTGAGATTTCTGACAAATTCCTGGATAACAAAGCATGGGCACTTGGGCATCCCGACTTCATTTACCGTAGGTCGTTATCATTGTCAGGTTTTAGAAACAACACCAGCAAATTCTTAGGCTTGTACTTTCCTACTCAGGTTGTACTAAAACCTGATTCTCAGTATCAGCCCTGGAGACCATGAGGAATGGTAAGGATAAATCCTAAGGATATCAGCGGTCATATTATAAGTCACTGTTTTAAGTAGTTACTGCATGGTCTTTAGGTTATGCTCTTTTCCTCTGGCAAGTAGGAAGGGCCGATTCTGCAGGCCCTGAAAGATCAGAAAATTTAGGAGGTTCATATTCCCAAATATCCTCATTTCTGACCTCGGAGACCCCAATTTCTTTAATTTGTCTGAAGAGACCCATCAAGTCTGCACTTACTTCTTTTTTGCTGGTCTTGCAACTTTATAACTACAAATCTCTCTATACTGAAAAAAAACAAACAAACAAATCTCTCTATACTGATCAAGTGTAATAGCTACTCAATCTCTTTTTTTTTTTTAAGACTTATTTATTTATTTGAGAGAGAGAGACAGCAAGCACAAGGCGGGGGAGGGGGAGGGACAGACAAATGGACAAATGGAGAGGGAGAGAGAGAGTCCCAAGTAGGCTCCACGCCCAGCAAGGAGCCTCACGTGGGGCTGGACCCCATGACCCCAAGATCATGACCTGAGCTGAAATCAAGAGGCAGCGGCTCAACCAACTGAGCCTCCCAGGTGTCCCGCCACTTGACCTCATAATGCCCTTCCTTATTTCTACACTTCATTCCATTTAACTAAAGGTGAAAGCCAGGATAGTTGTAATTCCATTCCAGGCCAGAAAGTTTTGCCATTCCACTTAACAATAGCAATGGAGTGAGTTGCTTTGGCTCCAGAGCATGAGTGATTTAACCCCCAAACCTGGTCTTGAGGATGGGCTTTTGAGGACCATTTTTTCTATCAGTTACGTTTGTCTGGAGCCATTAGAAAACAGAACTTTTGACAAAACTTTTTATATGCTAACACTTTTGATGAGGTAGGAGGGTAACAGGAGTATAGAGAAAAGGAAAATGAAGCAGAAATATGGTAAAACAAATACAAAGTGGTGTTTTCTTTGCAGGTCACATTTTAACAGAAAGAGAAGGGTCATAGGTTACATGTGTATTTAACATTAAAAACCATTAGTATTCTAAAAATGTTGTAAGATTTCATACTCACAGTACTAATGTATGCCTTCCAGTTCCTCCAGCTGTTGATAAACCTGAGCTATTTTGTCATTTTTTGAAAAAAATCAATTAAATGCATATATTTGCTTCTTTCTGGATTGTCTATTTCACTGAAATATTTCCTTATGTCAATGCTACACTGTCTTGATTATTGTACTTTTATAGTTAGATTTAAAACAATATAAGTTCACCAATGTTGTTCAGCTTCAAAACTGTTTTGACTATCCTAATCATTTGCATTTTTATATTAGATTTAGAGATTTAGCTTGTCAATTTTTATCCAAAAAAAAATCTGTTGGAATTTTAGACAGAATTGCATTATGTCAATACATCGATTTTGAGACAACCAGCGGCCATTTAAAATATTAATTCTTCCAATCCAACACAGGATGATTCTTTACTCTAGATCATCTTCAATTTCTATGAGCAATAGTTCATAGTATTCAGACTGAAAGTCTTGCATATATTTGTTAAACTTATTTCTAAGATTTTATGTATCTTGATGCTATAGCAAATGGATTTTTAAAACATGTATTTCCTAACCGTTATTAGTATATAGAAATACAATTGATTTTTATATATCGAACTTCTACTCTGTACCTTTGCTAAACTTATTATTTCAAGTAGTTGCTTTGCACATTTCTTAGAGTTTTCTACTTAAACAATCATGTAATATACAAAATTACTTCTTTCCCAATCAAAGTGTACTTTATTTCCTTCCCTTCTTATTGCACTGTGGAATATCGCACAGTAAAATCTTGAATAAAAGTACAGAGAGCTCATATCCTATTATTGTTCCCAATCTTGGAAGGAAACAGTGCAATAATTCATTAACTTTTGTGTTCTTCATAGACACGTCTTATGATATTGAGAAAGTTTCCTTCTATTTCTGACCTTCTAAGAGTTTTTTTTATTATAAATTGATGTTGCATTTTATCAAAATTGTTTTTGATAATATCTATTGAGATGATTAAGATGTTGAATTCCATTGACAGATTATTGAATTGATTTTGCATTCACATTCCTGGGAGTAACTTCAATTTGTGTTCATGTGTTATTCCTTTGTATAGTTCTAAATTTGATTTACTAATATTTTGTGGAGGATTTTTGCATCTATCTTTATAAGGGATATTGGTCTCTACTGTTCTTTTCATATCTCTGTTAGGTGTTGTATTGGGTGCTATGTGGGACACATAAATACATTGGTTCATGTTCTCTCTTAACTTATCGGAGTCTTGGGGCGCCTGGGTGGCTCAGTGGGTTAAAGCCTCTACCTTTGGCTCAGGTCATGATCTCAGGGTCCTGGGATGGAGCCCCGCATCGGGCTCTCTGCTCGGCAGAGAGCCTGCTCCCCCCTCTCTCTCTCTGCCTGCCTCTCTGCCTACTTGTGATCTCTCTCTCTCTGTGTCAGATAAATAAATAAAATCTTTTAAAACAACAACAACAACAACAAAAACTCGTCTGAGTCTTTCACACCTCAACTTCACAGCAATTTAATTTCATTTATCCACCCATGACTTTGCATTTTTGTGGTCATGAATTTTATCTCTACATACTTTACAAACACTAACTTACAATTTTATTTATTTACTTTGTTTGCTTTTATCTTTTTACATAAAGCGAAAAGATTAAAGAAGCTAGACTTTTGAAAACTTATCCTCATATTTAGACTTTTCTTTCTTTAAATCTGAAATTCCATTTGCTATCCTTTCTTTCAGCCTCTTGAGCTTCCTTTTGTATTACTTATAGTTTAGGGATGGTAGTTACAACTTTTCTGAGTTTTCATGTATTAGAAAATAACTTTATTTTATTTTTTATTTTTGAAAGACTTTTTTGTTACATATCGAATACTGACTTGATAGGCATTTTTTATTGTTGTCACTTTAAAGCTGTAATTTTATTACTTTCTGGCTTGTATTGTTTCTGATTAGAAGATAGTCATCATTTATATAATTGTTTCCTTATATATCCCATTTTTCTTTGGATGCTTTGAAGATTATTTTTTCACCTGTGGTTGTCAGCTCTTCGACTAGAATGGCCTTGTTGTTTTTCTTTGTATTTCTCCTTTCGGGGATTTCCTGAGCTACCTGGACCCATAGATTGATGTTTTCAAATAAAATCTGGGAAACCATCAACTATTATTCGTGTAAGTATTTCTGCCTCATTCTCTCTCCTCTCCTGGCTCTCTAAGTATATGTATTATAAACAGAATGATATTATATCAAAGGTACCTGAGGCTCTTCTTTAAAAAATCCATTTTCTGTTTTTTCAGGTTAAATCATTTCTGTTGATTTGTCCTCAAGTTCACAGTCTTTATTCTACCATCTCCATTCTACTATTAGGCCCATCCAGTGATTTTTTTTTTTTTTTTACTTCAGATATTACATTTTTTGCTTTCAGAAATTCCATTTATGTTCAGATTTTATCAGAAAAATTTCTACGTCTGTTCACTGATTTTTGTATAGTTTCTACTGTCTACTGAGATTCCCCAGCTATTCATTCCTTAAGACCATATATTTTGCTTTAAATCCTTGAAAATACTTATAATTGATAATAAGAGCTTTTTTGCATCCTTGCCTTCTAATTCCAACATGTAGGTCATTGTGGCGTCTGTGATCTCTGATGCTTTTTTGTCTTAATTATTCACCACATTTTCCTGAACTCTTTTGCAAGTCTAGTAATTTTTGATAGATGATTTTTTTTCTGAACATTTTGAAAGACACATTTTTAATCTAATTTGGATTAGATTGCTTTTTTTTTTTTTATAAATCATTTGTTGACTTTTGTCCTGGCAGATAGTTATTTACTAGAAGCTCCCTTTCCTTTTGTGCAGGTTTGGTTATAGACTTTGTTAGATTAGCTAGAGAGTAATCTTTGCAAGTAAGCTATCCATATAACTTATGATCTCTTTGATAACTTCTCCGAATACTGGTTGTATTAATGAGTTCTCTCCATTTCGAGTGGGTCTTTAATCTGATATTTCTATCATCTAGTGACCTCTTGAATTACCACTCCATTCTCTATTCTAGGAATACTGCTCTCTGTTAGGCCTCGCAGAGTTTCATCTTGCATATGTGTAAGCTTTGTCCAAGCACTTGGGAAATCCTATATGCAGCAAACTCTTCAGTACCCTACCGCACATGTTCCAATTGTGTCAGCAGCTCTGCACTCAATTCTGTGCCTTCCCAGAGAGACTCTGCTTGGATTATACCCCTTTATTTAATTAATTAATTAACTTATTTATTTATTTTTATATATAGAGATTGTGCACATGTGTAGGGGGTGGGGGGCCAGAGGGAGAGGGAGAGAGAATCTCAAGCAGGTTCCATGCCCAGTACGGAGCCCGATGTGTGGCTCTATCCGACAACGCTGAGATCATGACCTGAGCCGAAATCAAGAGTTGGATGCTTAACCAACTGAGCCAGTCGGGACCCTACACCCTCTTTATAAACATTAGAAAATTGTACCAAGCTACAGAGCTGACAAGAGACTGGGAGGCTCATTTCATGTGTCTTTCTTTCCTCAGGGATCATACTACCTATTGCTCGGTACTTGAAAACCGTTGCAACATGTTTTCTCTAGCTGTGTAGCTGCTTATGGAGGGAGGACATGTTTAGAACTATTTACTCTATCTTAACCATAAATGTAAGCCTAAATAAGTTTTTAAATTTTGAGTTATGAAATACATAATATTTCATATGTAAAGAAAAAAATGGAAAATAATATAGTTACCAATGTACCACACCCAGATTCAAGGTCAAGATTTTTCCATATTTGTCTCAAATATGTGGCCCTTTCTCAAAGAATTGAATCTTCACAGATACAGTCAAAGCGTACTTTTTCAGTTATCTATGGATACATAATATACCACTCTAGAGCTTATTAGCTTTAAACAATAACATTCATTCATTTGTTTAACATTCTATAAACTGGGAGAGATCAGTGAGGACGTGGTCCCACATGGCTCTACCTAGAATGTCTCAACTGGGTTTTGAAGAAAATGCTTGGTAATCATCTTGGTGTTAGCTGTTAACTGAGCGCTCCACTAGAGATGTTGGTTGGGCATCTTTAGTCCCTTTCACCTAGCCTCTCCATACAACTAGTTGAGTTTCTTATAACATTAGAGATACTAGGACAGTCAGATTTCTTACAAGTCCACTGACTTCTTTCAAAACATTAAAGTAGAAGTTACCTAGTCTTCTTAGTGTCAGGACTTAAAGGTCTCAGAATGTTACTTCTGTTGCATTTTATTGATCAATGTCATCACAGGTCCAGCCCAGATTCAACAGGAGAAGAATTAGACTCCACACTTTGAGCGAGGCTACAAAGTCATTTTGAAGGAGGGCATATGAGATAGGAAATGTTGTTGTGGTCACTCTTGCAGATACAACTTTTGGCACATTTTCCTCGTATCCCCTACTTCTTTCCCTCAGACGTAGCCACTGTAATTGATATGTATTCTTTTTGTTTATATTTTTATACTGTTAGTATAGCTCTCTCTAGCACTGAATCCCTTTTATACATCAAGTACTGTCCACACAGAGCCAAACAAAATATTGAGGAAATTTCACAAATGTGTTATAGAACAGGGATTTCCTCAAGGGGTTTAGCCAAGAATCTGCTAAAGCCATCACATTGTTGATGGCTTGAGCTTCACGGATTCATCCTTTTTCCTTCTCTCAATTTAAACTTACAGCCCTGCCCTTCTAGTTACAAATATCACGGGGAAAATCACATGTAGGAAAAGTTTCCTAAATTATGGATCTACTGCAGAAAAAGAGACAGTGTGGTTCATCCTTTCGAGGTAGATTCCAGTCTTTTCCAGTTTGAAGCTTTCCTCTTAATTAAGACCTTTCTCCATACATAATTTTGTTGTTGTTGTTAACCTTTGGTTGAAAAAAATACCTAGTCATAAAAAATTATACTGATCTTAGCGATTACCTTGTTAACCTTAAAAATAAATTAGCCAGTTATTTCATCAGCAAAATGGGTTTACTTAGGAATAGCAGAGAAGTACAACTTGGAACCTGAAAGCTATGGAAAAACCATAGGTAAGTCCCACAAACAAAAAAGAAGAATGTTATTTTACCAAGAAGAAGAAGGAAGTTGGGAGGGGTTGTTGTGGATGAAAGCCTTTTGGAAAAAAGCAAGAGTTCAGAGTAATGATGGTTTCTCATTGGCTGACTTGCAAGGATAGTTGATTTCTTGTAGGAGATGCATGTACATCTTTCCCTTTTGGGGCCTGTAATTGATTCTTTCTTGTTGATTATGCTTCTGTTGGGGTCTATAATTGAGGATTCTTCCCATAATTGACATTTGAATGATGGGGTTCACATTTTTGTGCTCCCTCTTCTGGCCTTCCCATTGCATTTTAGTGAGGGTTCCCTTTATTAATTTTCACAAATTGTAAAAAATTTATCACAACTACACTTGTATTCATTTAAAACATAGAAAGATGTTTTATGAGAGATTTATAGTTTATGCAGTCTGCATATAATGATGCGTATATGAATTTGTGAAACTTAGTATAGTTAATTCCAGAATACTAAGCCCAGAGGTTAGGCACATTTTACCATAGCTCATACTACTGAATTTTGCTTTCTCGGTGTTAGTTCATGTTTCTTCTTATGTTATGCTCCTTGCACTAATCAGTACTTGTGCCAGTATGCTTAATATCCCTGTATGTGAAAACGGTTGACATCCTACCCTAGTCCATGCCAAGTGCTCTGGATGAGATTCTCTTTCCTCATTGTTTCTTGCCTGCACTCTCATGGCAGCCGTGGAAACACTTCCTCAATGACAGTGGTGTCCATAATTCTTTTCTTTTTTCTTTTCCACATTAGAAATATATTTATCTGCAATAAATGAAAGGCCTTTAAACAAAAAATAAGCTTCAGGATACGATGGTATATAAGTTAAAGATTCCTCTCGCAGAGTAAGTTTTCTCTTTTAAACCCAGTTGTTTCTCTAAAAACTTTTAGTTATGTCTACTGTCTATTAAGATCTTGGTTTTTTCCTTAAAACTCATTTCCGAAAAACACATTTTTCTTAAAAACTTACTTTTTAGGGGCACCTGGGTGGCTCAGTTGGTTAAGCATCTGCCTTCAGCTCAAGTCATGATCTCAGGGTCCTGGGATCAAACCCCCTGTTGGGTTCCCTCTCCTCCCCCCTCTTGCATGTGCGTGCATGCTCTCTCTCTCGATCTCTTTCTACTTCTCTCAAATAAATAAAATCTTTTTTTAAACTTACTTTTTTTTTTTAAATATTTTATTTATTTATTTGACACAGAGAGAGATCACAAGTAGGCAGAGAGGCAGGCAGAGAGAGACGGGGAAGCAGGCTCCCCGCTGAGCAGAGAGCCTAATGCGGGGCTTGATTCCCAGGACCCTGAGATCATGACCTGAGCTGAAGGCAGAGGCTTTAACCCACTGAGCCACCCAGGCGCCCCTAAACTTACTTTTTAAAAGATATTGTTTGATTAGCATAATCATGATCTGCTTTAATAATTCTTTACTAAATGCTTTATCCAACCATTTATTCAACACATATTTTATGAGCAGATACTGTGTGCCGACAGTATTCTAAGGATATAGTAGTGATTCCTATAGACAAAGTTCCACTTCTCTTGATAGATTGGATGGACACAATAAACAAACATTTAAACATACAATATCTGCAGAGATAACTGATTTGGAGAGAAAAAAGAGTGAGCAAGATATGGAATGACAGAGATTAGGTTACTATTTTAGATAACGTCAGGGAGGTCTCTCTGAGAAAATGGCATCTGAGTGGATACCTGAATAAAAATGGAGAAGCACATCCTGCAGTTTTTTGACAGGGGGTGGGGCAAGGGTAAGGGGCTTTCCAGGAAGAGGGGATAGTTAAGTGAAAAGGCCCTTGGGAGAAAATGAAATAAGAAAAATCCCCAAAACAAAACAACCAAAACATTTCAAGAAGGAAGGTAGGATCATATCTATTAAATAGTAACGATAAGTTAGAGAAGGGCTGAAAACCTAGCTTGGGATCTGACATCATGAAGGTCATTGTTTACATAATAAAAAAAATCTTTTTGGAGTGGTGGGCCTAAAAACGTATGACTGGAATGGGTTCAAGAAAGGATGGGGAAGTAGCAAGAGGAGATCATTGGAATAGTTGAGTGTTTCAAAGAGGTTCTCTGTAAATAGGTATGGAAAAACATAGTAATAGATGAAGGGGAATTTTAAGTCAAAGCAAGTTTTTGTTAAGGTGAAGGAATTATAATACATTTGAATGTTGTTGTAAAGTATTTACCAGAGAGGAAAAATGATTACTGTTGGAGCATAATATCCTTGAAAAAGTGAGAGGATGTGATGTAATCGAGACTGATATTCAGCAGATGTGAATAACTAGATATAATGATTCCCAAAATAGTAACACTTTCTGGCTGGTTTATAATTTAATGCTGTCTTAAGCCCCCTGACTGCCCTCACCCCCACCTGGGCCACATTTTTTTTTCTTGGGACTCCCTAGATCTTTTCATTATCCAGAAATCAAAGGGTGACAGCTGGAACAGCGGGAAGATCCACAACCTGCTCTGTTGCCATGTTGTACTTCCGCCATTCTGGTTATTAAATGTTTTGACTATCACCTAAGGATCCAGTGAGCAATGGAGCTGTTAATCTTATACAGGAGAAATAGACTGGTGGATTGATAGATTTGGAAAGGGTGAGGTTGAAAGTCCTCTTTTCAACACTTCTATTTTCTTAGTAGTCTAAGAAACTAAGAGTAAAGAAGGACAAGGGTCCCTATAGGTAGGAGAGAAGATGTGTAATTAGTGTCTAATGGCATAAGAAATAAATTGGCCTGGGAAACACGCAGAATTTATAGTCAATTAGCCATGGTTGGGTTATTGCCATGCAAATAGGAAAGAGCAAGACAGAGGTAAGGGAAGTGAGAGTGTCTTGTAGGGAGTGATTACAAAAATAGGCCATGGACTAGTTAAAACGGAAGTAGGAGTATAGGGGCCAGTGAGAATCAATACCAAGCTGGTAGGGCAAAGAGCTGATAGGTTCTGCTGCTGTTGAAGAATTGTAGGAGGTGAGGTATTAGTAGGAGTGAGTTGGGGAGATAGAAATGGTAGGTGGAGAATGGTGTTCAAGATTGATGAAGGAGCACAGTTTTTAGTAATGCCAAATTCTAATGAATAACCCTGGGAGTTTTGGGCTGAGATGGGGTAGGGTAAAAAAATCACTGGGCATAAGGATGTTAAGAAAAGAGAGATCAGGTTGGGAGAAGGACTGTCTATGTAGACATCGAAATCACCCGGTTACATGATGATGGACACAATGAGGAAGAAGCTATCATCTTGAAGAATCAAGAAGTTACCCAAGGGTATGTAAATAACTACCATAGGAGATGTAGGGAATCTGAGGGTATGAGCTTCAAAGATGCCAGACATATTTAAGAATAGGGAATAAATATGTTCCGGGAGAGGCAATAAGATAAAAAGAATACAACCATAGCACCTCCAGGCCCAGTGTGGGTATAGGGCATTTGAGAAGAAACCCATTAATTTTGAGGGCTGCTGGAAAAACAATGTTCTCAGGTGAAACTAGGTTTCAGTGAGAAGGTGGCCAAGTGCAAGCCAAGGAGTGAGGCCTCGGAAGAAACCAAACCTGGCAACACCTTGCTCTTGGACTTCTAATCTCCAGAACCATGAGAAAATAAACTGTGTTTAAAGCACTCTGGCTGTGGTATTTCGTTATGACAGCGGTAGCAGACTAACACTGTCCACCTAGTAGAAGTCACATAATTAGTTCTAATTACAGCCTCTTTTGTGGGGAACTGCTTTCTTAGGTAGATTGTGGCGGTGAGGTAGAAAGCACTGGGTGCCAAGAAGAAGAAGGGGTCTCTCTAGGAGCATGTGCGACGTTGTGGGTCCCTTTTCTTGTTGTATCAAGGTCCAATGTGACTCATTTATTTGACTATATTGCTTTCCTTTAGCCTTCCTTTAATTTGGGATTCTTTTTTTTTTTTAAATTAAAGATTTTTATTTATTTATTTGACAAAGAGAGATCACAAGTAGGCAGAGAGGCAGGCAGAGAGAGAAGGGGAAGCAGGCTCCCTGCTGAGCAGAGAGCCTGATGCAGGGCTCGATCCCAGGACCCTGAGATCATGACCTGAGCCGAAGGCAGAGGCTTTAACCCACTGAGCCACCCAGGCGCCCCTAATTTGGGATTCTTATTGATAATACAACTGGATAGATATATTCATTATTTATTTAACAAATATTTATTGACTGTCTCTTGTGTGCCAAGCATTGTTCTAGGTATTAGGGATAATAGTGAATAAAACAGATGAAAAATCCCTGCCATTATGGAGTTCACCATCTAGTACCACTTGGCTGTCTCTTGAATGTTCTAGTTTTCTAATCTGACTTCTTATGCTAAAGTCTCCTTATTCCAATCCATGCATTTTGTTATTCCCAAATTAACCCTCCTCATGTAGAAAATGTATTATATAATTCTCCTTTACAATAATCTACTCAATTAGTTGCTTGATATTATCTTATAAATCCTTATTTCTCCCAGTGGCATTTGAGTTGCGATTTAGCCCTGAATTGCTTGTTTGAGATCTGCTTAAAAATAGGGATTTGTTGGGGCGCCTGGGTGGCTCAGTGGGTTAAAGCCCCTGCCTTCAGCTCAGGTCATGATCTCAGGGTCCTGGGACGGAGCCCCGCATCGGGCTCTCTGCTCAGCAGGGAGCCTGCTTCCCCCTCTCTCTCTGCCTGCCTCTCTGCCTACTTGTAATTTCTCTCTCTGTCAAATAAATAAATAAAATCTTTAAAAAAAAAATTAGGGATTTGTACGTCCTCTGGGAAGCCTATCTTTGCTACTTTTTACTGCAAAATTAACATTGCAGGACATTAAAATACATAAACTAGTTATTTGAATTCACTGTACATTCATTTCCTTTCATTTATTTTATTTCACATTTTTTATTAACATATATTTAGTTTTAGGGGTACAGGTCTGTGACTCATCAGTCTTACACAATTCACAACGCTCACCATAACACATGCCCTCCCCAATGTCTATCACCCAGCTACCCCATCCCTCCCACACTCTTCCACTCCAACATCCCTCAGTTAGTTTCTGGAGATTGAGTCTCTTATGGTTTGTCTCCCTCTCTGATATTGTCTTGTTTCATTCTTTCCTCTCTTC
>CM052898.1:124998237-125032313 GCA_028534135.1 Potos flavus
ACACACACTATATCTTTTTTTATCCATTCATCTGTCAATGGACATCTGGCCTCTTTCCATAGTTCAGCTATTGTGGACATTGCTGCTATAAACATTTGGGTGCATGTGCCCCTTTGAATTGCTTACATTTGTATCTTTGGGGTAAATACCCAATAGTGCAATTGCTGGGTTGTAGGGTAGCTCTATTTTCAACTTTTTGAGGAATTTCCATACTGTTTCCAGAGTGGCTGCACCAGCTTGCATTCCCACCAACAGTGTAGGAGGGTTCCCTTTTCTCTGCATTCTCACCAATATCTGTCTTTTCCTGACTTGTTTTTAAGTTTAGCCATTCTGACTGGTGTGAGGTGGTATCTCACTGTGGTTTTGATTTGTATTTTCCTGATGCCGAGTGATGTTGAGCACTTTTTCATGTGTCTGCTGGCCATTTGGATGTCTTCTTTGGTGGAGAAATGTCTGTTCATGTCTTCTGCCCATTTCTCGATGGGATTATTTGTTCTTTGGGTGTTGAGTTTGATAAGTTCTTTATAGATTTTGGATACTAGCCCTTTATTTGATATGTCATTTGCAAATATCTTCTCCCATTCTGTCCATTGTCTTTTGGTTTTATTGTTTCCTTTGTTGTGCAAAAGCTTTTGATCTTGATGAACTCCCAAGAGTTCATTTTTGCCCTTGTTTCCCTTGCCTTTGGCAATGTGTCTAGGAAGAAGTTGCTGAGGCTGAGGTTGAAGAGCTGTTCTCCTCTAGGATTTTGATGGATTCCTGTCTCACATTTAGGTCTTTCATCCATTTTGAGTCTATTTTTGTGTGTGGTGCAAGGAAATGGTCCAATTTCATTCTTCTGCATGTGGCTGTCCAATTTTCCCAGCACCATTTGTTGAAGCTATTACAATGCTGTAATCATTATGACAGTATGGTACTGGCACAAAAACAGACACATAGATCAATGGAACAGAATACAGAACCCAGAAATGGACCTTAACTCTATGGTGAACTAATCTTCGACAAAGCAGGAAAGAATGTCTAATGGAAAAAAGACAGTCCATTCATTTCCTTTTATATCATCAGAAGATATTTAGTTATTTCAGTCCTGTGCTAGAAGGTGCTGATACTGTAACCTGAGCTCTAATTGCTCAGGTTGAGGATAGATACAGAGTAAGGGTGGAGGTGGGGAAGGATAGCCTGACTTTTGAGAGGATTTCAGGGTCATTTGGTCCAGCAACAGAAAGGGGCTTTTGGTCACTTTTCATTACTTTTCCTGTTGAAGGCAGCTGATTCCCGAAACAGTAGACATGACTTTGTATATTTTTATTTGTTTTTCTCTAGGGCAGAAATGTGGATGTTTTTAAGGAAAGCAAAGCAGTGACCCTTGGCCATATCTTATTTACCACATCAGTCAGAATCTAGGCAGAAAACAGAAGACACACTCAAAATGGTTTAATTGAACTGAACATAATGAAGGACTATTACAGAGGTGTGGGTGTGGTTCAAGGAACTAGTAATGGTGGTAAGCCTTTACAACCCTAGGCCTGAAGGGGCACTGGAAGAAAATGGTATTATTAGAGACCCATGAGAGCTATAGCCATGGAAAAGAGGCTTTGGGACAGGCATTATAATCTGAAGGCCAGGGTAATGGCCAAAACTTTGGCCTAGTTCAAGGGGGAAAGGCGTGTAATTCATAGGCTGGTATTTCTCTCCTCCCTTCTTTTGATCTTCTGACAGTGCTTCCCATTGGTCCAACTCAACAGGAAGCACAAGGCAAGGAGGTCCTAGTGATGTATTCATAAATGTCAACTCCTAGGGCAGAGCATGGCAGAGAAGTGGAGACAATGGATTTGGAGAGGGAAACCAAAAATATCTATTACAAATATTCTCTATGACCATAAATTTAGAAAAAGTCAGTAGAAGGCAAGGAACTTAAAAATCACAATAAAACTACCTTTCTAATATTATCACCTTCCTATTCAAACATTTAACTTACTGAGTGTTCTATCTGCCTAGTACTGGTCAGCAAACTTTTTCTGAAAAGGGTCCAATAGTAAATATTTTAGATTTTGAAACCTAAGAGGCAAAACAAACATACATTATATTGATGTAACCACTTAAAATGTAATCATTTAAGCATATAAAATGCAGTCATTAAAATCCAATGGGCTTGGGGCTCCTGGGTGGCTCAGTTGGGTGGCAGTATTCTTGATTTTGGCTCAGATCATGATATCAAGGTGGGGGGGGTGGAGGCATCCAACCCCACTTCAGGATCCACGCTGGGAACCTGCTTGGGATTCTCTCTGCCTCTCCCCACCTCTCTCCTCTCCCTCTCTGAAAAAAAAAAAAAAAAAAAAAAAAAATCTGGTGAGCTAGATTTGGCCTATGAGCCATAGTCGATCACCCTTTGGCCTAGAAAGTCCTAGAAATTCTCCTAAATTTTTGTTAGCCTACATTTTGTTAGCCTACATTTTGTTACCCTATATTTTAAATATCCTGTCCAAATAAAACCTCCTCCATGTGGCCTGTCAGACTGAGACTCTTTGAGTTATGAATGAAAGAAAATCAATTTTTACAAGCTTAAGAGAATAAAATTAGTAGCTTAGATTTGAGAGGATGTTGGGGTAGATCCCAGAATCCAGGAGCTGCAGGCATCCCAGCTACTCCAGGATCCTGGTTTGATATTGTAAGTATTACAACGTGCCCTCTTTATCTCTTTCTCTTATCTTTGCTCTGTCTGCAGTTTGGATTCATTGTTTACTAGTGAACACAAAGCTTCCCCATCGAAAACATAAAGTACTTGTCCCTCTTTAGGCAATAATCCCAGGGAAGTATTCTGCTTGACCTGTCTTGGTCACACACTCATCCTTAGATGAACATGTGTGGGTGGTGGTGGGGGTGGGGGTGGTAGGGAGGTTCTATGATTGCATGCTCTTGGAGAGGAGCCCACTGCTGAGGATGGAGTCCCAAAGGGAGGCAGAATTCTGTTGCCAGAAGATGCAGACAGGATGTCTATTTTGGGGAGATGAAAATGTCACAATTATAGTCCAATATGTGACATGCCATAAAAGAGATAATGTCTGAAATGTCTAAAACACCCTCAGTACCTAACATCACATTTGGTAGACAGGCATGCGTTTCTGATGAATGAATGACTCAGTTCCCCCAGCTGGTTGTGAATGCTCTCTTCTCCAAACTGGCCCATATATCAGCTGTTGTCTAGTACTGTAGGTTGTATTAGAGGTTTTCCGAGTCCATATGTTATCTTTCCTCTAGTCCCCGGAGGCAAAGAATGCCTGAGACAGAGCCAGGCAACAGGGAATCTCAGCCCCGGAACCAGAGCATAGACTCCGGTGACAACACCGATTAGGTTCAGGGTAACCCATGTGGCCCTTTTGTTGGGGCCTTCAGGACACAAAGGCCCCGCCGACAGACGCGACCCTCCGAAGATACCGAGGCAGGGCCCGGGGGCGGGGGCACAGGGGGGCCTCAGCCTCAGGGGCGTCGCACGGCACAAAGGAGACAGCAGGGAGGCGGCCGCGGGCGCGGATCTTCGCTCGCCAGCCACTCGCAGTTGCGGTTACAGACCTGCAGCTCCCCTCCCCCTCCCCACCCAGGCCCGCCCGCCCGCCTGCCCGCCTGCCCGCCCGCCTTTCTGTCTCCTCTCTCCCTCCGTACTGGACGGCCCGGGTCTATTTCCGGGCTCCGGATCTTTGGTATCGATTGGGGCCGGGGGCGCGGGAGCAGGTGGCTGCGGAGGGGTAGCTGGGCCGCCAGCCTGGGGCGCCGGGACGGGTCTCCCGTCGCCTTTGTCGCCAGCCCTTCCGCGGAGGCCGCTCCTCCCCCAGGTCGGCGCGCGCTGCTCGCCGGACTTTGCGCCGCGTCGGGCGCTGCTGCTGCGCGCGGGGCCGCGCTCTTGGCCGGCGGCGGCAGGGAAGCGGGCGGGGAAGCGGGCGGCGAGGGCCGGCGAGGGCCGGCCGGTACCCCGGCCCAACATGGCTGAAGTCACCATCGACCAGTCCAAGCTGCCGGGAGTCAAGGAAGGTAGGGGCCGGGGCGCGAGGCGCGCGGGGCCCCTCCCCTCTCCCAGCCTGGCTCTCTCCGGGCGGGGACGTCGTCCTTTTGGCCCCTGGGGCCCTCGCGCCGGCTCCTCTGGTACCCAGGCCCTGGTCGAGGACAGACTGACTTGAGGCTCTACTGTGGTACCTTGAGCGAATCATTACGTTCTGAGCCCGGTTTCTTCTCTGCGGGGAAATGGGGTTGGGGGGAGAGAGGATAGCACCACCCTCAGCAAGTGGTTGTACAAATGTTCTAGGGAAGAGCAAAGCGTTGGTGCACGCTCGAGAGCTGGGTAAATCTGACTTATTTGTGTCCTTAAAAATCAAGGTCCAGCCTGGCTGGCTTGAAGGCTAGAAAGTGGGGAGGGGTTGACATTCAGTTCCTTGTGGAGCCTTTGTTTTGAAACTTGACTCTTTCCCTCCTTCTCTCCACTTTTCCTAGCCCAGCGGCTGGCTGGCTGACTTTCCCACCTCCCTCAAGGTTTAAAAGTTTAGTCTTGGCACTGCCCAGCGCGGGCAGGCTGATGGGAAGCTGCTATAAGCATTTTTCTTAGGAAAAGCAGGGGGCAAGGGGGAACAGGGGACTGACTGGTGACCTTGATTTTTAAAGGCTCTTTATTCTGATATCCTGGGAAATTATGGTTGATTAGTCCTGGTCTGGTTTAGCCACTGGCAAGTAGCCTTTTGACTTCCCTCCTCTGCTCTTGGTTGTCTGCTCCAGGATCTAGCATTTTTTGTTGAAATTTTGGGTGCTGGATCACCTTAACCTTTAGTTATCTTTGGCTCTTCTTTGGCCCCAGGAAGCGTGGAAATCCCAGAGTGCTATCCAGGCTTGCAAAGGTTGTCTTTGTTGTGAATGTCATTTGTTTCAACTGAACAGTGTGGCCTGGGGTGTCTTGGAAATGTGGAATTGAAAATAAGAATTTTTGCTTTCTTGGAACTGCATGTTTCATTGACAACTTGATTTGACTTTGATGGTCTTGTGGGTGTTCAGGCCCACCCCAAACACCAAGTAAGCTTGACTTCTTTCTTTCCCAGAGTTTGAAACACTAGGAGATAGAGTCACTGGTTTTATGTAGAATTTTTAATGGAGCCAGGCTTGTCCGATTGTTCCTGAAGGGTATTAGAGCTTAGGCTTGAGATCTTTCAACCTTTCAATTTCCAGAAAGGCTTTGGTGAAGATTCAGGTATTAACATGTAAATGTAGTTTTCACAGCACTGTCAAGTCTGGTGCCTGAATGGGAGGAAAGGCAGATCTACACTTTGGAAGTACTAGTCTCTGAGATTGTCTGGTTTTACTTAGCCTTTTGGGTAGGAGTTTTATGGACAGATGTCTGTGTGTTGGATATCTGTGAAGAAAAAGTGACCCTGTGTAATGTGTTGTGCTTCCTTGGGGGTGAGTGATGAGTAGAGTGAACACTGGAGTTCAAACACAACCTTAACAGGTTAAGTATCATGTAGTGCTGTGATTTTACCCAGCCTCTTGTACCTGACCTGGAACAAACTTGAAACTCACTTTCTGTATATGCATTTGTATGACTCTTAGGTCTTCTGGTTTCTAACCAAGACATGAATGATGAATGATTTATTCTAGTACATTCTTTCTCAAGGGGTTCTAAAAAATACTTTCCATCTAAAAATGCAAGATGTTTCTATTCCTAAACTCTGGAATTTTAGCACATTCAGTTTGGCTTTCACTTTGCATAATGTGGTGTTTGATGATCCAGTTTGCATGATATGATAAAGTGGGAAGGAAATTTCGTGTGGCTCTTTCATTAAGTTAGAATTAAATATGATTGATTTTGAAGGTGGTCAGAAATTGTTGAGATCATTGTCTTTGTAATCATCTGATTTTTCTGGTTCCAAGATCCTCAAAGGAAATGATGTATTAGGCTAGGAACCTCGTAATGGTGGTGTAGTTTTTGATCTGGGACATATTCAAGTCTAATAAAGGATATCTTTCTCTAATATAACTCTTAATTATGGCCCAGTAATTCCCTAACGATGTCTTTGAAGCCTAATTTAAAGAGAATAAAACCGGTGCCCATGTTTGGGTAAACATACACGTTGAGACTGTTCTCAATACTGAAACTCCAACTCAGTTTGCAAAGGAAGTTTAGTGGTAAATTGCTTAATATCCTGGCATAGATTTTCAAGCTCTGTTTTTAAAAAAATCTGTCTCCTCCACTTCTCTTTTCAATCTAAACTTTGAAAGATTCATATACAATTATGATTTGGGGTCATAGGGTGGATTCCAGTAGAGATTAAGAATAATGCAGTGGATGTCTGTGGCTTCCCACTGCCTTTTCTTTGGGAGGGGCTGGGGAGCCCTGTGACCTTTGTTATGCACATCTCAACAGAGGTCATGGGTAATAACTGACATCAGGGAATATTTTAAAATTTTCTTTTCTAGGTTAAAATCCAGTGCTTGCTTACTTACTTTAAAGGTGGTCAAAGATACTAATCAGTTGGACAGACCTTTAAAAAAAAAAAACAAAATTAAAGTAGTAGTATTTTTACCTTAGGAAATTTCTTAAAGTAGGAGACAAAGGGACACATTTGAGTTCATATGTAGATGAAAGGAATTAAGTCTAGCTAAACGTCAACTCACATCATTTCTGGTTTAAAAACGTATTTGGAACACACATGTACTTTTTGTAATGCAATTACTGTTGCCAGTGTTTAGGAATAGTCCTTTATTTCCTCTGAAACATTTGAGCTTCTACCCAACAAGATTTGAAATAATTTCAGCCATTGTTTGTTTTTTTTTTTTCAGCCATTGTTTTTTTAAATCAGTAGATGTATAACTCAAATGCATCATGCAATTTGTGAATGTTAGAAAAGGCATAGTCATGTTCCAACAGTATTCTATAAGTTTCTTAGTTTAGATTGGAATTGGGAATATATTTTTCTAAAAATGAATGCTTTTCTTCGGTTGACAGACTTGGGTTTTGGTCAATTTTAGCTTCTTTCCCGAATTTTCTTTCTGACACAATAGTCCAGACCCCTCCCTTTCCTATTTGCCCTCTCCACTTAGATTCCCATATTGCTGCTTAATTGGAGTGGCTCACTTATCATCATAATCTTGCCCCTTCTCCTAACAAAGTTTTGCCCCTTAACGTGTTGGTCTAAGAGCTAATATTAGCCTGTCCATCAAGCCATTTCTGGACTCTTTTAAACTTTTACCAACTCCTTTGTAATTTTATAGGCATTAGAGTTTTCCCATTTATAGCCACTTAGCACAACACACCAACCCTCCCATCAGTTCCTAGTGCCAGCCTTCTTATTTCTTCTCTTACAGCAGTAAGAAATGCATTATGCGTTACGTGTTTGTACTAGTCTTCAGATGGAAAGTTCCACCATCTCAAGTTGATTAACTCTGTGTGTGTGCGCGCGTCTGAAATCAATGCATCTAGTGACTTATTTCTTGAAGTAAAAGCAGCTAGCTATTTTGAAAGAAAATCTTTTTCTTTTGTGAAAGATGAAGTTTAATACATTTTCAGAAATATGTCTCGAAAGCACTGATTCATTTTAGGTTCAGGACACCCCAGTGGTATAATGAGGTAAATTAAATTAATGGCACAAATCCCAAATTTTAAGGAGAAAGATACAAAATTAGGTCTGGTGCAGTAAATTAAGCAAGTTTTCTCAGATATCTAAAGCACATCACGTGCACAGTAGGCATGTAATGTGAAGGCAGTATCTGTGAGACATACAGCATCTGGCTCCAGGGCAAACTGCAAACTCACTTCTCTTTTCTTCAAAATTATACAGCAGGGTTTTTTTTGTTGTTGCTGTTTTTAAGGAGACAGTGGCTGGATCTACTTGAGTTGGGAGATTTGTATCTTATTTCTCTTTCTTTATACCCTCATCTGGCTTCAGGTCTTTCACATGGCCAGAAAATATTCAGCAAATATTTGCATACATGAATGAATGAATGAATGAATGTATTATTAAATGCTCCCTGTTGGTTCAGGAATCATACCTTTGGTGTAGTATATTATTATTATATATTAAAAATAATATTTTATATTCCTTTTCAAAGTCTAGGCTCTCAGGCAGGGATAATGCCTTTTAACCATAGGGATCACAGATCACAATGTCAGAATTAAATTTATTAAAAAAGAAATATTTTTTATTTTATTTTTTTGTATAAAAACTTTTAATCTTTTTTTCCTAATGTTTATTTTCTCATAGGTGCACCTTAAAAATAGATTTTATTCTATATAGATAAGTATAACATAAAAATTTAAAAAAATTCTATACTCTTCCTTCTGTCTTTGGAGGTAATCATTATTAAGAATAAAATTTTAGTGAAAACACCTAACAGATGCTCTTTCATGGTTTTGATTTTTCTTTGAATAATAGGTTTCTCACAATCTGGAAGTTGGAAAGAATCTTAGATACATATTTAAAAAAAGAAGTGTTTATGTACTGTGTGCCACTTGTTACGCAAGGGTAGTTTCATAATAAAACATGCCCTGTGGCGCATGGACATGATCCTCACTGTAGTGGAGAGGCAGTTGTGTAGAGTTCAAGGAGTTGCTATAAAGAACCCTCTAAATTCATACTGCACCCAAAATGCCTCTCACATAAAGGAAAAAGAAAAACTCTTCCAGTTTGTCGCTATTTGCAAGGATGCAA
Organism: Potos flavus; assembly: GCA_028534135.1. Lineage (NCBI taxonomy): Eukaryota > Metazoa > Chordata > Mammalia > Carnivora > Procyonidae > Potos > Potos flavus. The sequence continues at coordinate 125,006,922 of CM052898.1, forward strand.
TAATTTTTTACTTGAATTAATTTTAAAAAATGGATATAACTGTCATTTGTAAATTAAGATTTTTTTTAATAAACTATTTTTAAGTCCTTGAACTTTTTTTTTTTAAACTAGCAGGTACCTAAAGAACAATTTCTTCCATGTGTGAAACTGTAAAGTTAATTGATATTTAATCAAAGGATCTCAGAGTGGAAAGCATTAAAAACCACTAATCTCAACTAACCTCCTCATTTTCCAGAGGAAAGTCTTGGGGCTAGGATGGGGAAGTGAGTTGTATGGAACTGCTGAGGTTAAGTAGCTAGGAATTAGCACACTGGGACTAGAATTAGAAACATTTAAAACTGCAAATATTCTCTCCGATCCTACGTTCTCCCTCCTCCTCCATTTTCTCCTTTCTCTCCCACCTTCTCCCTTCCTTTTTCTTCCTTTTCCCCCTTCCCCTTGTCATCTTTCTCTTTTAAATTATTCTGTAGATACATAAGATTAATTTCTAATGTTTTCATTAATACTGTCTTATGTTTAGAACAGTAGCATGAAAATAATGAGAACAATTTCAGAGATGTTTTGAAATTATTTTAGGGATAATTTTTGATATGAAAATATGTTAATGTTCATTTTAATGAAGTAATATAGACTTTATTTTTTAATTAAAACCTTTTTAAGGTTTTATTTTTGATTCATCAAATGAATTACTGAGTGAACTATGGGAAGTCACACTCATGCCTCAGTGCTCTATCTAGAAAAAAAATCCATGTCTTCTCTGCTGTATCCTGCCTGATGGGGCTAAGGTTTAAAGGCTTGGACACTTTGAGCACATAGGGAAATAAACTCAAAGAAAGCCATAGGCCATGGGTTTTCCACCGTCCTTGTCAGGGGTATAGGAGTTTTTATTGAGATAAATGAATTTGCCTTAGTGATAAAAAGCTATGTGATATTCTACTCATAAAGAAAGCATTTATAGATACCACAAAACTTTAGTGAACTCTGCTTAAAATCCTAGTATTTTAAGTACAAGAAGCATATTTTTAAAATGAACCACTCTGAGTCATGGGGGAAAAACAAACCTATCATAGCTGTATTTGCAGTTTCAGAAGTAGCTCTGGAAGGTCTATTGAATTAATATTTTTAACTGATGACCCACTTAAAGGTGTCCTGTGCTTCAAAATGTAAAATTAGGATACCCTAGATCTTGAATAAGACCTACAAAGGATAATTGGTTTATATATGCAGAAGGATCTTGGGGATTATTTAGACTATTTATTCCCAGATGTTTGAATTTAGAAACCAGTGCAAAAGAGTTCCCATATATTGCCGTTAGAAGTCATGACAAATGTGCACACACATGCACACACACACAAACACACACCCATTTATTCTGACATCATTTCATTTACAAAAAAACCTCCACATACATCAAAGTATGTACATATTCATATGATTGTTGGTAACCATACACTGACATAAAAACAGTGAAAAGTTTCTCATAAACCAGAACGAGGTGTAATCAGTTTTGTTTATATATACAGTAAAAATTCATCCTTAATTTACAGTTCTGAGTTTTGACAAATGTATAGTCTTGTAATTATTGCAACAATCAAGATCAGTACAGTTACATAACCACCCAAACTTCTCTACCTTTTTTTCCCTGTCTCCCATTAGCCATTGATTTGTTTTCTGCCACTATAATTTTTTCCTTTGCAAAAATATCATATCATTTGGATCGTACAGTACGGATTTTTTTTGAGTTTAGCGTCTTTGAGTTAGCATAATGTATCTGATACTATGTTGTATCTATTAGTAATTCTGGTTCTTTTTATTGTTGAGTTCCAGTGTTTGGCTGTACCACAGTTTGCTTATCCATTCACTTGTTGAAGAACATTTGGGTTGTTTTCAATTTTGGTGGTTATAAAGTCCCTGTAAACATTTGCATATAGAGTTTTTTTTGGTGAAAGAAAATTTTCATTTCTTTTGGGTAAGCACCTATGGTAGGATTGCTGGGTCATATGGTGAGTTTATAGCTTTATAAGAAACTACCAAACTGTTTTTCAAAGTGGCTGTATCATTTTGCACTCCCACCATCCCACCAGCTCTACTTGCTCTGCATCCTTGCCCACAGTTTGCACTTTGCATTGTCAGGGGTTTTTTTTGTTGTTGTTTTTGTTTTTTACTTTTAGCTATTTTAATAGGTGTATAATAACACATGTGGCTTTAGTTTGCATTTCTCTAGTGCTAATGATGTTAAGCCTCTTATCTTATGCTTATTTGCCAATCTTATATATTTGTTGAAGTTTGTGTTCTAAGCTTTTGGCCCCTTTTAAAAAAAATTAGGCTGTTTTCTTTTTATTGGGTTTTGAGAGTTCTTATATATTGTAGAGCCAGGTCTTATATCAGATATATATTTTACAAATGTCAATGGTTTTTAAACTTTGGTGCAACATTAGGCTGTTCATGATGGGAGCTTTACTCTAAACACATGGCTGGCCCTACTAGGTACCAGCTAAATCTCTTGGATATGGTCCCAGGAGTCTGTAGTTTTTATACCCAGATTAGACACTTGGATTTACACAATGAACGTTTGCAATATACTGACTGAGAATACTATGGTCACCCTAGTGTAGGAATCCTCCCTACTCTAATTTCTCAAATTTTTGTAGTGGCAACTCATTTCTCTGTCAGTGTTCAAGAATGAGCAGCATTTTTTTCCCTCTCTAGTAATTGGAATTTGTTCCTCTAAGGTAGAGGTCTACACACTATGGACCATGGACCAATGCAGCCTACCCACTTGTTTTCATACAGCAGGTGAGCTAAGAATGGATTTTATATTTTTTAATGATGAAAAAAAAGAGGGTGAAAGATTGATGACATATGAAAATGCTATGAAATTCATATTTCAGTTTCTATAAGTAAAGTTTTAGTGGAACAAAACCATGTTCATTGTTTACGTTTTGCCTGTGGCTGCTTTCACACTACGAAGGCTAAGATAAATAATTGTGGCAGGAACCATATGGCTAAGAAAGCTTAAACTTTTTACTATCTGGTACTTTATAGGAACAAATAGTAGGTTTTTTTGGGACCATTTTTGATGAAACTTTAAAAAACTTCCTTATTTAACTTTTTTTTGACACTTCAGTTATCATCATGAGCATCAATTATAACTTTTCTTTAATATGTCGGTGTTGTTGGGGGACTATTGTTGATTGACTTCTTATGATAGTGTGTTTTATATTTGTAGTGACTTTTAAAAGTATAGACATATCCTGACTTTTTCTTTTTTCTTTTTTTTGGAAGAAAAAATTTACACTCCATATATATTTCTAGGTACTTCAAAATTGATTCTCTAGATGGAAGCCATGTGTAAAGTAAGAGTATTTCATATGCCAGCTCTGAGTAAGGGTCTGTGGGGTTTCATGAGTGAAGTGAGTGAATAAACAGATTGAACTTTTTAAATAAGTTTGCTTATGATTTTTAGCTTATTGCTTATCACTGGCTCTCTTCAGAATGTGTTACTGACATTTGCATGAAGGAAGTGTTACTTCGTCTTCTTAGAAGCTTCTATCAGAAGTACCTAGGTGATTTACCACTCTGCTTCGAAGGCTTAATGTGTAATGAGTGTTTGCAGTCTCAACACAGCTCCTCAGTGACCAAATACAGGGGAGTCTCCACTGGACTTTTTTGGCTTTTATTTTTCTAATGAGTCATAAAAGCTGAATCACTTTCCATTAACTTTACTCCGGGACTTTTAACTGCAAATAGAAAAAGTGTGAGTGGCTTTTAAGGGTATCTTTCCTTCTTCACTGCCTCCCAATCAACGTTTGTTTTTGTTTTTGTTTTTTTTAATTGACTATATAGAGGAGTCCATGGTTTACTTTATTTCATTAATCACATTAATATTTTAGTAGCACTTTCCTAGTAAATGCTTTAAAATGTTAGTTTTTTCTTTCATATTATGAAGGTCTGTAAAATATAGAATGTTAGGGTTGACAAATACTTTCAAAAAGTCCTTATTGTCTTAAAAGGAAACCTGAAGTAGAGAAAGAGAAAGAAGAGACTTGATTAAGATGGTTGTTGCCCCATCTGCACTTCTTGAGCGTGGTCTAACATCTGGGCCAACAGATTTGGAAAGAACGGCCCATTCTCAATATCTGTATTTACAGATCACTTTCTGGCTTTGCCTACAAAAGGTCCCTTATCCTATCGATGGCCAGATTTTAACTGGACATGTCTGCTTTTCTTGTTTTCCTAGGTTTCCATGGTCAGACCTTATTATTTCAAATTGGGCTTTAGTGGACCCACAAAGCATTTCCTCATTTCTTTTTATAGTTACCCCATTAGAGTTTCACAGAGCCGATCTTCAAAAGGTCATCTTGGCTATGTGTGTATGTTGAAGAGGAGGGATTGGGGTTTAGAAAATGGTTAGGGAGCTATGGATAGACCTCGGTTTACTGTGCTTTTAACATCCCTGAAGTCCAGGAACTTGGTGTCAGTGACTCCCAAGCTCCCCATCCTAGGATAAGTACTAGCCTTAAAGACAGGGTCGCCAAAGAATTTAGGCCAAACTCAGACACTTTGTGAGTAAAAAGGATGATTCTAGTAATTTCACCAGAGTAGATGGGTACTGGTAATCATACAGCTAAAGGAGACATTGCTGAAATACTACGGGCAGTTGGATATGATGACCGAGTGAGGTCCTTGATATAAAGCCTCTTCTGGATATGCGAAGTTTTCATTGGCACTTAAAACCCGAAAGGTACCTGTCTACCATAGACTGTCTTCAGGTTCTAAATTTGTTTTCTGTTTCATAATTGATTACTGTGTAAAACATGAAAACTTGCCGTCTAGATTGTGGAATAGAAATCATTTGAGCGTCGTTCAACTATTCATATTTGGGTTTATCAACTTTTTTTTTTTTTTTAAGTTTTCTTTCTTTTCCCTATTTATGGGTTTTCTCCATATATTCCTTCCAAAATGTGGGGAACAGATGTTGAAAAGATTTGTGCCAATTGAGGGGAGTTAAGAAATGCAGACATTTCTGATTCCTGTTTACTTGGCAATATGTGATATGCCTATCATTTTCTTTTTTATTTTAAATATAGAAGGAGGCTACATTTTTACTGTATACACCTCTGCCAAGCATCTTTTTAGTAATTGAGCTCCTCCTAGAATTATTTTGCAGTATTTGCTCTAGTTTACTGATACATTAAATAATTCATCCCAAATGAAATCAGACTTACAGTATAAAATTTAACTTCAGCAGACTGACTTCTTTCTAAAAAGAAATACCTTCAACCTAGACTTGTAAGACATGGTTTCACATCTCCTATTTACCACCTTTTAGGTGTAAGAACTCAGAGATAACACTCAGTATCTCTAAGCTTTAGTTTCATTATCTGCTTATTAGAGATAATATTTACTGTGCCTAATACATGGGTTTGTGATGACAGTTAACTGAAGAAATGGATATGAAAACTTTCTGTAAAATGTAGTTGTATGCAGTCAAGCTCTTGATGATATTACTGTTCAAGTTGCACTGTAATACTTTGACTTTTTCACTTCTTCCAGACCATTGTTCCTGTGAGCCCTGTTGCCCTGCCTGGAGTTTCCTTCTACACTGTCCAAATCTGCCTGTTTCTGTACCCCACCAGGCCTCGCTCAAGTGCCCATTTTCTGTTAGGTCTGCCCTGCTTCTTTTTGTAATTTCTTCAACCCTCTTTGAACTACTTATTTCTGTAAGCAATGTGTATCATTCTCTGTATTAATTTACTCCTTCTTTCTCAACATGAGACTGACGACTGAATGATTTCAGTATTGTTTTTGGATCCTTACATATAGGAGATACTCCAGAAAACTTGTCAGACTGACTGCTTGTGCTCAGTGGGCAGACTGACTTGAGCTAACTGAACTAATGACACTAGATTAAGACTTATGATCATTTGCCTGAATTCACTGGGATAGGAATAGAGGACTAGGAACAAGTCGCTTTTACCTCTTATTGTATTTTTTTTCCATTTTTCAAATTTCTGTAAGATGTTGATCGGTGTTAAGGATAAATCAAAGCCTGAAAACACACAGTAATTTCCTTTGCAGATAGTGAGTTTACTTGTTTATGGATTGACTTTAGTTATGTAAGACAATGCTGATATTTGCATATTTTCCAGGAATGTTATATGGTGTCGTTTTGTCACTGTTACTAGAGAATCCAGTTAAGTTTCTTAGATAGTGTTGGGTTCCATTCAGAATTTTTATGTTTACTATTTTTTATTATTTTTTATGATTTTCTCTCAGATTTATTTTGACATAAAGGCAGCACAGGCTCTCTCTAAAATAAATAAATAAATCTTTAAAAAATAAAATAAAGTAAAATATCCCCTCTGATGAACTGCACAGAGAGCCAAAGTGGTTGGCAGAATCACTTTTTAAACTCTTGGCACAACTCCCTGTTATCAGGGTAGGGATTTTCTAGGTGTGCTTTGAAATGCAGGCTAACTTCTTTCAGTTTACTGTTGGGTTGCTTCCTTTTGTATAGACGGTATTTATAGGAAATCTGATTTAATGTAAGCCTACTTGTATTATAACTAGGAAAATAAATCTCTTGATCCTCTGGGGAGGCATTCCCCTAAATTTTAAGAATGTCCCCATGATCTCAAGATATCTTGTAGAAAAATACATTTCTGGTTAGTAAACCTGACCAATTACTGAGCATATGGCAGCATATCAGAGTAAAATTCCAAAAATCTCAAGATGTACCCATTTGTTTTTTGTTCATACTTTTGGATTTGTATGATCTAAGATTACTGGAATTGTGTGTAGAGTTCTGACAAATGGTTACCAGAGTGGAACTGTGAGTAGTACAATTTGCTTTATGAGAGCAAGATTGTAGGAGAATCTTTTCACTATGCTTACTTATCCCATGGCTGTTATTTGAAACAAAATTTGGTGGGGGGGAATTTTGAGTATTACTCTCGATTTTGTTTTAAATTTTATTTTTTTAGAGACACAGAGTGAGAAGGGAGAGGGGTAGTGGGAGAAGGAGAGAATCTGAAGTAGACTCCATCCTGAGCAGAGCCCCACTCGGGGCTTGATCTCATGATCTGAGATCATGACCTGAGCCAAAGTCAAGAGTCAGAGGGTTAACCAGCTGAGCCACCGAGGCGCCCCTTACTCTTGATTTTTTGAAATTGAAATGTGTTTACTAATCCTAATAGGAAAGAAAGTGCTAGCTAAATATCTCCTTGCAGAAGAGAAGTTGAAAGTGGAAATATCTGACTCAGGGTAAATAGAATTTGCAGTAGCTAGTACTTAAGGAAACTCTCTTGTCATATGAAGCCAATAAACCAAAATGGTTTTCTTTCCTTGGTGTAAACTTGTACTTAAGTTGGGTTGGATGTGATCTTTTGGGTTTTAATGGGCATGACTGGGTTTATCCTACAGGGCTTTAAGGAGATGGGTGGCTTTTCTTTCTAGGCTAAGGCAAACAGAGAAACCAAAACCATTTGAGGGCTGCCAAACCATTTGAGGGCTTGTTTGAGTGCCAGGAAAAGTGCCATTCAAACAGTGGAACAACAGAAGGTTGAAGTTTCTTTAGGGATACATGCAATCAAAATAAAAGCAATAAATTCTTACAATCTGGATATTCTTAGTAGAAAACTGCTTTGAAAAAAATTGTCTGCTACTGCTTATCTAAGGGTATTTAAGTATTTTGGTTATTTTGAGGACTGCTTGTGGTTATCAAGGGTCTGTTGTTTTCTATATAGAAAGTCTGACTATCTCCATCAGAATAATTTGTGAATATATTTTTTTAAATGTACCAATTTCCCGTAGCACTGATGCACTTATAGTGGTTGCTGTCACTCTCATATTTCAGGTGGGCAAATGGAAGTTATATTTGTTCGAGATTATTCATCTAATGAGTGTTAGAGCCAAGACTGTAATCAGAGTGAGAGTACTTAGTTACACTATACTGCATCCTTATGCAGTGAGTATTCACTGAATACAAGTGCTCTGTGTAGTGTATTGCAGAAAACACTTCATTTTCTAAATATATATATTTTTAGGATTTTATTTATTTGGGGGGGTGCGGGGGAGGAGCAGAGTGGGAGGGAGAGGGAAGCCGACTCCACGATGAACGCAGAGCCCGATGCACTGCTGGATCCAGGACACTGAGATCATGACCTGAGCCAAAACCAAGAGTCCAAAAGCTTAATGGTCTGAGCCACCCAGGTACCCCTCTAAGTGTATTTTGATAGTCATCTTTTTATGTTCAATTAGAAAATTTTAGATCCATTTAAAAAATAAACAATCATTTTAAAGCAGGAGTGATTTCTTTTAAATATCTAGCTGCTGTGTAAATTCATATATTTCTGAATTGTTCTGAAGTGGAGCATCCACTTAAAATGTAATTGTTCTTTAAGGAGTGCACCAAAGACCGTAAACTTAGGAGAATCTTCTCCACCTTTCGTCAGTTTAATTTTCAAGATCATTTGAGAGTCACAAATGTACATTTGCTATTCAGAATGTGGAGTTCGTCAGTAAGTGTTTAGTAAGTAAGTATTAGTGATCTGGTGGGTTTATTCAGTAGCAGGTATATTTCCCAAAATTGAATTTCTTTAACTGTATTATCCTTTCTAAGTGGAGATTTGCTCACTTTGTTTCTGTATCCTTTCTAAGTAGAGATTTGCTCACTTTGTTTCTGTGACATATCTGCAGAGTAGTTGTTTGATAAATGTAGAACAACTTTTTTTTCACTCTGCTGAAGTTAGCAAAACCACCATCACTTTATAGTTGAAAAAGAGGAGAAATACTGTACAAGAATTTTGAAGATAAATCAGTGGCTAACAGAAAACCAATAATATAGTCAAAACTCTTGGTTGCCCAAACTGGTAAAGTGAGCTCCATCTGTTGGTTAAAATATAAGTGCGTATGCACATGAACAATTAAAATGGCCTTAAATGCTACTGAGTGATCCAGTTGTCTAAGTTAGCAATAACTTATCTATCACACTGTGATTATTGTTTAGAGCAGTGCTGTCCAATAGACCTTCTGTGATGGTGGAAATGTTCTATATTCCACATTGTCCAAAATGGTAGGCATAAGCCCCATATAGTTATTTAGCACTGAAAATGTGGCTGGTGAGACTGAGGAACTGAATTTTTAAAATTTAATTTTAGTTAATTTGAAGAAATAGCTACATGTGAATAGTGGCTACCATATACAGTGTGGGGAAAAGATTGTGACCCTAGTGGATAGAATAATGGCGGATCAATAAGACATACAGATTTGGTCTAGTTTAAGGAAATCTTTTCTAACATCTGTTCCAACATTGGATGATGTATGGATCATATGGGGTTTTGAAGAGAGTCTCACTCATGATCACTTGGTGGGAATGCAGGGACAGAACCCATGCACCAGTTTCTTGGGAAGGCAGACCAAGTGACCTCTAGGTCGAGCTCATTTTGAGATTATGGGATGCTTCTTAAGAAGAAAGGAAGCTCAGTTTCAGTAATTTGCATTAGTGTCTAGATCTGCTTTTTCTGAAAATAGACAAGGTCTGAGTTGTAACTTTTCTTGAGTAGCTTTTTTTGTTACTGCCAACACAAAAAAGTTAGGCTTCAGAGTACCAATCCATAAAGTTGATGTCTGAAAACACAGGAAGCTTGGTTGTTTGTGTTTGTGGGTACTTTTTATCCTTTATGATAACTTGAGTCAAATATTTCCTTATGGGAAGTCTTACCTGACAGTTCTATAAGGATGGGTAAATACTGCTCTGTTTCTACCCTGCTACCTTCCCTCCCCCCACTTTCTCACTATTCCTCTCATCCTCAGTCTTTTGCTTTGTCAGATGGAAATTTTTGACTCAGCCATTTTCACTTCTCCAATAAGTTACCCAGTTACTCTGTGGTCTCTGATAATGATGTACATGGTTTGTGATATTAAAGTAGTACTTCTGATTTGAGGACTTACATTATCTCAGCATTTTCAAAACCCACTTGCCTGAAATCTAGTGTGTCTGTGGTTAACTATAATATATCTACTTGCCAAACAAGTGGTTTGGGTTACTAGGGTTTTCGTTTAACTTTGAATTTGGGGGATTAGAAAAAAAATAACTCAGAAACCGATTTTAATTGCATCAGAGGGAAATATTGGGATTAAATAAATTATTTTGCTTTTTAAAATGTCTCTTTACTATGCTTAGTCTTGTGCTTTTGTTGAAGACGTGTGTGTGTGTGTGTGTGTGTGTGTGTGTGTGTGTGTGTAGGCAAATGTTTAAAACTCATGCTTGAACTAGTGATGATGTCCATTATATAATTTAGTGCTTCCTTAGCATTACAACAATTTAGTTTTCATGTTTGCTGCCAGTAAAACATTTCTATTCAGTGAAGAACTGGTGTTCTTTCTTTTTTAGACAATGAAAACTGAGCAACTTTCATAGTTCCCTGCTTGCTTTGGTTCTCAGGAAGATCAGATACAAATTGGGGGTCTATGCAGACTTTATATTTGCTAGCATACTTTTTTCCTTAACAATAACAAAAAAAAAAATTGGTTCTGTAACCCTAAGGAAACAGTATAATTAAACTGAATCAAGAAAACATTGCAAGTGCAACTCATTTTTTCCCTAGTATTTGTTGTTTCATTGTTTAGAGGTGAAAATTAGATTAAAAACATGTATTTTATTATAAAATATTTTAAAAAGGATTATAAATAATAAGACTTCCTTTATGGTAGGTAAATTGGAGAATATAGAAATGCTTAAAAAAAGAAAATGAGTGACATTGTAATTCTATAGTACATAATCAGTGTTAGGATTTTAATGTTTATCCTTCCTAATATTTTATGAAGTCTAAAAGACAGGTATGTCACCTATAGTCAGAAAGACTCACAAGATCAGCCCATATAATGGAGAGTACCTTTACTTGTGCCTAGTTCGTATGATAAGCCACATCTATCTATAGTCATCTATCTATAGGGTGTATAAAAAACAGATTTCAGAGTGTCATTGTTTATACAAAACAGACCCATCTACGCAAAGCTAGAAATAGAATCAGTGGTTAATCTCTCTAGATTGGCCGGTTTTGTTCTTCTGAAGACTATTTTACTTATAGTTATTTACAGGGGGACTGTATTGAAAGGAAATGGGGGACTGTATTGAAAGGAAATGGGCTTCCTGGGGCTGAAATATCTAAGAGGATGGTTATTTGGACCGGATAAGGCTGAACTTAACAACTGCTAAAGCCCTTTCTGATAATCAGTTTCTATAATTTTAAGAAAGTGATGAGTCGGCACATTTTTATGAAGAGTGTTTGAAGTTTAGAAATATTTGAAGAAACTAGGGAACCTGGCTTATCATCCAGGGCCTTTATTATTCTTAGAGATACTCATGTGAGATTATGATTCTTGACACCATAAGACAATTTGGTGCTCTCACCAAAGCGGTGGCTTTAGCAGACCAGGTATTTGGTAGAGCTTTGCAGAAGATCCTGAGTTACTCTATTCTGGTCCTTGTAGAGTTTTTTATGAAAAGGGTAGCTTTCTATCTTTCAGTAATGTTTGTGGCAGGATAATTCACCTGGAAGATGTTTTCCTTTTACAAAGATCCCTCAAGATTCCTTCCTGCCTTTTTTTTTTTTTTTTGCTTCTTCCAACCTTGACATGTTTTTCATTTACCTTAATTTACTAACATTTTCTGATTTTCAGGACTGTATGGCAGTCTGCTACTGTAGAGGATTTCTGAAGACATGAGGAAGTTTTTCTCAAATATTTGACTCGGGACACTAGCTCCAAGATCTGAAAATTCCTATCAGCACGTTAGTACAGATTGCATTCTCTGCTTCAGAATGCCATGTACATCCTATGTGTCCTGTTGGGTTATTTAGCTTAACACATATCCTCATGTATAAACACATTTTTCATCGTCTGGGGGTCTAATCTTAGAAATAACACTTATTTGTATGATCCTTGGCATTGTTATTCCAACTCTCATCATTTCTTCATTAATTGAATTATGTGTTTAATTGTGGTCTAAAGGGACCAACAGTTGACTGTCTGTCTGAGTGTACTACCTATCTAGATAGTCTAGGATTTCTAGATATTCTAGGATTCTGTCAGCTTCTATCCATTATAATACATATAATATTATCTGAAATTTGGGTGATGGAAGCAGAAACCCTTTACTATTATTACATTTTATTTTTAAGATTTATCTACTTATTTTAGAGAGCGAGCAAGAGAAGGGGCAGAGGAAAAGGGAGAGAAGCAGACTCCCTGCTGAACGGGGAGCCCAACACGGGCTTGATCTCAGGACCCCTGAGATCATAACCTGAGCCGAAATCAAGAGTCGGACACTTAACCAACTGAGCCACCCATGCACCGCCCTCTTTACTGTCATTTCAAGTAATATGGGTAGACATGCAGCTCCTCAGCCTTTTTTCAGGTGAGCTGGAAGGTGAGGATGGCTCACACCTGCAAAAAATACAATATTTCATTGTACATCATTATTTATATTAGTCATCATTTTTCTTAGGAGCCCTTACCCTTTATTCGCTAGTAAGTTAATTGCTCAAACATCACTGAGATCTTATTCTCATTGTTTCAACCTTCTGCCTTAAGTATTTATTTGAAAATCGTTATCTCAGGCATTGTGATAAATGTTGGAGAGAAAATGACCCATAATATTTTTCCTGCCTTGCAGGATCTTGAATGTATACTGGGGAAACAGATGGGTAAAGGTAATTATAATATGATTAGTGCTATAGTACTATATTTACTGTATGCTGTGAAATCACCGGGGGGTGGGGGGGAGAAGCAAAGGTGAATCTTCTGGGTGTGTGAGAGTCAGTTGTGATGGTTTTGGTTTTATTCTATACGATTGGATAAATAGAGAAATGACATTTGAATGAGGGTTTTGAAAGTTGATTATGAATTTTTTAGACAGTGGAGAGGTGCCTCAGGCAGACACACACACAATCTGTGTATGACTAAGCTTCCTTTAGACTCGCAAGACTTTCCCGTTCTCTGTGTTCCATATCCCTACCAACCAAAACATAAAGCAAAACTAATAACCATAAAAATCCCCAAACAGTTGAAACATTGATTAGTAGTACTTGACTCAATCATTTGTACAAAATGTGGATGAAAGTCTTTGTCTTTCACAAAGCAATTACAGAAATCTGTGTGCACTCTGCAAGTAGTTTAGTAAGGAGGGCAGTCATACTAAGGATAACTATTACAGAAAAGTGGATCTGACTTAATTATATCATGGGTCTCTTCTCAGAAAGATCCTCTGTCTTCCAGACAGATGGAATTACCATAGTATATGGGATAGAACAAGAGATTTGGAGACTTGATCAGAAAAGTAGGTCTGCCATTGGCTGCTTTGACTAGGGAACAAAGTAAATGAGGACGGAACATCACTGTCATTTACCAGTTTTTCATCAGCCAAAATTAGGTGCCACTCTCTTCCTTCTGTCATATCGTACTTGGATTTTGTTAATTTCAACAGGATGGACATCTAGGACACTAAAAGTCAGAAAGATCAAAGGTTTCAGTTACCCTTTATTCGCTAGTAAGTTAATTGCTCAAACATCACTGAGATCTTACTCTCATTGTTTCAACCTTCTGCGTGAAAGGGAAGTTTCAGTTGTGAGAGTGATCAGTGACTCAAAGCTATGTCTGTTATTTTGGGACTCATTATTGGGGCAAATAGTTAAGAGAGTGTCCACAGTCTGCAGCTGGGCATCCCTAAGAAGCTTCCAGGCTGATGGTGGTGGTACTGGGGGTAGGGGTTTGTTTTGGTGTTGGTATTAGTGGTGGTGATATTGGTATACTCTTAGTCCGTATGTTTGTAAACTTTGTTTGGGATGAAAATGTTGAGGACTTGTCATTAGGATGATAACTGTTCACAGTTTTTCCTAAATCCCGTTTCTCTCTTACTCAGGCAATTTTATTAGAGCTTTAAATAAAGAAAAGAGACTCTTCTTTAATAAATTAGGGAGACATTCCTTTTGTAGGGCAACAAACAAAGGCATAAGGGTTTACATATGTTATTTCTTCATTCAAATTGTCTTCAGCATCTCTTGGACACATTGGGCTGAAATTCATTAATGCTGTCTTTGCAAAGGGAGGGAAACTCACTAATGTTGGATGGAGAGTGGGGGAGACGGGGGGGGGGGGAGAGGTGGTTAGATCCCAAAGGGAGATTTTCCTCAGAATTTCTCACCATACTTACAGCTGAGGGATTTTCTTGTAGATCACCCATGGAACACTGCAAATGAACTTTTTATTGCCCTTGTTTTTCAGAAGTGAACACAGACTGATTGCTAGAGACTTATTTTTGGGAGATAGTGAGACAAAATAAGTAATGTCCCATTTTTACTGTTCAATTTTGGGACCTGGAATCCACCTTCTGAGCACATGTTCCAGCCTTACCTAAATTATTTTGTATCCGCAATTTCAGAAAACCAAATGCAGATTTGTCTTATTTACTACTTAATAATATCACTCTTTACTGACATAATGAAATATAGACTCACTACTTCTTCCAGGAGTTCTTTGAGCAGAAATATTTGGAGTCAGAAGAGCTTAGTTTGGTCTCCAATTCATTTGTTTATTTGTTGGGCTATCTTGGTCAAGTCACTTTATTTCTCTGAGCCTTAGTTTCCTCATAAATAAAATGAGAATATTGATAAAGCCTTTACCTTTAAGTGGTTAGGAAGAATAAATGTGAAAGTACATTGTCATGAACAAAGTGCACCATCAGTATCAATGGTGGCTGCTTGTCATTACCAAACTTTTCAAGACAAAATGTGTGTCTGGGATATCATCGTCTTTCATAGAGGCTGTTTTCATGTGTACAGAACAAAGGAAAGCAAGTATCATCCCTGGTCTCAGTGTAATGAGTATGTATTCCATCTGTTGCTAATAGCATTTATGCAAAAATAGAATAACTCACAAGCTGTACCAGAACATAAAAGGCAATCCAGACACAGTTGAAAGAAATAGTTTCTAGTGAATGTATTATTAACCCAGGCATTTCTATGTGGATGGAAGCTTGTAAAGATTGACTCATTGGAATTGTATTTTCAGAAAGTTTTGGGATGTGGGTAAAAGGACAGAAGGGGATTGACTTCTTCACTCTTTTTCTGGTTTGTAAGAGTTAATTGGCCTCTCCACCAAGAATGCCTACCCCGTTTGCCCTTAAGAATTTTAATCGTCCTTTGAAATTTGTTTTGTATGTTAGCTACTTTAAGGTTCCTTGATACCTCTGGCTGAGTGACTCTTATTCCTTACACTTACCTCCAATTCATAACAAGCGTAACTCCTCCATATTTATGCCTTCAAAGAATATTCTGTAGGTCTTTATAACATTTATTAAATTATATTATGTTTATATACCTTTCTGTCATCTCTATCTTCTTGATGGCTTGAAGATGATTTATTTATCCTAAAAGAGAGCTCAGCAAATGTTTGTTGAATTAATATGTTTACTAGATACATGTTATGTCATTTATTTATTTAGGGAGATTCATAAATGAATGAAAATCTTTCTCTTCAAGGAAAATGGATGGGGGGAGTGTGTGTGTGTGTGTGTGTGTGTGTGTGTGTGTGTATTTATATATGTAAAAATCCCACATATTTCTGAGATTTGCTTGACTTGATGTAAACTAATTCATTGTATACTTACATGTGTATATCTGGATTTAAAAAAATCACTGGAACTCTTTCATTTAATGGGGATGGGGAAGATTTCTTGTCTTTATTTAAATGATATTTGAAAATTTTAGACATCTCTGTGATGCTATCATAACAACAAGCTATTCTGTTCATAATTCTATTCATAAAATTGTTTTATTCTTTTGTCTATGGCACTTTTACTGTTTTTTGACTTTGTTGACCAATATTTCTTCATTTTTTTTCTGTTAATATCTCTTGAAGTGTTACTGCGTGCTACATCCAGTGCTAATTGTGTGAAAGGTGCAAAGATTAGTCCCACAGGGTCTCTGCCCTGAGGAGTTTGCAGCTGGTCAGGGAGGCAGCTGTGTATTTGAGTTGAAGGATAAATGTGTTTCTTTCTGTTGGTCCTCTTCAAAAGCAAGGAGGCAGAGTTACATGGTTATTAGTTTTCAAAAGAGACTATGCCCTAATTGTGGGGAAAATGTTTGGGGTTAGAGGGAAGAGGCTACAGGACCATTAAAGTCTGAATAGGAATGAAGGGGAGTGATAGTATTGCCTTACTGGCAAGATCAGCCTGACATTTGGAGGAGTGAAAGTGAACATAGGAGGGAGAAAGTTTAAGAAGTGGGAGGATAAGAGTTCAGAGTCCAGGGATACATCTTAAATGTGCCTGCAGAGTAAGGTGGTATGGTGAATTTATGCTGTTTACCGTCAGTATGGTTTATACTGTTTACTTCAAAGTAGATTAGGGAAGGAGCAAAGATCTAGGCTCCGAACTTGGCCTGGCTTTGAAATTTTACTATAATTGCCCGTCTGATGCCTGATTTACAAAGGTGGCTGGATGTATGATTGTTTTCCAGCTTGTAGTAGAGTCATGATGCAGAGAATATAGAGGCACATCTTGAGACGAACTAGAGCGGATGCAGAAGAAACTGTACAGAACACATAATACTTGGCATAAATGAGATTATATACTTGGTATACTTAGTAAACTCTGAAGTGCTAAGTCGGTATATTGACAGTACAATTCTGTGTATGAGTGTGTGCACTTCCTTGTAGTCTTCGAAGATCTAGATTCTCTTCTAACTCAAGCCCTAACCCATCTATGCTGTAAGAAGATTTAGGATCAAATCACAATAACTGAATACACTTTGTTCCTTTTGTTTAAATATTAAGAAATCATTGAGAAGAGTCATTGTTACGGTAACCAGTAATTCATAAACTCCTTGTACCTGTTATGTCAGTGTGTCTCAATGTTTATGATTTAGCAATATATGCTGTTGATGGAATTAAAGATGTAGATTTTTTTAAAGTTTGTATTTAATTATAGAATTTAAAATATAATATATAAAAAACTACAAAAAGCAAAAGAAATACAGAAACCCACAAATCTACTGGTCAGATTTAATAGATGTTAATATTTGCCTTATTTGCTTCAGTCTTCTCTATTTTGTTCGTAAAGCAATAGAACTTCATCTGATACAGCAAAGACACTCCTACCCTCTGCCTCTCTCTGTAGGTGACCATGATTCTAAATTCAGTTCGTGTCAGTGCCGTATATTGAAAATGTATATTTTTATTATAGGTGTTTATATCCATAAACATTATGTTTTTACTGTTGTACTGACTAAAAGAAAAAATATGAAATTATTGCAGTTCTTCACATGGTTATCCATGTGAAAAACTGCAATAGTTTTATAAT
Organism: Potos flavus; assembly: GCA_028534135.1. Classification (NCBI taxonomy): domain Eukaryota; kingdom Metazoa; phylum Chordata; class Mammalia; order Carnivora; family Procyonidae; genus Potos; species Potos flavus. The sequence goes on from CM052898.1 coordinate 125,024,284, forward strand.
TTTTAAATTTTATTCAGCATGGCATTAAAAGTATATAAAATATATTGTTTGACATAACCTTCTGCCCTAATAACATAAGTTGAAGTGGCTTTTAAGTTTTTTGACCATAACCGACAGGATGACATATGTTTTACATTGTGACCTAATGCATATCATATATATATATATGATATATATATATACACCTGTGTGTGTGTAAAACTGAAAAGTTTCTCCATACCATAGTTTCCTCCACTCTGTATGTTATACTCTATTTTCTAGCCTATTCACTTTTTTTTTTATTTTTTATTTGACAGAGAGAGAGCACAAGTAGGCAGAGAGGCAGGCAGAGAGAGAGGGGGAAGCAGGCTCCCTGCTGAGCAGAGAGCCCGATGCGGGGCTTGATCCCAGGACCCTGAGATCATGACCTGAGCTGAAGGCAGAGGCTTAACCCACTGAGCCACCCAGGCGCCCCGTAGCCTATTCACTTTTAAGTGCTTGTTTTAGACTTAGTGAATTGATTTTATGACCTAATAATAGGTTGTCATCCATGATTTGAAAAATATTAATCTCAACAATTAATCTAATCTTAATCTAAAATTAACACTGACTTTAGTATATAAACATAAACTTTTGTAATATAATAAAACACTTCAAATAGTAAGGCGGCATATTAAAATAACATTCTTTTGCACAAGATTTGATTATATTCATTTTGGCCAATTCTGAATATTTACTTTCTGTGAACTAAATCATACATGTCTTAGCCAATTAATCAATTAATATTAATTAGCTAAGCATTTTAGAGAATGAACGTTAGTATCGAATATCTCCTTTGATCTGTCCCAGCCTCCTGGTTTGTCTGAAGTCCAAGAGGGCTGTCGTAGTGTCAGGAAAGGAAAGAGCTCTTGCTGGCTCAGTCACTGACTTCTCGCCTTGTCACCAACAAACTGCATATAGCCTTAATAAGTCCTTTGTTCCTTCCGGCCCTCATTTTCCTCACCTATTAATCGAAAGGGTTAATTAGGTCATTTTGAAAGCACTTTCATTCGGTGAAATATAGATTAGGATCTGGGCCACAGTTGTTAGAATTTGCTGAGAATATATCTGATGTAAAAGACCAGGACTTTCTACTGGAATTAATAGTTTCGCAGTTGCATTTGAACAAGGAGTAAACAGGTCATATGTAGTTTAAATGGTTCTTAGGCAGAAATGATTTGTAAAACCATTTTGGAGTAACCTTAATGTCCAGGATCTACCTCCTTTTTTATTGCATTATTTCTCAGGGACAGGGCTACACGAATGTATATGTCAGCATATGTAAGTGCTAAGAATGGCAAAGATGTGTTTCTTTATTCTGTGTCCTCATAGGCAAATCCAAAGCTGCAGAAAGAAATCTATAACCTCTGGTATTCCTATGGTACAGTTTTCTGAGTCCTACATATTGTAGTAGTTTATGGCTTTGAGGAATTTTTCTTTTTAATATGAGTTATGTGTTTGGAATACAGTAAGAAGGTATCACCTAAACTACATGTCCTTCAAACAAACAATAAAAAGCACATTTCATGATAAGAGTCCTTCATAAGTATTGTTGTATGTATATGCTTGTGTTAGGAAATAGGAGTTTAAATTGGAGTTTGGGTAGAATGGACCTTGGAGACCGTCTCTTCCCATTTGCTTCTAAAAAGATAGGCCAGTGAGTGCTCCTGCCGGGATCTCCAAATCAAGGCAACATTAGGGGCAGATTTCTGGATCCCCTAAGATTCCCATTTTCTTTTGGTGTACAGATTCATTTTAGGAAGCTCTACATTTAGACCTAGGGAGCCAGTTCTAACTCATGTCTGAGGGTGTGGACCCACTAAAGAATGTGATTATCCTTGACGTAGAGATCTGTTCCTACCCGAGGAACTAATAAAGGTATGTTTTTCCTTAGGGAATCAGGATAGATGTCAGTCTCTGGGAGAGGATCCCTTCAACTCCAGATGACTGAAGCCAAGGCTAGATTTCTCTTAACTCCTCTGACCTTAGGAGAACTCAGTTTTCTCTTAGCTGTAGTATGCAGAACGTTCTTGACTCTTGTATTATGGTAACAGTTCTTGCCCTCTCTTAATAGATGTGGATTAGAATATCTGGACCTCTAGGTTCTGATTCTGTGGTTAATATAGTTAGGCCAGGGACCAGAGCTAACCATTATTTTGTGACACCCTGTGCTTGGCACTGGGCAGATACTCTGTGGATTTTTGTGAATGAAGACTTTATACTAACTAGTTACTCTTTTGCAATGCATGTTATAAAGTTGATCAGCCTAAAATATTTTAATTGATTTTTGAAGTAAACACAGTTCTTTTTTTAAGATATATTAAAAAATTGCCAACGAGTCTTGTTTGCTTTTCTTCCTTCATCCTCTGCAGTGTGCCGAGACTTTGCTGTCTTAGAGGACCACACCCTGGCCCACAGCCTGCAGGAACAAGAGAGTGAGTAATGGCCCTCATTCTGTTCTTCTGTTTTCTTCTTTAGTGGTAGCTTGAGGCAGGTTTCTTAGGGTGGGGCAGGAGAGAACAGAGTCACCAGGCCACACTGTGCATCCATCCTGAGGATTTTATCTAGGCAAATGTCACTGGCTGGAGAGTGAAGTTCTGGGTATTTTGAAGTATGACAGCTGCCAGGGAAGAGGAGACTGTTGGTTATGTGGGAGGAAAAGAGGGACTTGAACCTTTTCTCTTGCCCTAGTGTTACAGGAGGGAGACACTATCTGGCATCTGTTCCCTCCCCTAGAAGAGGGGCCTGAACATGTTTCCAAGCATTGGCAGTATCTAGATTGTGGATTTTTCTTAATATTTATGTATGTAATTGTAGAAGCTAAATCTAAGTTATATGTGTTACACAACAGTACATATTTGTTAATGTGTAATTTGAGAATCATTCATGTGTCAGTATAAAAATGAAGTATTGAAAAATGTAGTTTATAAAGAGAGTGTCAACTGGTGGAGCAGAAGGAGCCTTGGCCTTGGCCTTAGAGTATTTGTGTGGAAGTCCTGGTACTACCAATGTTTCGCCATGTGACCAAGGGCAAATTACTTAACTTTTTTGATCCTCACTTTACTTAATGGAAAGATAAGCATAGTAATTCCTCTGCTGCCTGTTATATAGCATTATTGAGAGCATACAGTGAAGTTATGGATATGAATTTCTTTTTAATGGAAAAGCTCTTCTTAAGTTATTCTGAGACATAGTATTAATAAACCAAAAAAACAACATTGTCATTCCTCTCTTCAATGTTTCTGTCCAGTCGAGCATCATTTGGCATCAAACATTCAGCGGAACCGCTTGGTCCAACATGATCTCCAGGTGGCTAAGCAGCTTCAGGAGGAAGATCTGAAAGCTCAGGCTCAGCTCCAGAAGCGCTACAAAGACCTGTGAGGATTTGGGGGATGGGAGGGAGTCATGCTGGGACTGGTTTTCTCTGTGGAGTCAGCAACCAGGGCAGGGAAGAAGACTGTGTCTTTCCCTCTCATGCCTTTCACTATTAGATTATAAATCCTGTAGTGGCTATCCCATAGTTTTCTTTGATTTGAAAATTTTTGTTCATTGTTGGAACACTTTCTAAGTTTTGGGACATGTAGATTCTGGTATGAACTCTTAACACTTTTAGCTGTATGTCTTTGAGGCATTTGGTCCACCTCTCTGAGTCTATGTTCCTTCCCTATAGTATGTGGAACATAATCTCTGTCCCTTTTGCCTCATAGGTTGTTTGGGGAAGTTCAGTGAAATACTGGCTATCAAAGAACTTTATGAGTTGTATTGGATTCCTGTACTCTTTCCTGGTGGTGTTTGCTGCTTTTATTTTCTTTCAACCTCGTCCTTTTTAGGGAGAGGCAGAATCTTCTGGAAAGCTCTGAATTACACCCTTAATTCTTTTTATAACTTCTGCATCTAATGAAAGTTCTTTCATAGTCTCCTCCTTTAATGGTTAGATAAATGGAAAGATCACATCTAAAATCTCTTCCAGCACAATGACTTATTTTTTTTTTTCCTCTGTGTTTTAAAAGCTCACAGAGTGCATTTCTTGACCGTGGCCCCTATCCCTAAATCTCAAATGGTAGATTTCACCACATGGTATTGTTCTGAAGAGGAAAGGGTTAAGGAAGGAAGTGAAGGGACCCTTAATTTACTATAGTTCATGTTCAAAGAAACAGGAAAACCTACCATTTTCTGTTTTGAGGAATGGTTTATCCTTCTGTTCTGTTACTTGTAGAGAGAATTTTAGTCATCATTTTGTTCAGCTTACTTATTTTGGAAATAAACACTCTTACTGACTCTTGTTATACCTGTCACCATGAAAGACACTGGAGACCACAGATAGGAATAAAATGTAGCCATTGCCCTTAAGGGCCTCAGAATAAAACTCTGAGCACTGTAAATCTACAGATAACCTGCACAAGCCACAAGGAATTGGAGAATATATTTCATGCCTATGAAGAGGGGAGAGACTGGGAAAACCATCCCAATGCAGACAATACAATTAATCTGAACCTCGATGGTTAATTAGAAGTATGTAGTCGTAGCTGGGGAGGATGATTCTAGCCAGAGGAAGTAAAAAGGAAGATAGGAGGTAAAAGAAACTGGAATCTCATGGTAGCTACACGATGTTCAGTACTGCTGGACTGCAAGGTGTGAATAAGGGCCTGGGTAGGGGATGAGGCCAGAAAAGTAGTCAAAAGCTGGACCAAAAGGTTACATAAGTTATATTTTTAGGAATTTAGATTTTGTAGATTTTATATTATAAACAACAGAGAACATGTTGGGGTTTTCATTTTGGGGCCTTTTCTGGGGACTGGATAGGTGAAGGATTGTGGGGGCAGCTGTTAAGAAGTGGTTAAATGAAGAGATGACAAGGCTTGATTTGAGGGTAATGGCAATACAATTAGATTTGACAGGTGCCTGTGTGGCTCAGTCAGTTAAGCGACCAACTCTTGATTTCAGTTAAGGCCCTGATCCCAGGAGCATGAGATCGATCCCCGAGTTGGGCCCTGTGCTTAGGGCAGAGTCTGTTTGGGACTCTCTTTCCCTCTGCCCATCCCCCCTGCTCTCTCACTCTGTCTCTCTCTCTCTAAAATAAATAAGTAAATCTTAAAAAAAAAAAAAAAAAAGAAAGAAAGAAAAAGAAGAAAGAGACTTGAGATGTGTGGAGGTTCAGGGTCACAACCAGAGGGAAGATAAGACCCAGAGCTACAATAATATTCTAGAGTTCTCAGTTATTGCCCTTTACAGGATTCACAGTGCTTTACTCTGAAGGGCAGTTCTGAGGCTGGTGCAGAAGTTTAAGTAAGATCCTAAATTAGGGTAATGATAGTGTAAAGAGATTATTCAGAGATTATTGAGATAAAACACTAAATATAAATGAGGATTCAGACAGTGATGGATTATAGGTCTTAAATTAGAGGAGAGCCAGGTATTATATTTCTGATAGCTGAAATAAGTAAGTTAGAAAGGATGTTTTTCTGATTTTCACACCCTGGTAATTTTGACATTCGCACATCAGTGGATAGATGAAATGCTGTAAATATTAATGAACTGGAACGTCTCACTCTGTCTGCATCCTGGGGCCCCTGTCCAATGTCAGGTTTGCCAGTTGTTGACTACTCCTTTCCCACTTGAATTTTCTTCCTCAGGATTCTGTATAATTGGCTGAGTGTACTGGATCTGGTCCTTCATGGAAGTATGATTTGAAGTTACTAAGCTCAGCTTAAACGTCACTTGTTTATATATTTTTAAATTATTTTTTAAAAAAATATTTAAATTCAATTTAGTTAACATACAGTATATTATTAGTTTCAGCAGCAGAATTTAGTGATTCCTCAGTTGCATATAACACCCAGGGCTCATCACATCACGTGCCCTCCTTAATCTCCGTCACCCAGTTACCCCCTCCTCCCAACCAACTCCCCTCCAGCAACCCTCAGTTTGTTTCCTATAGTTAAGAGTCCCTTATGGTTTGCCTCCCTTTTTGTTTTTGACTTATTTTTTCTTCCCTTACCCTATATTCATCTGTTTTGTTTCTTAAATTCCACATATGAGCGAAATTATGTGGTATTTGTCTTTCTCTGACTGACTTATTTTGCTTAGCATAATACCCTCTGGTTCCATCCAAGTCATTGCAAATGGCAAGATTTCATTCTTTTCGATGGCTGAGTAGTATTCTAGTGTGTGTGTGCGTGTGCGTGCCTGTGTACCACATCTGTCCGTGGACATCTGGGTTATTTTGGCTGTTGTCTATACTAGGAGGTACATCTATGTCACTTAGTACCTTTAATGTTTGATTTGGCCTTATCTTTTCTGCTGAGTTTCTGCTTTCTTCCCATCTATTATCATCTGCATATAATTAATAGTTGCTAACTCCTGTACAGATTTGATATGAGTTTGGGAGATCCGAGTAGAGAAGTCTTTCAAAACTAAGACTATGATTTTATATATGATTCTTAATTATTAGAAGTGAGTAAATGAAAAAAGGATATATAAATAAAAATTGTTCTGAGTAGGTTTTTCTTTCTTTTCAGTTCTTTGGTTTGAGTGGTTAAGAAACCTAAAATATTAGACCTGTAAGATGAAGTCATTGAGTCCGAATACTTTTATAGCTGATAAATTGCCACGAGAAGACAGGGCTCACTGGCTGTCAGTGACAGGACCAGAAATCACGTCTGCAGCCACCTTCTCTGGTGGTTTTCCTACTGATTCTGGGAATCTTGCCATCCCTTACTCGTGCCGTCTTACTTTCTCTTCCTTCGTTTCTGTCTTGTGTGTGCGCAACACATGTGTACACACCTGTGTCTACACACACATCTTCTACCTACACCTATTTCCAGGCATGTTGAAAGTGACCCATTTCCATATAGAATAATTAGAATTAGAATAATTTTTATCTTCTCAGTTTTGCCAGAGTGTATGGGTTTTAATTCCTCAATTGCAGTTAGGATTATTGCACTCTACAACACTTTTGAATTACAAAATGCTGTTTGTTAAACATGGAGTATTCCACCAAGACTGAGATTCACTATTTTTTTTTTTTTTAAGTAGACTCCATGCCCAGTATGGAATCCAATGTAGGGCTTGAACTCAGGACCCTGAGATCAAGACCTGAGTTCAGATCAAGAGTCAGGCAGTTAACCAACTGAGCCACCAAGGCACCCCTACTGAATATTTTGAGTTCATTTGGCAGGGGGACAATGAGAGGATATATTTGTTTAGGAAACAAACTGCACCTATAAGTCACAGATGTAATTTTATTCCAGCATCTTTTTAAATAGTAAACTCTATGCATGTTTCTGGTCTTCATTCCTAGCTAACAGTTTTGTGTAAAGTTTGGTCTCCAGAGCTATCACATTCGGGAGTTTTGAGCTGGCCATTGACTTTTCTTGAAACCTGAAGCCAGAAGGCATGTGCACTTGTACCCACCTCTGAGAGATCCAAGCCTTATTTTGTGTTTGAACTGCTGGTTTAGAGGTGCTGTTTTAAAGGATCTGTTTCTCCCACCAAAATCATTCTCTTGTTTCTTCCACCAAAAAGTACTGTGAGCCTCTGAGTGCAGAGTGAAGATTTCCTCGTGTTTGTATCCTCAGTGTTGAGCATAGTGCCTGGACCACAGCGGGTGTTATTTAAATCTTTGTTGAACGCATGAATACCCAAACAAAACAATCTGTGCTGGCCGTGGTATTACATTTCATTTTCTTAGGGGCCTGAGTATTAACTGGCATCAGCCAGAGAGGTGTCTATTGGGAGAAGCGGGGGAGGAATTTTAACTATTAGTGAAACTGAAAAATACATCTAATTTAAGAATTTATAGAATTATTTAAAAGTCATAGCAGGGAGGGGGTGGGGGGATGGGCGAGCCTGGTGGTGGGTATTGAGGAGGGCACGTATTGCATGGAGCACTGGGTGTGGTACGTAAACGGTAAATCTTGTAACACTGAAAAAATAAAATAAAAGTATTTGGGGGAAAAAAATAAAAATAAAAAAATAAAATAAAAGTCATAGCAGCACCTCTAGGTGATCAC
>CM052898.1:125040642-125083246 GCA_028534135.1 Potos flavus
TTTTCAGTTAAGGCAGTGGCACTCTAAATCCGAATTTAGAAATGCAAAACTAAATCCGAATCAGCTGATGAATTCTTTTATAAAGTTTTAAAATTAAATTATCTATGCAATTTATAAAGTTTCATAGATTACTGCACTCTTCTCCATCCAGACTTACTGAATCATCAGCTTGGAAAAAGGGCCCACAAATAAGTATTTTAAAAATTCTATTGTATAACCAGCTTTAGGAATACTAGGTTTGTATGTCTCCAGATTGAATTAGATTTAAATTTCAATTAAAAAAAAGAAAAGCCTTTCTTGTTCATCTGGATCATGTGCCACTCCTGTTGAGCAATTATGTATGGCATTTGAATAGCATGAGCTTAATGCTAGAAAGTCTAGAAAGCTATGGACAGAGCCCACAAAAGCTTGGCAATGGAATATCAAACCACTGACTTGTAGGGCTACTGGGTGGAATCTGTGCCATTGTAAAGGTTTGTTCATTTTCTGGTAATATGGATTAGCATTCTCCCTGTACTTGCAGGACATAGCTCGCCTTTTGCAAGAAAAGGAGTTACAGGAAGAGAAAAAGCGGAAGAAACACTTTCCAGAGTCCTCTGGATCCAGTGCTTATGGAGATAGTTACTATTACGAAAATGGAGGTAACAAATGGCTACATTATGATTTACTCTGTCCTTAGACTCAACCATAAGACACCCCTTTAAATTTGTCTGTAAAGTGACCTCAGGGCCCGTGTGGATTTGTGGCCAAATTCTCTCTGAATCTAATGAATTCATCTGTTCCTTTGTTGAATGACCAGAGCTATTTTTATGGCCGTTAAAACAACTGTGGTTTTGTAAGATTTGACATGCACTCTGTTGTGCTGTAGCCACTTGGAATGCTGTACTACAGTCTAAGCACATAAACTGGGGTGTAGAAAATGGGGGTGAGTCTCTGGGCTTGACCTTTCTCAAGGAGTGTGTGGGCAGAATGTCCGAAGCAGCAGAGTGCCACGGATAATGAAGATGGTACATGATACATCAGTTGGGTAACAAAGCTTCTTTCTATGCCTCTTGTATTTCAAACATAGGCCAATGAGTATGTGTGCCGATGACAAAATTGAATTCTAAGATCCTGTGTTTATTATTTGTCCTTGATGCTTCCTTACTATTTGCCATACAGAAAAATTCCTGAGGGCGAGAAGTCCCTTCCGAATTTCTCTTCCCTAGTGCCTGCTTTTGCACTGTGGTGGTGGCTATGGCATTGTGGTGGCGATGGCATTGTGGTGGCAATTGTGGTGCCGGTGATTCTTTATCTTAAAAGTGTGTTGGGAAATGAGTATTTGCAAGTACTGTTCCATCTTTTTTAAAGATCTGTCAAAGGAAAGACATTTCTTATAATTCTAGTATCAGTATTTTTTGTAGTTCAGCTTGGAGACCAGACTTAGGTTAACAAGTAAGTAAAACCTAAAGCATCTTCTAGAGAGTAAAGATATTAAGGTCAATGATCCCCAAGGCCCTTGTGAGCTAATTATCAATACTTCTCTATAATTTCGCTGGAAAGGGGGAGTAGGTATTTGTCTTTGATGGGTAGAATGAAAGGAGTGCATATGTAGGTGCTAGGATTATTATGGTTGAGTACAATCTTGCCCAGTCACGCTCTAAATGTAATAAGCAGGTTGATTATTTATTGTTTGTGCTCTTCTTCCATATATAAAATGCTCAGCTCTTTTTTGATAGCCATGTTCCTTATGCTGGTTTTTCTAATGAAATCATGTATTACATCATTTAAAAAGAAAAAAATGTATATTGCCATATATTTCTGTGCTAGAGACCAGAAAGTAGAGTTTATTCTTCAGCTTTAATTAAAAGCTTAGCAATGTGCTCTGGTGTTTTTCATTTGTTTTTATTTTTATTTCTGCTCTGGAATCATGTTCACTGCAAATAAAAACAACTGTTTAAAACTATTGAGTCTATAAAAACATTAGGGTGGCAAGTAATTAAGTATACTAAAGTATTAATTTTGGCCTTCCTCTATTAAAACCTTTGACTGATTTCAATCGGGACTCAAATCTGGTTGATTTAACCAGAGTGCTGTCATCCTCTAGAGCAGGAGACTATGTTAAGAATTCAGTGGTTTTTCAGGGACACCTTAAAGTAAAAAAAAAAAAAAAAAAATCATGAAGTTGTGACCTCCTGAGCATATGCATATAAATAATAGAATTCCTCTTCAGTTGTGTTGTTGCCGTGAGTTTATAGTTTGCTGAACATGTGTAATCTTCATTCATTTGCCTTCGAGTTGGACCAAGTTGAGTTCCATAAAAACCACAGTATAATTCAGCTCATATGCACAAAGTATAATTCTTGTATCCTTTGCAGTGGTCTTTTCCCAACACATAGGGATATTATTTAATCGTATTTCTCTATCTTTATGTATACTATGATTTTTGCCTTAATTACATAATAATTAAAGTTATAGAAGTGGTTTTCTTTTTAGCTTTTATTTTCTTAAGCTTAAATCTTAAAAATGATCATTTGTAGATTTTCTGTAAATAGGAAATTATCTAAAACATGTTAGATTTATATCAGCTGAAATGGTATGTGTTGTTCATTTGTGAATCCATGTTTTTCTTTCAAAGCCATACCTGTATCACAGTCATATTAGTCATTTTTTTTAAGTCATGGTCTTTGGAGTCATAAGACCTTAGTTCAAGTTCCATCCCTTCCTTAGAACAATTGTAGTGTTGGGAACTTATCTACTGTAATCACATTAAGCCTTTTTCTCAGGATAAAATGGAGATTTTAAAAATATATCATTCACATGGATGTTGAGAAGATCAAATAATTTAATTTTGGTGAGGACTTAAACTCTAAAGTACTATTGTATATATAATGCTTATATCAGTATTATGTGTATATAACAATATCTTGCGTATCTGTACAAAAATCATCTTATTTTGAAAGACAAACATGGAAGCACACAAATAAAATGTATATATATGTATGTTTGCATATAAGTATATGTGCATTGGCTATAAATAAGTTAATTATATTTGCCAAATAACTTGGTCTCAAGAAACATACAAGTCTCAGTCCTTAACTGGATAGAGTTTCAAAGGATTCAGATTCCCCCACCTCAGTCTTTTTTCTTTCCCGGGTTTAAAGATATCACAAGTGAACTAGACAACATATATTTTTTCCTGTCAAGTCTGTGAAAATATAGTGACCCCTCTGTTCTAATTCTTGGAGCACATTTACCTAAAGTAGAAGTATGAATATCAGTTGACTTTTTAGAAAGAATTAAAAACAACAACGAAACAATCATAGCCTCACATATCCATGTCAGAAATAAAGCCCTTCTTGTTTTGGGGGGCTGGAAGGCAGACTTCATTCATGCAGCTCTCTGTGGGAACGCTAGTATTAACACTAAACCATTGTTCCCCGGATGTGGTCATCATTTAAGTAGTGAGTCAATATTATATTAATAATTAACAGCAGTAGTCAATTGATTCTCAATTGTCAAGATATACTTAACATAATAGTTTGGTAAAAGAATAGATACCTCTTTATCATAGAGAATAATTGTTCTGTTTCACTTTTATGTAAAAATAAATTTGATCAAAAGTTCTGCAGATAATTTTGTAAACTTTTTAGAAGACAGCTTTTAATTTAGATGTCATCTTTGCAGCAAATTTCCTTTTCTTCTGGAAAGCTCAAGAGGAAACAATTTGAAGTTTTTGAGAACACTTATGGCATTGAAGATAACATTTAGCATGTATCTCCCCTTCCTCTGTTCCTTTATTTGATTAACAATAACAAACTTTAAAAAAATGAAACAAAACCCCTAAAAATTAAGAAAATGTATAGTTCATTATTTCCTCTACATCCCATCAAATTGGGGTAGCTGTTTCAAAAGCAGTTCAGCAAGTGGGTAATTTCAACAGGGAACGTATATTAGCTAACTTAGCAGTTTTCTGTGGAATTAGGATGTCCTTTTATTACAGAATGTATTAAGAGTCTTAGAAAATGTTAAATATGCCTTGGAAAATGCATAGTAATGTCCTTCCTTTATTTTCTTAGTATTCTCATGCCTCAGTGAGACCTAACAAAATAGCACCCCTCTTTGTACTGTTTTGTGTTACATTTAGGGACTTGTATAGTTAGCACACACTATATTTTTATACAAAGAATACAGTATCAACTCGTTTTTTGAAATGAATGTAGGGATGGAAGTGACTCCTTTTCCTGTATTCTGTTATGGCATCCCTTTTTAATTTTTTCCTCTGCCAAAGTTAAGGAAGTTTGGGAGCAGAGCTATCTAAAGATAACAGGGTCATTTGCTTACTTAAATTTCTCTATTCCATCCTCTTCCGCATTGAACTGCATGGCTGGGAGAGAGTAGGGGAATACTAAAATCTGGGTCATTTCTCCAAACTAAATGGAAACTAGCAACATTCTGATAGAGATTTATTGTCATTTCCAATAAGAATATTTGAAAGCCTCTTCCTGGAATGCTTAGTTATCACTAGGCTTAGTTGTTTTCTGTTTTATAAGACTCCCCCAACCCCTATTTTCTCCCCATAGTAGTTCCAAATTGGTTTTGTAAGAAGAATTTAACATTTAATGGCTGTGGTTTTTGTTATTGGCAAATATCAAAGTACTGTATTAACTCCCTAATCATAATCAAGCTCTTCTTTCAGATTTATTTCACATAATTTTTTTCTAGTCTTTTACGTTTTTGACTGAGTACCCAGAATCCTTCATGTATGCATGGACCATTCCAATAAATGCCTGTCCCCTCTTTTCAGTTCGTAAGTTGAAAAAGTAGTCTTCTCCATTTTAAAATACGTTAAACTTGGTCCCTGTCTTTCCTGCATAGTGAGTTCATACTCTTATTAAGTTAACCTGCATTTCTATTTTTCACATCCCTCCACTTCCACTCAGACCAGCCACAGTCAAGGAGGGCAAGGGAATTGGGTTCTGGAGTCTCAAGGTCATGTAGACTCCAAAATGATGGAAACACTGTGAAGCAAAGGAACAAGAAACCCAAACATCCAATGGAGAACTTGGAAGAACTAGAAGATCGTTGTTCATCAGGGAAATGTCTGTCATCCTATAGCTTGGGCAAAGTGAGGGCCAATTCCCAAATTGACACTGAGCAGCGTGAAAGGAAACGGTCTGATCATGAGAGACTTCGGAGACCTCCGCTTCCCGAGATCAGTGGTGAGGTGTTTCTGAGTACTGAATTTGATGATGGGGAGGCTAACGGTATCCATCGAACTTGGAATTGGGAAAAGCAGTCCAGACACCAAGACCGACTTTCACCCAAGTCTTCACAGAAAGCAGGGCTTCATTGCAAGGAAGCTGTATATGGGAGGGACCATGGGCAAGGTGAGCACAGACAAAGGAAACACAGGCCCAGGACTCCTCCCTTCTCAGAGAGTGAGGAACAGCTCCAGCTCCATGACACAGGTAATAAAGGACAGTCACCTTGAAAGTCCTGGTATCATGTATATGCATATGAGTGAATGTATTTAATAAGCATCTTAAGCAACCTATTATTTCTCTCTAGTTTGTACTCATGGCTTTAAAATAAATCCTGGAGCCAAATATTATAAAAGGTATCTACTTAATATCAAGTTTCTACCAAGAGGAAAAATATTTGTACCTTTCTCCTACTGCCTTCTAAGAAAATACACCAATTCCTTACAAAGGTCTTTTAGCTCCAGATTGCAGGGGAGGTGCCCGTCCCAGATACAGTTCTTCATTTGCCAAGACCATATACCAGACAATCAGATATCAAATCAAAGCTCCTGAATTTCTGGTTGTAGGTCAGATGCATTGACACTGTCTTCATAGTATTTGCCTAACTAGAAAACAAACCAACAAGGCTGGAAGTACCAGCTTCTCTTGGTCTCGTCTTTCCCATTTGTAAAGTGAGAGATTGAATAGGCAGTCTCTTATAACAGCGTATTCTAATTGTGGGTCTTAGGCTATTTTTGTCAGAATCAGCTGGGCTATTTCCTAAAGAGGCAGCTTTCTGGATCTCATACGATCATTTCTGTAGTTTCTCCTGGTGATTTGGATTTGTTTTAGACCTGTACTTAAAGTTGGAAGACCATTGCCTTAAGTTCCTTTTTAGGCTGTAACCATCTCCAACTCCAAGGCTGCAGATGGTGTTCTGAAAGGTCAGTATTGCATACGTTCTTGGGGTTTGTTTGGAATGAGGTGAATGTTAGACTTGAGCCTCAAATTTCTGGCATCTTTGAGGCTTAACTCTGACATCCTTCATTAACACAGTAATGGTTCTCTCTGTTCTTATCTGGAAACTGATGTGGTGATGTTTTCCTTGTGGCCGTACCGCTATCAGTCGTAATTAGACCATACTCCTCTCCCTGGTGCCATTTTACTCTTCCTGAAGTTTTACAGAGACATGAGGGTTACGGGGGAGTACCATGGAGGCATCTGTTCTTATTTTCTTCCTTATCACTGCCCAGCTAACCACTGTTTCTGGGTCTGGAACTGGTTTCTAGGTTGCAGATTCAGGTCGATTTGGTTGTTTTCTTCTATTATGTTATCCCCTCCTGTGATGTTAGTCATTTAAGTTATTAAAAGACTTGGTCATAAAGAAAATGAAACTTCAGTTCAGCAACCGCATTGAGTATCTGCTGAAAATATTCCTGCTTCAGGCTTTATGTTCGGGGATATATGCTTGGATCTGAGCCCCAGAGGTTTAAGTCAAGCCAAAAAGTAGAATGAATGTAAACAAACAATTGCATATTAGGTACACTTTGAACAAAGAGCTATGTGGAGTAGAGGAGGCAGTGATATGATCTCTCTATAGTAAAGTTATACTATCTGTATCCAAATGTAGAAAGATATGTTGGAGTCCTAACATGGGGAAGGATTGCTCCTATCTCTACATTTCTGATTCCGTGATTGACTTTTTAAGTATGCTTTGAGGGCCAGGTAATCTTTATGGCTTTTAGTTATACTTGAGGCTCTCTTAAACAGGCTTAAGAAAGGTAAAACTAATATGAAATGAAATACTGATTCACAACTCTCTGACTGGAATTGTGAATAAATTCCCTCTTCCCTGCTTCTCCTCCCCCCCCAGCCCCCCACAGTGGTTTAAAACACAATGTGGCTAGACAGGTACTAAAATGGCTACAGCGTAGCTACTAATCTGTCAATTCTGTATTCAACTTTACAAATTTTACCTTCCTAGAGACCTGAGGTATTTGATTTTGTGACCCCCTAGAATAGAAGATTACATTAAAATGCAATTATTAAATACTGGTGTCTATTCTTATTTTTGTAAAAGCACAGTTCTTAAAGTTGTTAGCATAGGCCAAAGTTTTATTTAAGTTAATAATGAAGAAACTAGCAGGATGACAAAGATCTGGTTCTAACAATCTGCATAGTCAGTTGAAAAAAGAATGCAAAATATAATTGCTAAATTAAATATAAGATTAGTTAACTTTATAAAGGACAGTAAAACCCTATCTCCTTTGAGGGTAAGTTCTCTAATGAGCTTTTAAGTTGTAACAGCTTATTACTTCCTGCAGGTTAACTTCCAGCCTCTTAGGGCCATAAGACATTTGTACCTTTCTGCTGTAACATTCCCTAAGCTTCAGATTGGCTTATTAAAAAATATTCTTGCATGATATTCAAGAATCTGTCAGTCCTCATCTTACCTTATCCCAAGTTTGGGATAGGTATGAGTTCAATATTAGTATCTAATAATTTTAGCTTATTGTGTGAGAATTTAAAGGTAAGCTTTGTGTTTGTTGGGGGAGGTTCTTGTGTCCTTAAACTGGAAAATGATGAACGAAATAGGACAAGCAAGGATTAGATTAAGAATTGAATGTGCAGGGGTGCTTGCATGGCTCAGTTGGTTAAGTGTCCAACTCTTGATTTCGGCTGCAGTCATGATCTTAGGGTCATGAGATTGAATCCCCTGCCGGGCTCTGCACTGAGTGTGGAGCCTGCTTAGGATTCCTCTCTCCCCTCTTTTCTCTCTCTCTCTCTCTCAAAGAAAAAATAAAACAAGAGAATTGAATGTGCAGCCGTTAAGTATGGCTCACCTGATTTTCTTTTTTTTAAGAGTTT
Source organism: Potos flavus (assembly GCA_028534135.1). Classification (NCBI taxonomy): domain Eukaryota; kingdom Metazoa; phylum Chordata; class Mammalia; order Carnivora; family Procyonidae; genus Potos; species Potos flavus. The sequence continues at coordinate 125,048,733 of CM052898.1, forward strand.
ATTTATTTATTTGAGAGTGAGAGAGAACAAGAGAGCGGGGTGGGGGACAGAGGGAGAAGCCTACTCCCCACTGAGCAAGGAGCCTGACTCGGGGCTAGATCCCAGCATCCTGGGATCATGACCTGAGCTGAAGGCAGCCACTTAACTGGCTGAGCCACCCAGGCGGCCCTCACCTGATCTTTTGGAAGCTAGTTTTTGGATTGTTTAGGCTATTGAAATAAGAGCAGCCATTCTATTAATTTCCTTCAATTAACTATGCTTTTAGCATTTTTAAAGCATCTCTGTTTTCTCTAATGAAATGTACAGCCTTCCAATGTAGTATCTGAAATTCTTCTTACATACTTACACAAGCTCTTTTTACCTCTGGTACAGAGCATACTGCATGTGGTGAGCAGCCCTGCCAGAAATCTAATATTGAGATTTTCTGCTTGTGAGACATGTAAATTCCAGTGACATATCAATAGTTCAAATAACTGTTTCTCCACTAGCTATTTGGGACTCAGAGAGATATTACCTCAAATACTTATTCATTAACTATTTATTCATTCATTCATTTATATTGAGGTATAGTTAACATACTATATTAGTTTCAAGTGTACAGTGAAATGATTCGATATTTGTGTATATTGCAAAATGTTCACAATAAGTCTAGTTAACATTCATCACAGGCACAAAACTTTTTTCTTATGATGAGAACTTTTAAGATGTACTCTCTAACACCTTTCAAATATGCAGTACAGTATTATTAATGATAGTTACCATGCTTACTTATTTTATAACTGGAAGTTTGTACCTTTTGACTCCCTTCAACCATTTTGCCCACTCCCTACCCTCCACCTCTGGCAACTCCCAGTCTGTTCTATGTATCTATGAGTGCTTTTCTTTTTTATTTTATTTTTTTTTATGATTCTCTGTATAAGTGAGGTCATAAGGTATTTGTTTCTCTCTGGCTGACTTAGTTTACTTAGCATAATCCCGTCAGGGTCCCTCCATGTTGTTGCAAATGGCAAGATGTCCTTTTTTATAACTGAATAATATCCCATTGTATATATACACCACGTTTTCTTTATCCATTCATATGTTGATGGACCCTTAGGTTGTTCCCATGCCTTAGCTTTTGTAAATAATGCTACAGTGAACATGGGGGTACATATATCTTTTTGAGTTAGTGTTTTTGTTTCTTTCAGAAAAATATCCAAAGGTGGAATTTGCCAGATCACATGGTAGTCCTATTTTTAATTTTTTGAGGAACCTCCATACTGTTTTCCATAGTGGCTGTTCCAGTTTATATTCTCACCAACAGAAGCACAAGTGTTCCCTTTTCTCCACATCCTCACCAACTCATTATTTCTTGTCTTTTTGATAATAGTCATTCTGACAGGTGCGAAGTGGAATTTCATTGTGGTTTTGATTTGCATTTCCCTGATGATTAGTGATGTGGAGTACCTTTTCATGTACCTGTTGGCCATCTGTATGTCTACTTTGGAAAAATATTTGTTCAGAACGTCTCCCCATTTTTAAGGCAGATTGTTTTTTTGCTGTTGAGTTGTGTGAGTTCTTTATAGATTTTGGATAGTAACCTCTTACCAAATTTGTAAATATTTTCTCCCATTCCGTAGTTTGTCTTTTCCTTTTGTTAATGGTTTCCTTTGCTGTGTAGAAGCATTTCAGTTTAATGTAGTACCAGTTGTTTAGTTTTGCTCTTGTTGCCTTTACCTTTGGTGTCAAATCCAAAACAAATCATTTCTAAGAGCTGTGTTTTCTTCTACGAGTTTTATGGTTTCAGGTCTTATGTTCAGGTCTGTAATCCACTTGAGTTAATTTTTTTATATAGTATAAGTCCAGTTTCATTCTTTTGCTTGTAGCTGTCCAGTTTTCCCAGCACCATTTATTGAAGAGACTGTCTTTTCCCCATTGTATATTCTTGGCTTCTTTGTCATAGATTAATTGAACATATATGCATGGATTTATTTCTGGGCTCTCTATTTTGTTCCATTGACCTGTGTATCATTTTCTTTTAAACTGCCTGGAAGTGACAGTCTTATCGCTGTGTCCAACCAATTAAGTTTGTTCATTTGACTATTTCTTTTGAATGTCTTCTAAGTGTCTTTGAAAGATACTAAAACAAAATGTTTTCTTAGTGAATTCTGTTGTGTAGAGTAAGAGTGGAGAGGGTTTAGTGTGTTGAAATATGAACACATCCCACTCTGTTGTTTCTTTCACTGGTAGCAAAATGGAAGGAGCAAGGCCCAACTGTGATCTTTCCTGTGAGACTCAGTGAGGCTTTGAGCTGCTTAGAGAAGTATCAGTTTCCTATAGAAAGGAGAATAGTATCACAACCTCTTTTCCACTAACTTTGTCCAATTCCAACTCCCTATCTAATTTCATTTATTTTCCCTGAAACACTGTTTTCCAGTTATGACCAAACTAATGATAACTCAGGGAGGTTTATATTTCATTTAAATATGGTTCACTCTTGGGAATATCTGTTTCCTGACTGTCCCAAACCACTCAGAAATCTGGGTTAAAGCCAGCCCAGCCCAGCCCAGCAATGTAAGATTCAGTAGCTCTAGAGATGGTGGGAAATTGAAGTGGATTCTGTATTCTGGGTAAACAGGTGCTAATAGGCCTGAAGTTAAGAAATCCAGGTTTAATAGTCTGTATTTGTGGGGAAGACAGATGAATCTGTGGCTTTTGGATTTACCACAAGCGAGGTGTAAAGCTCTACAAAGAGAGACTTCACCAGATAAGTTAAATTTCTTCATGTGCCCAGAATTTAATTGTATTTTTTTCTTTACTTTTTGTCAAGTGTAGTGAGGCATTTTGATAAAAATTATTTTAATGTATGGTTATTTTGATGGCTATAATACAGTAAACTAATAGTTTCAATCCCATTTTCAAGCAAGCATCAACTATTAGGATTTAAAGCAACCAAACTACCAACAGCCAGATCTCATCCAGGCTACTTAAATTAGAATCCTTGAGGTTTGAGTCAAAGATTTTTATGTTTATTTAAAGCATCCCAAGTGAGTTTAATATATAGCTAGGGTTGACAACCACTGATAAAAAGAAATAGGCAGTTAGGAGTAAATTTTCTTTCTCCCTTCAGTAGTCCATTTACTGGAAGTCACTATTCCAGATGGTTAATCATGTTCGTGGCATTAAAAATTGTTATTACTTCTGAATACAATACATTTACATTGTTGAATAATTGTAATTTATACAGGGTACAGAGAGGGAAATATCTGCAATTTTGAAATAAACATTAGCAGTTACCACTTGATTAAAAGTTATAAAAGGAATATACGTTGTTTATAACATTTCAAAGTAAAATGCCAAAATTCCCCATCAGTCCCCCATGTTCCTTTTCCCTCAGAGGAATAGAAATCTAAGGTCATTCCTTGTGTTCTCTGGTATTTCCCTTATGTTATATCTTCCCTAAAATTTAGCAACAACATTGAACTAATCAAAGCTACAGGAAGGATCTAAAGCAAGTGGGTTTGTGGACCATCAGAGCAGAAACTATGGTAGAGCCACTGGTGGGCTCAAAGGTACTGTCACATATAACTCCTAGCTGATACTGTTTCTGTTCCCCTGAAGTAAAAGTATGCAAGGCTGAGTTAAATAGAAGGAAGACCCTCATTTCCTCCAGTCTTGACAGCTTAGCCTCTTTAAAACTTCCAACTCTGTAACTTTCTTTATTTTTTTTTATTTCAATGACTTCACCTTTTTTTCCACTTACTATTTTTGCAAAAGCCTCACTTACAGTTCATTGTGTGATTTTATGCTGTTGAAGAAACTGTGTGAAAGGGGAGTTTTTGCCTGGCGGCTTGCACGGGTAACTTTGTTTCAATGTGTGGATAATTTGCATTGCCACTTCTATGCCTAGGGGAAAAAATTATTTCAGGTGCACCCTACACGGAATTCTGTAGTGGTGGCAGTATTGTCAGTGTTAGATTCTAAAGAAGAACTTCTTTAAGTTTTGTACCTTTTCAGAAAACAAATGCAGTTGCCTTATTACATTGAGTTTTTCTAGGAATGAAGCCAAGAGGGATGAAAGAAACTGTCTCTACTCCATCACGAGTGGCCCACAGAGATCAGGAATGGTATGATGCTGAAATTGCCAGAAAACTGCAAGAAGAAGAAATTTTGGTGAGCAAATTTCCAGGCAAAACTTTAGGTGATAATCACTAGGTTTTCTTGAATTGAATCATTCTTGAGATTAGGTAATAGGCATAATGAAATTTTATGAGTTGTGAAGCTGATATCTTTTTTTTATGGATGGAAAAATCAAGACAATGGGAATAGACCGTCCAATTTTACTTACTGAGTAAACATTAGCAACAGAATTCCTTATCCCTAGCAGATTAATAATTCCATAGAAGATTTCTAGAGGATTATCAGGACTCAATGAGATATCTCTCTCAATGAGATCTCTCTCTCATTGCGTCCTGATAATCCTCTAGTAATCTGCTATGGAATTTGATAAAAATAGCCCCTGCTCTGGCTGGTGAAAGTATATCAACTAAAGTTCAGGGGTGTTAATTACAACTGATTTGAAATACTGATTTATTTTTATGGAAGATTTTTTTAAAATGGCAACACAGATTCTAATTAAATTACTCAGTTTTGTGTATTTTCTATACCGTAGGCTACCCAGGTGGACATGAGAGCAGCTCAAGTAGCCCAGGATGAGGTGAGTTCATATTAGTTAATGAGTCTGTTTAGCCAGTTCTCTTTAGAAATATCCCAGTAGTTTTTGCCCACAACTCTGTATTCAATGGTATTGACTGGATTTTGTTTAGGAAATCGCTAGACTTCTCATGGCTGAAGAAAAGAAAGCTTACAAGAAGGCCAAGGAGCGGGAGAAATCATCTTTGGACAAAAGGAAGCATGACCCTGATTGGAAGGTAAGTTCTGTTTATTGCTTTTCTGATTTTTGTAATGGGGACTCTGCTTTTAGGGTAAGTTCTGCAGCTGTATTTAGGGTATACAAATTATCTGTATTGCATATATGAATCTAATTTGTAAAAGGGACTTCATTACAAAAAAATCTTAATTCTTCAAAGTAACTGTGAAAAGATTACTGCTAAGATTGAAAACTCATTCCATTGATTTTAAGATCAGTTGAGGTGCAGGTGCCTCTGGTCATAAGCAACCTTAGTTTCACTAATGTTTATCCTACAGGAGAAATGTAGTATTTTCATGTGCTTTCCTATTTCCCCAGTGGCCTTTTCTTTCTCTCTCTACTTTCTCTGTGTGCTTATATTGTCCATCCGTGATCATGTACCCATTATGTCTCTTTCCTCTGACATAACTTGATCCATGGCAGACTGGCAGATACCACCAGCAACCATGGCTTATGTCAGAGTGTAGAAGCTGTCTATGAGCCTGGGCTGTCGTCTTCCCCTCATTAATCAGAAACACTAGACAAAATAGTGACTGCCGTTTATTCTGCTGTAAAGTAATGTAATTGTTGTACGTGGTGATTGCAGGTCCAGTTTCATAGATTTTACTCATTAGTTACTGTGTGCAGTGCACCGCTCTGGGCTTCATAGGAAAGGGCAAAGATATATTTTCCTCATAATTCTGTATGATGTGCGAGAACAAACAGGACAATGTAGACAGCTAGCAAATACAAGGTCAAGCTGGCTGAAGAAAACAGAGTAGAAGAACAGCAGAGTTGCAGGGAGGAAGAATTCCTAAGGTAAAGGTTTTTCAGAGAGGGAGTTTGTACTAGCCACGGAGGATTCAGCTAGGGCGTGTATCCATGACATCGTGATGTTTAGCACTGTTCTCTCTCTTTCTCTCTTTCTCTCGAACAAATTCCTCCCTTGGGTCTCTGGTTCTGTCTCAGTTTCAGCACTGACTAGGAGGAAAAAAGAGGACATAGAAACCGTGATAATAGCATTGCTCTACTGTTTCCTGTTGCTCAGTGTTTCAGTTGTCAGCCTGAAAACAAATGAAAGCATTATTAATTATGTATAGGTCTCTGCTTCTTTTACCCTCTTAGTAATTCAGGATTTTCCTAACAAATGTATTTCATTTTAGTAGAAGGGCTCCCAAATGCTTCTGCTATATAAGTTAAGCTACAAATAATTGCCCAGGAGTTACTCAGATTCTTTGTTAACTCAACTGTGAAGAAATAAGTATTTTTAAAAATTGCAAATCAGGCAAGTAAAAGGGGAAAGCCACACTTCTAGCAAGTATCAAGACTTCTTTAATTCCTAGATTCTGTAATTTGTGCTGGTATAGTTCTTCTCTTAGAAAGGTTGAATTGAATGTTCCTTAGTTTCCTGGCTTGAAAATCTCCATCCCCAAGTCAGATGTTCAGAAATAAGTTTAAGAGCACAGACCTACATTCCATAGACTCGGGAAGTTCTTGTCAGCTGTTGTGCAGCTATTATGTTAATAATGGGTAGCCAGGCACACTGCTGTCGGGGAGCATGTTCACGTGTAGTTAGCCCACTCATCTGGCTGTACCGACCGCTTCCAGTATACGTTTGTGACTATAATTTTTTTATCTCTGAGCACCCATGTGTAAAAATATCTTATTGTTGTTGTTCATCTGAATGTAAGTTGAAATTGCTGTAGTGTGACATGATTTAGATATTTTCTAAACCTAACAATCTTTCTGTTTGCTGTTTTCTATATGTATGTTTTTCTTTCTTTTTTTTTTTTTTCTTTTTCTGTCCTTAGCCAAAAACCACTAAATCGGCACACTCAAAGTCAAAAGAGAGTGATGACCCTCACCGTTCTAAGAATGACAGGCCAGCACGGTAAGATGCCACCTGAAAAGGGGAGTGAAGAACTTGACTTTGGGGTGAGTAAGGAGATGTGGATTGTCTGAGAAGAGTGTTCTTTGGAGAGGAGATCCAGAAATTGGCAGTTGTGAGGTGGTATCAAGTCTTGCAGGATTTTTCTCAAACTTTGTTTCCATTCTTAAACTGGATCGAACAAGTCAAATCAGGAAGATTGTAATTTTACAGAAACTAGGGCGTATAAAGAATGATGTGTTTTTTGTTAGGACCAATTCTTGTCTTTGGATTCACAGTCCTCAGCTAAGAAGGGATGAGCTTAACCAATTTCCCAGTAAAATCTCAGGTTTTGAAGTTTTACCAAGTTTCATGGTCACACTGGTGTGTGCATGACATTTTTACATGCTTAAGTTCATTTCTGCATGAGTCTCAAAGTCTTGGCAAACACTTACTTGAGACATGGCAGACTATTCTAAATCCCACTAGATCAAATAGCTGTGGCTATGGTAGATGTACTTTCAGACTTCTCTCAAACAGTCTGGGGTCATAGTTCATGGAGCAGTTGCTGTCTTTCTACCTCCTATCTCAAGTTGGCAATATTTAAGTCACTGGGGAAGCAACCTTTTTTTTTTTTTTTTCTTTTCGTCCTTTATTGCTTCCTGTTGCTTTTCAAAACAAAACTTGATTGGAATAGAAAGAATATTATATACAAAAAGATAAAAGTAACACTAAATTTAACATTTTGAAAATTCTTTTAAAACTTTGAATATTGGTCCTAATTATTAATATATGTATTAACTTTTATCACATTGAAAAACACACACTACTGTTGCTACTCATTGCCCACACTTAAGCTGCTAGACTTTTTGACTTAAAGTGAATATGTTTAGTGTCCTTAAAAGGCCAAATTCTTTTGGGATGCCTGGGTCGCTCACTCAGTTAAACATCTGACTGTTGATCTCAGCTCAGGTCTTGATCTCAGGGTCATAAGTTCAAGCACCATGTTGGCTCAACACCCACCTACTTAAAAAAAAAAAAAAAAAACCCACTGTATTCTATTTTTAAAACCCACGGGCTTTTAGAAGATAATATCCTTCAGAAAGCTACATCAGGTTTGAAAGACTCTTAGGGCAACAGTAGTATATTCTATCAGTTTAAAGTTGGTTCTTGTTAAAGTTGGTTCTTGTATCTTTTAGTTAAGCACATGCCAAAGGTTTTTTTAAGGCAGACTTTATTTTCATGCCTGCAATATCCACGTAAAATAAGAAGTAATTAATGTCTTCTCAGTAGGTAGATAGGTGTGGTTTATTATGTTTTCTGTAGTCAACTGAATTAAAATAATCTTTTGGGTTTTTCTGCAGTCTCCCAAATTTTGGGGCTCTTTAGAACACTAATAATTTTGACATCAGATATGATAGACCAATCTAGAATGTCTATTTAAAAAGATGTATTGAAGTTGAAAACAAGTTTCTGAAATGTAGAAGTTACTTTAAAAATATTTGGCATATTGAAGAATGAATAATCGAATGATCCTGTATTAAAAATAGCTATTTTAGGGGCACCTGAGTGGCTCAGTGGGTTAAGCCTCTGCCTTTGGCTCAGGTCATGATCTCAGGGTCCTGGGATCGAGCCCCACATTGGGCTCTCTGCTCAGCAGGGAACCTGCTTCCCCCCTCTCCCTCTGCCTGCCTCTCTGCCTACTTGTGATCTCTTTCTCTCTGTCAAATAAAATCTTAAAAAAAATTAGCTATTTTAAATGAGCGAAAGTGACCTATGGCTAGTAGAACTGAAGTCTTTTTTGATTTGAGAGCAACATTTGTCTTTAAGCGTCAGTTACAGAAAGATCATATGTGTAGATACAGATCTAGATATAGATGACAAAACAAAAATGAGAATTTTATGAAATTTGCATTTCATAGTTAAAAATTAAGCCTATTACTACAGAGCTTGTACAACTAATATTAGAATATATGCTTTCTGGTTAGTCTGTGGTTTCCTCTTTCAGATTTTCTTTTTCCTCCTTCACATGTAAGTATGGTGGATGAGTTACCTGTTTGTTCAGAAAGAGATGGATTTAAGGATTGAAAATCGTGGAGCTTCCTAGGTCTAGAAGTTTACTTCAGTGTAGTGATAATAATAATAGAGGGAAAACAAATCATGGAGAGCTTGTAACATTCATGGTCAAAAATCAGTTTCTTTGTCCATTACAAGATTTTCTACCCTCTCTAAGGAAATGCAAAGTCAGTTGGCTATCTGACTTAACTTCAACACTTGATAACTGAGAAAAGTTTCAACCAAGTTCCAAAATCTTTTAAGTGTAGGATTTTATACTCATCATACTCCCGGTATTTTCTTTGCATTCTTCCCTTAGAAAAACATAAGCATTTTTAAAATTTCATTTAGTTCCTACAGCATTCTTATGAGTATGAAACATATTTATCTCTACTTAGTCATTCATCAGATATTTGTTGAGTGTCTTAATAATTGCCCATAGTTAGAGTAGGCAGCAGTTAACAAGAAAGAACTGTTTTTTTGTTCTCATGAAATGTATCATCTAAACAATTGTATAAATAACTATTACCATGTTAAATGCTTTGGATGAAAAGTGTATGGTATTATAAGAGAATAAGGAGACAGCCTAGTCTGGGTATCTAGGAGGGCCTCTTAAAGAAATGAGTTATTTTATTTAATTTTATTTATTTGAAAGAGAGAGAGAGCATGAGTTGGGGGGGGGGGTACAAGTGGGGAGAGAGAGAGAGGGAGAAGCAGACTCTACTGAGCAGGGAGCCTTACTTGGGGCTTGATCCCAGAACCCTGGCATCATAACCTGAGCTGAAACCAAGAGTTGGACGCTTAACAGACTGAGCCACCCAAAAGCCTGAAGAAATGACTTTAGAGTGAATTCTGAAAGGTATTTGGCTGTATTGCTGACTTAAACATATAGATTATTTTGAGAGAACAATAGGAAACAGGTATTCCTGATACTTCCAAAATTATTAAACAGACTATTGGTTAGCAAGCTTTTTCTGACTTTGGATGTGAATATCCTTAGCTTTAAAACAACTGTCTCCAGTGCAACAAATAGCTTGATAGGAACACTGGAAGCCATAAGCCAAGATTTGTTTGCTGTGTAATCAAAAACTGGGCAGACGTAGAGTGCCTGGGCTGCTCAGTTGGTTAAGCCTTGAACTCTTGGTTCTGCGCTGAGTGAGGGGTCTGTTTGAGCCTTTGTCTCTCCCTCACCTTCTGCCCTTCCCCTGCTTGTATGCATGTGCTCTGCCTCTTTCTAAAATCTTAAAAACACCCGAAAAACAAACTACGCAGACAGGATACAAAGAGAACTGAGAGCATTCTAGGTTGATTTGTTTAGCCTCTGGAGACCCTAGTGGATTTGTGGAAGTTGTGTGTTGTTTCACACTTTAGCATCCTTTTCCTTGATGAGTTGATGGTGAGGCAGTAATCACGGGTTTTTGTTTGTCGTGTTTTTTGTTTTGTTTTTTTTGAAAGTCCCATTTGGCTTTTGTTTTTCTGGGTTTTGATCACCTAATATGAGAGTTTAATGAAGGATGAAGATGATTACCAATACTGTTTTCTTGGGCCTAAGTTACTTCTTTCACCACCTTCTTTTTGAAGTTGAGTTTCTTAATTCTACTAGAGTCTGATAGTTTGTCTCAACTCTTCCTGCTAACTCCTAACACTACTTTTTTAAGGTACATGTTACAAATGTTAGTCAATAATGAAAGAGAAACACTTATGTTTAATTTCTAGTATTTGAAAACAAGTAGTTCAAAGTGAAAAATAAGAAAAATTAAAAATACCGCATCATTTTTTATGCTCACATTATATATTATATATGTATAACAAAAACATGAAAATATAAAAATATAAGCCAAATACCATTTGAAAGTATAAGATGCATACACGTGTGTGTGTGTGTGTGTGTGTGTGTAGTCTTTACTGCAGATACTGCTACTGATAAAAATACACACCTGTGTGGCACAGCAGAGTGTCATGGAGAGCACACTGATTTTGAAGAGGAGTTGAGTTTGAGCCCCACCCCTGCCACTTAACAACTGTGTGAGCTTGGGCAGATCACTTACCTCATCTAACCCAGTGTAACTAAAATATGTATGTGATAGCTGGCCTGCAGACTTGTCCTGAAAGTTAATCGAGATCATCTGAGTAGAGCCCATAGCACAGTCCTCAAGTTTATATCCTGTGCTGACCTGTGGCAGACTCCAAATACCCAGAGAGAGACCTGGTGCTTAGAGACAGAGTGAGAAATTTAAAATCACTTGTCTTTATTCCTGTATGACAGAGCCCTTTGTACCAAACTCATCATATCTTTCTGAACTGCAGTATACTTATGCCTTCCAGGTTGCATATATGGTTACAAAAACATCCTACAACTGTGCTTATGTATTTGACATATACTCTGTTACCTCTTCTGGTTCCATCCTTTAATGCAACATTTAAGTACACCTCTGAGGAACAACCAAAAAAAGGAGAGATGTTGTTCTTCATCTTCATTGATGCCAAATGTTTACAAAAGAAACTATGTCACATGATTTTAAAATAATTACAATTTTGGAGTAATAAAAATTCCCCAGTGTTTTTACATTTTGTCTCCTTTTGACATGAAAAGTTAGTTGCCAATGTGTGACTGTCCTTTCCTTCTCTAAGCTCTGCTTTGCCACCTAGTGGATTGAGGGATTTTGCTCTAGATTTTATATGCTGAACCATGTCCTCACCCTCCCCTTTCCTTTTTTCCTGTCCTCCCTCCTGACCTACCACCCTCACCCTCTCTCCCTTTTTCTTTCTTCCTTGTTTAACTTTCTTTATTACTTCCCTTCTATCCTTTCCTTTTTTCTTTTTTTTCTTCTTAAAATCTACCAAAACAAAGTCAATTTCTCAAAGGCAGTTGTTATACATCTCATTAATGTTGTTTCTCTAGTCCTTAGCACAGTGCCTCCCATATATTAGGTGCTCAGAAAATATTTGTTTTTCTTGAATTATGTATATCAAAGCAAAGGAACAGTAAGATAAAATAATTTATTCAAGGTTATGCAATAGGCGAGGAACTAAGATGAGAATTCTGCTACATTGTGACTTTGCATTTCTACTGAAATGTTTTACCATGTATTCCAATGAGAGGTGGAGTTGTAGTCACCACTAATTAGAATATCTCTTTAAATTCTGACTTCCCTTCAGGCCACCACCACCTATCATGACAGAGGCTGAAGATTTGGATTACACTCATTTTACAAACCAGCATAATTCCACACGTCACTTCTCAAAATCAGAATCCTCTCATAAAGGTAAGAAAAATATATGTGATCAAGCTTAGGATATTTTTTTTTAATAATCCTCATGCAATGGTTGAAAAATCAAATGATGTCTTATAGATTGCTAGAGTGGCAAAATAAGTTATCCTTCCTTTCAGAAGATGATTAGAGTATTCTTCATTTGTTAAAAAACATAAAAGATAAAACAGAAAACAAAACACCTTAACTTGAATGCAAGATTGTCTATGTATGTGCATTTTCCTCTAGGGAGAATTTGTAGCTTTTATCAGATTGTTAAAGGGTGACTATAAACAAGACAAAGAGCAAAGGGAAAGGAAAAAAAAGAGAGACAAACCAAGAAAACAAACTCTTAACTACAGAGGACAGAGTAAAGGTTATCAGAAAGCAGGGGCAAAGGGAGGGTGGGTGCAACAGGGAATTGGGGTTAAGGAGGGCACTTGTGATGAGCACCAGGTCCTGTGTGGAAGTGTTGAATCACAATATTGTACACCTGACATAATATTATACTGTATGTTAACTGGAATTTAGATAAAAAGTTAAAAAAAAGGAAAGACATTAAAAATTAATAAAGTACACACATGCATATACAATTCACACAAAACTTCTATCACACAAAAGAAAACCTGGGCAAAGGAAATGAGGAAAGAATATGAAGTCTAAGTTGGACCAGATCTTTATTTTATTTATTTATTTTTGTACCAAATCTTTAAAATGAAAGGAATAGTTGCATGTAGCTGTTCTTCCAAGCATACACATTCACTTATGTCTACTTTTATGATACTCATAAAATGAAATAATGAAAAGATGATAATTCTTATATTAATTTTCTCATCTAAAAATGGAAGTGATTTTAATAGTGTTAGTGTTGTCAGGGTCATATAGATAAAATACATGAAAGCACATTGCAATAGTCTTTATAAATATTAGATCCTGTAAATTGATACCTGTTATTTGGTACAGCTTTTGAAGATTTCTTAGGTCATGTTTTTATTATCCTTTTACAAATCCAATGATCGTGCCTTCCCAATCTTCTTTTTTTTTTCCAGTGGTCATCACAAAATATCAATGTACAGGTGCTGCTCCAGACTAATTAAATCAGAATTTCTGGGGGTGGGAGGTTGCCAAGCATTTATATTTATTTAGAAAGCTCTCCTTACCCTAACCCTCTCCATTCAGACATTCATACAGTGTTGATCAGACAAGACATTATGTAAAAGGTGGAATTAGTTGGACATTACCAAAACAACCCCATACACTACAATTTCCATCAGACTTTCCAACATGGCTGGCTTAACTGGCAGTAGCTCATGATTTTTTTTTTCCTCAAATTAATGCACTACTTTTTAGGGGAGGTCTTTTTGTCTTTGACATACATTTGATATAGAATACTAAAATAACACATCGACTCTGTATGTAAATATTTTACAATCAAGAACAAAGAAAACATGCATAGAAATAAAGATAAATGATTTTGCCTGAACAGGGAGAAAGCAGAGCTTTTCCAAGGTTTTTCCTTAATGGTGTTTCTTTTTCCCTCCTTTCCAAGGTTTCCATCATAAGCAGTAAAACCCTAGGAATCTGCCTTGAGAATGGACTCACTGTAGCAAACATTACTGGATGATACAGAATGCCTTCCACACTCATTTTTTCCCTCCTGTGTTTGTATTCCTGGGATTTATCTTCACGTGTTCTTCTGACCATAAATAACTTTAATTCATTTAAAATGTTTGGTTATTCCTGATCACTTGGGCAGTACAGGAAAATCTAGCTTCTGAGTATTGGCCACCTCTCTGCTACATATGCTTCCTGGGATATAATATCTAAAAGCTCTTTGTAAAATGTCATTTTTGTTAGGTATGGACTACTGGTATCTGGAGACTAGGCTTTATTTAGCAGTTAGAATTTTGTGGAGATTATGATCAGAGGAAAACATAATGTTTGGATGCAATACAGAATAAAAGAATATAAGAAATAGCTTTTTTTCGTGCATTAGTGTATGGTATATCGAAGAATCTTTTGCTTTTTGTATTCTTCAGGAAAATTTAAAAAAAATCACAACCATAAAGTATTAAAAAAAAAAAAAAAAAGAAAACCTGGAACAGTTGGAACATGTTATGCTGACCACCAGGACTGTAGCAGTTTTGCATATCCTTCTAAGCTGTCCTGGGAGAATTGGCCCAGATGTCATTCTCTGACACTTTCCCTCTGCTTCTGCTTAATAGCAAGTCTTTATGAGGCCTCTGGGCATTGGGCTATTTATTAGTATTTATTGGCAAAAGTTTAATTCTATGAAATATTAACTCAGGTCTGTGCAAAGTCAACTGAAAGTGAAAAAGTGAAAAAAGGGTTGTATGCCTTCTCTTTTACATTTACATATAGAGCCAAGGGAAGTGGAATTGGAAAGATGTTTATGTAAGTGATGATGCCATCATTCTCTCTAGATGTAGATTGATAAGTTTTTCTCTTGCTTAAAAAACAATCGTATTTGTTGGCAACCACTCAAAAATATTTTATCTGTCAGTAATCAGATTAATTCAACACGAAGTTGAAGTAAATAAAATGGTTCTTTATCCAAGTATTTAGCTCCACATACTCGTTAGTAATACATGGCATTGGATTCCTTTTACAGGACCTTTAAAGCCTTCTTTGAGAATTCTAGTCTTTGTCTAGCTCCTAACCTTGTGGAAATGCTTATTTTCCCCTACTAGTTAGCTAGTTAATATAAATGGCAATCATTTTATATATCAGCTTGACTTTCCATTATTTTTCATTATATGAATCTGACATTTTTGACATTCCAGTATAGCGTTTGTTTAGGAAAGAAATATGTAGATGACTAGAGAAAAAGTGGTTAATCCATTTTTTTCCCACTGGGAACTGCCTATTGTTTGCCTTATCTTTCTGGATAGTCTTTCAAGTCAGGCAATATTCAGGAAGCTATTTAGAATTCTCAGAGTGGATTTGGGTCCTTTCATTTTGAGAAAGAGCTTTAGTTCATAAAGTTTTTGGATCGTAGAAACTTGGGTGAAAGGTAGCTAAGAGTCAAGTTTTAGGGAAATGATAATCTAGAAAGAAAGAAACACTAAAAGATGAGTCATTTTCAAGAAATGGGGAAAGAGAAAAACAAACAGGATTTTGAATGTCCCTGATGAAATGAATGAAGCAGTCTTCAATTAAATAGGCAAGGGCAGATGAAATGGGGGTCCTAGCCTTAGTCAAATTCTAGAGGGTGCTTTCAGTATCCAACAAAACTTAGGTCTTGTTGACTTGTATTAATGCTATATTTTTCTTTGTCTGCCCTGTGATTTTCTTCCACGTTTTAAAAAGTTTTTTTGTGGCAACTTTAAAGAAAAGAAAACACAATGTATTTTTATTTTGATAGGCAAATGGGAAACATCATTTGCCATATTTTTATTTCATAAATATTTATTTTTCTATCTCATACAATGATCAGATTTACTTTAAAAATTCTGCATTTGTCTTCTCATGTACTCTAGCCAATCATATTTATTACCGTAAAATGCTATCTGGAAATATTTTCATTCAAAAAAAATGTCAGTCCACTTAACACTTAACCCTTGGATGTTAGTGTTTCAGCTGTCTTAGTGAGTGCCCAGAGGTGATAGTTCCCTGTGACACCCAACTCAACATCTGTATTGAAAATTTGTTACTTTTTTTTAGGTTTTTAAAAAATTAGAATTTTAAAATATTTTTATTTTTTTGTAAAGCAAACACTTTTAGAGAGTATCAGAGTAATTCTTTTCTTATTATTAGTTAAATCCTCTTATTCTCATTCAAATATTATCTTTAAGACTATATTATCTTTAAGACTAATTATCTTTAAGACTATAGAAGTAACTAACAACTATATTAAAAGGAACTGCCAAACATTCTTCACTGTGTTCTCTGCTTTTCACTTTGTTATATTTATATAAATGTGGAAACATTTTGTTCCTCTTTCTACCACTGGACCACACGCAATTTCATTTTTAGGCCCACAGTGTATTATGCTCTAATGTTGTGATGTAAACTAATATGCTGGCCTTGAAAATCTGTTTCTGTACTTCTTTTCCCTGGAGGCCCCATTAACACTGGTATTGCTGAATGAGCACAGTATGTTATGGAGGCTTATCATAAGGCTACTGGATGTGTACACCCTCTTCCCCCAACCTAACTCTTTGTAATTAGTTGCTTGGAAGCAAGGTCAGACAAGGGTCAGATTAAATGTTCTGAGTTAAAGAAATTTGTAGTGTGAAACCATTGTTAGACATAATTATTTTGCAGGAGACTGGACAGTTGTTCCATATGCTTCAAAAGAACATTGAGATTTTTAGAAAGTGACTTTGCATACCTTGAATTACTTTTTCTCAAGTGACTTTACAACAACCAGCAACAGACTAGTGAACTGCAAAAAATACTTCACAGTTTTTGATCATAGAGAAACATCTAAATTAGAAAAGAAAGATATGGATAGATATTTCCCAGGAGGAAAACCTTTTCAGATTTTCAGTGGCCACTTGGATCTCGATCAACATATTCCTAGGTATATGACCTTGGGCCTTGTGTTCCACTGAACTCACTCTAGAAAATTGTGAACCGGACCCATTTTCCCCTTTTCTTCTCTACTGTGGTCTGCAGCCGAACTGGATGGTGAATAAATTCATCGCTGACTCTGTCCACACCTTTCCATCGATGTCGGGTCTTTTCAGTATAAATGTAATTAACTTGTAATGGATAATTATTTTTCTTCAATATTGTCAAATACTCTCAAATTTTTGTCTTGTGCCAAATTGTTCTTTGGAAACATCTGCTGTATAATATGGTGCATTCAGTTTACCACATCCGTGGTTAACATTTTAGGGCCTTGATTTTTAATGGGTGTTGCCTTTGTATAAAAATCACTTTGGGGAATATCAGGATTAGTCATTGATTCAATGATGGTTTTCTTGGAAGGTAACTGGTGACTGGATGGAAGATCTTCCTCTAAGTAAAGGGAGTGAGATCCCAGGGTAATCAGCTTTCTGAGGGACTGAGAACAGAATAGAACTGGCACTGAAAGGGTTTTTTCCCTTTTGAGAAAACAGTATTTGTGTGAAAGGGAACACGGTGCACGTAGATTTCACCGCAGGTAGTGTGCCAAATTCTCATAATCCCGGCTTTTTAGAAACAATCATAAAATCACCAAAGCCTGTTCTTTTGGCCAAAAGGAAAAAACAGATTTTTTAAAGTACTTTGTCCCTTACTTAACTGCTCATAGTCAGAGAAGCGACTAAAGTGGTACCATTTTCTCCTCACATCTGGTGGTGCCTGTGAGTCTTAAAGCCATAACTGCTTATCTTCCTGTTAATAGCATCATGTTTTTCTCCTTTAGCTTGTATCAGGGACTGTGGTCAGGGGGGAGCAAACTGGAGACTGTCCTGACAATGCTGCATGGGGCACAGTGTCATCCAGATTCCTGGTCAAAAAATCTCCTTTACCCCTGAGGATACTGAGGGTTATTAAAGGGAAGGAAGAGTCAAGGCTGTTGTTGCTCCTGCCATTTAATTGTTCTTAGAAACGCTGAAATTTACTTCCAGACAAGTCAAAAAGGAAGGGGTAAACTGGGAAAATTTCACTTCTTACAGAGTCACTTTTCTGATGAGGCTTGCCCTTTTTGCCAGCCATGTCTCAAGGAGCAGTATTGCCTTAAATTAGTTTGATTCTGACCGAGTTCAGAGTACTGTACTTCCTGTATGCGAATGACCGTCAACTCTCCATTGAGATATAAAATTCACAGGTGATGCGCAAACATCCTCGCCATCAGAAACTCTAAATTTCCTCCCACTGAGCTATGGGTGATCTATACACTGATGGATACATCATTTCATTGAGTTGCCTCTCAGTCTGTGAACGAGCAGTGGCATGACCAAAACAGGCTGGCAGAAGGAGAGTGAGAGTTCCCTCGCCAGATTCTCCAGGTTATTCTCCTGCATAATTGAGAGTTGACTGTCTTTCTGTTCTATAGTGAGTATGTAGAAAATACTCCCAAAGGTTATATTGTGTAGCGAAGTCAATTATTATTGTTTTGTGAGGATTTCACCAACATCCTTGTGTTTTTAAATGTGTACCATTGACCAAAAAAAAAAAAAAAAAAAAAAAAAAAGGAGAAAACCAAACAAAATAGAGACATTTACTTGAACTGGGAGCTCCTTTGACGTGAAGAGTGTTTCCATTTTATTACTTTTAGGAGAAAATTAACCAGGAAAACTTTTGCTGTGGTAGGGAAGACACCAGAGTGTTTTTATAAGGTTGTGTTTGATGCCATAAACTGACAGAATCATCTAAGTAATCATGTTGATTTGTTGGAAATATCTAGTGCTGGAAACCGTCTTCTTCCCTTCTATATTTGTGAATACTGCCTAGAAACATGTTCCTAATGCATTTCATATGCTATTATTTATTCTCAGCAAATTAGAGGATGGTTTTATCCTTTTGAATAACTCTTGATAGCATAGTGAGCCAGCATTGTGCTGGTTTCAGCATTTCAGATGAGGACAGAATTAATTGTGCATCTTAGTTAGTGGCCCATTATTCACTGCTGAGGTTCATATATAAAGAACAGGAGACTTGAAAGACAGGGTTTTTGAGGGACATGTCCTTCACAAAAGAGCAAGGACTAAGAGCAGTAAAAAGACAACTAAGAGAATATACCATTACACATTGCACACTTAGGCTATATTTTTGTTGCACTGAATTTCAGACCATAATTGCTAAAATAGTTTCTAGCTATTAAACTTAGTAAGAGGGTTTTTGATGTCAGAATTTTTTTATTTCTGATTGAATTAGCCCCTGAAATCACAGTAGGCTATAACTTCAGCTCTTGCTATAAACTGAAAGCCAAATGCCCCTTTTCAGAAGTAGCTATATTTTTCACCTGCCTCTTAAAAGCAGCCCAATATTTGTTTCACGAAGTATTATAAATAATGAGGAGATACGGTGGGAAGATAGCATATAAAAATGGTGTTCCACAATGAGAATTCTCTATCATGGGGTTTTCCTTAAAAAGAATCCATCCCAGAACAACATTGTATTTTGAAAAGGTGCTGGATTATAGAGTTACATGAGTATGCACATATAAATCAAGTTGCTCAGGAAATGAGAGGTGGTGCTATCATTTGTCTTATAATTCGGAAAAGTGCTTTCCTGAGAGAGAAATTGCATAGTGCCCAGGCAGTTTCGGATTCTTTGGTAAGAAGCCCTTTGGCATCTGGAATGTGGATATGTTTAAAACATGAGGGCGCTGTTAACCCAAGTGCTCATCAACTGGTAGCCAAGCCCCAGAAGGAAAGGCAGCTTTGAAATAGCCACTTCATGGAACTGAACAGAACCTTAATGGAATCCAGTTGTCTGTCTGAGGACAGAAAAAAAAAGAGGCCCCTTCAAACCACATGCCTATTTAGAGATTAGATGAAACTGTGAGGGACACTCTGTGGATGCCTTAAAGGCGACTGGTGTTGAGTACTGGTGGGTATGTGCGCACCCATCTGGACGAGGCCGACGGAAACCGTCTATTTCCGTTCACCTTCACACAGCACGAGTCGTTCCTGCTCATGAGCTCATTGAGGAACACGAGAAACATGGTGCTGGTGATTTCCGTGTGTCTTGGGAGGTTGAGGTGTTCATGTCCGCACTCTCCAGTGCTCATGCCTCCCTTAAATGCCAGTGCTACATCTACATTAATTCATCTATGCAAGCTTACATTTTTATGGTTTGTTTTCTACACTTATGTCCCATTTGATTCTTTAAATATCAGGTTTAACATTAATATTATGAATAATTTTTAAACCAAAGTATGTATATGTCTGTGTGCTTGTTTTCCTGGATGGTTTGAGGCAAACACCAGTCTTGTCCTTCTCTCTTAATAAAGTAATCCATTTGTTAAGTCCATGGTCTCATGTTTTCTTTTCTGCATTCGAGGACTTGGGAAGTTCTGGGAGGAGAAGTATTTTTTTTTTTCTTTATGAAGTAACCCTAATATATATTTGTTTAAAAACAGTAGAATTTTCTCTTATTCCAGTTTCATCCACTTTCTGTAACCGTGTATAGCGCTGATGATAATATCTAGTACATCAAAATTATCAACAAATACTCCCAAATCTGATGCTGATACCTAGTACATTGAAGTCCTCAACAAATACTCCTAAATCTAAAGTTACCTAGAGAAGTGGCTTTGTTTTGTGTGTGGTGGTTGGTGACTTAGTTTGATGTATGTGGGAGGAAAACAGGTAAGTGGATATTCACAGAATAATCCGAATGATTGAAGACTCCAGGAGTGCAACAATTCAAGTCTGCGCTATCCCTGGTCCTCTGTGGATTTTGAGAAAATAGAAACAACTACCACTTAACGTTTTACCTTTTTTTTTTTTTAAGATTTTATTTATTTGTCAGAGAGAGAGCACAAGCAAGGAGAGCGGTAGGCAGAGGGAGAGACAGGCTCCCTGCTGAGCCGGATGGGGCTCGGTCCTGGGACCTGAGCTGAAGTTGGTAGTTTAACCAACTGAGCCATCCTGGTGTCCCTAACTTTTTATCTTAAAAGTTTGCTGCTTTTTTTTTTTTTTTTTTATAGATTAGCCATGATATGGAAACCGATGGCTGCAGAAATTAGGAGGTATCTTGAAAATAAGATCCTATTTTTTATGTCTACTAAACAAGTTTTAAAGTGATAACTAGCACATTCTCTAGGCCTTAGTTTCTTCTCTGGCAAATATAACAGGAAATCTGAATGATCTCTGTAATGTGTCTATACTGATATCCTACAAGATGCATAAGACACACCAGTGATGTGCAGTTTTGAAGAAAGTATGTTGATTTCAACCTTCCTTTTCTAAAGAATTACTGGATGAAAGCTGACAGTGAAAGAAGTAGGCATATCTATAGGCCAATTAAAAAAAATTGAATATGCAATTAAGGTAGCTCCTTTCATCTGTGGGAGGAGGTAGCTGGTATGATTGGGTGGATTTTGTGTAATATGGCTGAGTCAGATGTGAAACCGGCCATGTGCAGAGAGCTGTGGCACACTAGAAAGCCCCTTCCTAAAACAAAGGCAGCCAGGAGAACGTTGACCTCCTACACCTTGGAAATCGGTTGAAATCCTTAAGAAGTCTTGGGATTACTACAAGTCACAGGATAGGCGTAGGGATTTGAAGATTGTTTTTTGGCTCCCCATTGTATCTGGGTTACATGCTTAAAGACACGAAGGCTGCGACAGTGTACTAAATGCATCAACAGGAATAAGGAGACCTGGGTCTAGTCCTGGCTTTGAACTTGCTTCAGGACCTTTGGACACCACTTACCGTCTCTAACTCAGTTCTTTTACATACAGTAATAAGCACATTGCAGCAGAGTTGGTGATCTCTACTCCTTCAAGTCCAACATTCTAGAATTCCTGCTGTCAACGGCTGCTAGGTTCCTTTAAGATGCCCCAGAAAGAGAGTAGCTTCATACAGTACTGAGGGCCTAGAAAGTCACAAAGACTTCCTAAACACTTGGCTGAAAGGCCTCATTCCTGATCATGTGTTTGTTTGTTTTTTCGACAAAACTGTATTGTATACAATGTGATGTTCTGATGTATGTATACATTGTGAAATGATTACCACCCTGAAACTAGCACAGCCATCACCTCCCTCATCATTAGCTTTCATGGGTGTGTGTGTGTATGTGGTGAGAGTGCTTGAGATCTACTCTTAGCAGATTTCAAGTATACAGTACATGATGATTAACCATAGTCACCAGGCTGTATATTAGACCCCCCAAACTTACAACCGAACATCTGTACCCTTTGCTGACCATGTGCTCTGGGTTGCACTATCCTGCTGCTCCTAGTTCCACACCCAGCAGACTGCCAAGAACCGATTTTGGTTTCACTGATTCTATTGTCTTCCTGTTCTCTATTTCATTCATCGTTATTTGAATCTTTATGTTTCTTCTTTCTAATAATTTGCAATATAGTGGTTTTTTCTTTTTTTTTTTTCTAGCTCCACAAGATGTAAAGTTAGGTTATTGATTTGAGATCTTTCTTTTTAATATGTGCATTTACAGTTATAAATTTCCCACTGAGTATTGGCCTTTGTAGCATCCATAAATTCTGATACGTTGTGTTTTTTGCTGTTTTTTTTTCTTTTCTCCCTAAGTATACTCTAATTTCCCTTTTGATCTTTGTTTTGACCCATTGGTTGTCTAAAGATGTGTTTTAACTTCCACATACTTGTAAATATTCTTCTCTTGATTTCCAGCTTTATTACTTTGCAGTCAGAGAAAATACTTTGTATGCTCTCAGTCTTTTAAAATTTCTGTAGACTTTTATGGTGTGACATAGTTTCTCTTGGACAACACTCCACGTGCTCTTGAGAAGAATGGTATTTGGCTGTTGTTGGATTGGGTGTTCTACATACTTCTTAGGTCTAGTTGGTTTACAGTGTTGTACAAGTGCACTATTTCCTTATCGATCTTCTATCTGGGTGTTGTATTCAAAGTGGTGTAGTGACGTCTCCAACTATATATTTCCCCTTCAATTCTGTTAATGTTTGCTGTGTTTATTTTGAGGCTCTGTTTGGTGCACATGTGTTTATTATGTTTTCTTGATAAAATTGAACTTCCTATGTAATGTCCTTGTCTCTTGTAGCAGTTTTTGACTTAAAGACTATTTTTTCTGGTGTTAGTATAGCCACTCAGCTCATTTTCCTCATCTTTTCACTTTCAACCGATTCATGCCATTATAGTTACAGTGAGTCTCTTGTAGATAGCATATAGGTTCTTGTGAGTTTGTATGCCTTGTGAAAACTGGACAGTTGGATACTATAATATGGTAAACCTGGAGGTCAAGTTTGTCCTTTTCCTCAGGGTTTTTGTTTTTATTTTACATCTTGATTGTTGAAGGTTGTAGTAGTTAATTTAGTGACTTTTCCAATTTTTTTTTTTTTTTTTTGCAGAAATTGTATTCCTTTCATTTGTGGTCTCTATAGTCTCCATCTCTTAGCTTTTGTTCATCTTGTGTTTGATGGAGATTTTCTTGAACGCTAGAGGTAAGAAAAAGAATCTCTTTTAGTTCTTGCAAATTGGCTTTGTTCTGAAGGCTTCCTTTAACACTTAGCTGGATTTTCACTGAGCCTAAGGTCCATCTGAGGTCAAAGCTGAAGGTCTTCTGAGATCTTTTCTGAGTATTCATTTTGCCTTGGACTTGTGCATGGCTTTCTAAATTCCCCCATAAATATGGGCATTTTTTTTATTGTTCCTGTTTCACAAATAAATTTTCTCCAAGTTTCCCTCCTGAGACTTAAGCTTTCTGTTATGTCTCAACTATAATGTCTTGCCTCAAGTGTCTGCAAATTGTCCACCCACTTTTGCAATGTTTTCAAATAATAACCCACAGCTTTTCTGTCCTCAGTGAGTTCCAAGTTAGAGAAAACAGAAGTGAGTACCTTGCGCCACTCCTTCAGCTAGTCCCCCAGTCAGGTTAGTACAGACGTACGCAATAATTTGCAAATAAATTCTGCTCTGCTCCCTCTGGCACCAGAAATAGGGTCCCCCCGGGAAAGGCAGGCTGGTGTCTTCAAGACTGCTGCCCAGCCAGAGAGGGGATAGGGCAAAGGCAAGCAAAACACTGAATGCTTTTCTACTGTTTTCAAGTTAAATTTTCATGAATCTACGTTTACTTGGTTACTATAAGCCCCTGGTTAATTTCCAGAGTTCTGACAATGTTGCTTCTGACAATTTCTGCTTGTGTTTTTGATATTTCTCTGGGGGAATGGGAGCTTGGGGCTTGGTCACTTTGCTTACGTCACTCTTGGCAATTTCTTAAAAAGCAAATTGAGTCCTTTTATAGATCAATGTTGGAAAATTTATTTCATTTTGTTTTCATAAATAGCTAGGGACTAATGAATTATGGAATACTAGTTAGCCAGCAAAAGGAGTGAGGGAAATCTCAGCCACAGGCTGATATCCAGAATATATTTTTAAATGAGAAAAACGAGGTAGAGAAAGCATTAAAGTTTTCTATCATGTAGCTGGAAAAGGAGAGGAGGGGAAATGATGCTACTGTGTATGCATTTTTTATAACAAGTAAAATGGAATGTCAACATTTTTGAAGTTAGCTCTAAGGAGGGCCGAGAAATACATGTGTAGGGGAGATGTAGAACCCAGGCATAGTGGCATATATGTTATTTTGTAGATCTGATGTTAGAACCAGATACTTTAAATAATTATGAAACAAAATTTTATACATTAAAAGGAATCTATAAAAGTCAAAGTAAAGTGAAATAATGAACTTAACTAACTATACCGAGTTGATATATAATCACACAGAGAGAACTATTTCAAATGATTTTTTCTACATATAAATTTATATCTTCTCTCTCTTTTCATACACACACACACACATATTTTTTGGAGAGGGAGTGGTTGAGGGTCAGAGGGAGAGGGAGAAAGAGAATCTTAAGTAGGCTCCATGGCCGGCACAGAGCCTGACATGGGGCTCAATCTCACAACGCTGAAATAATGACCTAAGCCAAAATCAAGAGTCAGACGCCTAACCAACTGAGCCACTCAGGCGCCCCCACACATACATATTTTTAACAATATTTTCCACCACTTTTGTTCACTGAAAAGGCCAAGAAACCTAGAAAGAATGGAAACCCTAGTAGTAATGAACATTTTTTCATATTCAAATTGTGGTCTTGAAATATTTCCTACCGAAAGAAAATAGACTTTCATAGAGATATGGCTAGTTTAAATTTACAAGATAAAAGTGGAATATCTTTATTACCAGATAGCAAAGAAGTTATCAAAGGCGACTAGGTTCATATCAAATGCTCCAACCAGCCAGAGAGAGGAGGTTGTGCATCAATAAAGATAAATGAATAGAAGCATATCAAATATGTTTAAATCCATGTCTTTTTTTTTAAGATTTTATTTATTTATTTGACATAGCACAAGTAGGCAGAGAGGCGGAGCAGGCTCCCTGCTGAGCAGAGAACCCGATGTGGGGCTCGATCCCAGGACCCTGAGATCATGACCTGAGCCTAAGGCAGAGGCTTTAACCCACTGAGCCACCCAGGCACCCCTAAACTCATGTCTTTATAAGCATCTTTATCCTTTTAAAATAATCCTTACTGCTTTCCTATGACAGATGTTATGGGTCAACTCATTATTTTTGAAAACTGGTGAATAAGGGGAATAATTGGGCATTTATCCTGCCTGTTGTTTTTTTTTTTAATATAAGATCTGTACCTTATTGATGAATAAATGAAGAGTTGATGAGAATACATTTCCCGTTATATAACATTTTAACTAGTAGCCAAAAAAAAAAAAATGATAGAATGAGATTATGATCATTTTGCAACCCTCAAAGAATTAATAGATCTAGATAGTGATCATCAACATTTAGTATCATAAAAGGAGAGAGAATTGGATATTATATATTTCTAAATAGAAGTAATAATACTAACAACAAAATTACCAAATTTCTAGATTTATCTACCAAACTGTAGGAAGTAGAGGACATTAAAGAACATTTTAAATAGAAAATAAGGTTGCAATGTACAAAATTAGACTGAGAAACTTCATAAAACAAATAGCAAAAATTCTCCAAATGAAATATATTTGTGAGGAAACTGGAGAGAAGGAGGAGTATAAGATGCAAGCAATATTTTAACTAATTTCAAATAAACTGAAAATAGAATTCATAAGGTGATGGAAGAGATGTGTACACTGGCTGGATATTTGATGATATTGAGGATTTAGTGTTGGTTTTTTAGGTTTGATGATGTTGGAATCCAACTGTAAACAAAAAGAGCCCCTATGTTTCAGAGATACACAGTGACAAAATGATATGATGTCGGGGGTAGGAAGTGAATGAGATATAGGTAAGAAAAGATCAGCTGTATATCAATCATTAGTAATGGGTGAATCAAGTATATTATAATGTTCTCTCTACTCATATATGTTTGAAATGTCCATTAGTAAAGTTTTTTAAATGGCTGAGAAATAAACTTTTCAAACTAAAACTATGGAAAGTCACACTCTAAATATGTATGTGTTCTGTAGGCAAAAGGCAAATGATCATGGATGAAAGGCCAGAAATACAAAAAAGAATGAATATAAGTGGGAAGTATATATTTGTGGTGAAAAGGAACAAGGAAATGAGTATAGAATGCATAGTTGGCTTGGCATTTGGGGATTGGCTGAGTGGCTACACCGCATTTCGGACCAAGTGGAGCATTTACAGGGATGTGAAAGTTATCTACATTTTGGCTTGCTGACATGGCACCCAGGGAAGGCACAGCACTATTTGGGGCCTAGAAAGTTATTGCAACAAGAGTCTTACTCAAAATCTAATGAATAAATTAATGAATGTGGCCCTTCTTTTCACTACATCTGTATCTTTGGGGTAAATACACAGTAGTGCAATTGCTGGGTCATAGGGTAGCTCTATTTTTAACATCTTGAGGAGCCTGCATACTATTTTCCAGAGTAGCTGCACCAGCTTGCATTCCCATGAACAGTGGAAAAGGGTTCCCATTTCTCCACATCCTCGCCAACATTTGTTGTTCCCTGTCTTGTTCATTTTTGCCATTCTAACTGGTATAAGGTGGTATCTCATTGTGGTTTTGATTTGTATTTCCCTGATGGTCATTGTGTTTTTGACCTATCAGTTGCTTTTAGCTGATGTTTGCAGAAGTGGGTATTTCAGATGAATGCCACACATCTCATGTTCAGAGATTTGTGAAAGAGGTCCCTTTTTTTTTTTTTTTCAGTTTTCGTTAAGGCAGCGAGTGGGGGAGAGTGGACATACTCAGAAGGGCAGAGAGTATCACATGGGATGTGTGCTCCCCTTTCCCTTCACTGCCCTTTACTCATATTGAATTCCCAGCAGCCACAAGCCCAATTCCAACTCCCTCTCACCCTCCAGGGGCCCTCTTGGAGAAGCTGAAACCACACACTAGTGTGGCGGTGACACACTAGTCTGCACCTAGCCTGGGGAAAGAGGCGTTCTTAACTCTGATGAAGTTTGAAAGCACAGATGCTTTCCTAGTCCCACACCACTTTCTCTGCTTCCTCAGGCCCCAGGGCCAGCCTGTAGGGAAGCTCTCTCAGTGGCGCAACTGACACCTTTCAATATGCTTGAAATGAGGCACCGGTGCTTCCCCCTGTCCCTGGTCTATGGAAGGGGAGCTTGTGGGTTTCTGGTACTTAACACATCAGTAACTCTACCCAAAATTGATTAAAAAAAACAAAAACAAAAACAAAAACAACAAAAGAAAACAAACAAAAACTTAGCAAACTCTTCTCCCATCTCTACTTTCCAAGTCTTTTTACGTCCCCAATATATATGCATGGTGATTTCGTGAGTCATGGACCATTTTTTAGCCACCTACTTGGATGTTTATACGTGGTACTTTAACTTTGGAATGAAGCATCTATGGCATGTTGTAAAGTAGAAATACAATACAAACCAAATAATTTTAAAATTTCTCATAACCATATATAAAAAGTTGAAAAATGAAGAGGTGAAATTAATTTTCAAAAGGTATTTGATTTAACCCAGCACATCCAAAATATTATTGTTTCAACAAGTAATCACTATAATTACTAATTAGATGTTTTAAATTCTTTTTTCCCATTCTAATGCTTGAACTGTGGTGTGTATTTTACACTTACACAAGACTCAATTCAAACAAGGTATATTTAAAGCGCTCGTGAGTCACCTGCGGCTAAAGGCTGCTGTTTTAGACAGCACAGAACTATTATATACAGATTACATGGAGACAGGGTGAGTCCTACTTGTAACATGTTAACTAGCCATTATACAATAATGGAAGTGAAAACATAACCTGCAAAGGGATTGATAAATATGAAGTGGTGGTTTTCTTTTAACTGACTTTAACTGTCTTTTGTTATACTCACTTTTGCCAGCAGAGGGCACTCAGAGCTGGGAAGACAGCCTAAACTTTGCAGTACTCTGAGAGAGAGCACTCTTCCAACTAGATTGTCTGCATATAAAATCATACTTTTACAAAAACAACACTTTATCTGTAAAAGTATTAGATGATAATTAAAGAAATTTTTAGAATATCAATAAGTAAAATCTAAACCAGTTAATGCATCCTCCATGGACCCACCGAAACACAATTCCAAATGCTTTTCACCACATTCTGTTCCAAGATCTTTTCTGTACAGAGGATTTAATTCCATGTAATTGTAGTCATATTAAAGGGAATGTGGGGTTCAGGGATCTTTGAGCATGTTTAAATGCTGATGGGAGGGGCGCCTGGGTGGCTCAGTGGGTTAAGCCTCTGCCTTCGGCTCAGGTCATGATCTCAGGGTCCTGGGATCGAGCCCCGCATCGGGCTCTCTGCTCAGCGGGGAGCCTGCTTCCCCTCTCCCTCTTCCTGCCTCTCTGCCTACTTGTGATCTCTTTCTCTCTCTCAAATAAATAAATAAAATATTTAAAAATAAATAAATAAATAAATAAATAAATACTGATGGGAATGATGAGCTAGAGAGGAGCTTGACCATGGAGAGAAATTGACCAATGATAGAATAAAGTTCCTGTTCAAAGAGAGGACACAGAGACACATGGTCATACATATGCTGTATGTGTAACAGACCTACACAGAGGAAGGGTTGGCCAGGTAGATCACATCGGAGAATGACCTTGATAAGGAAAAACTGTACTTTAAGCCAACCGACCAAACCGGCAAGGGAACTCCAGTCCCTGTCTCAAAGCCCTTCCGGTTCTTCTTTCCTACCCTGTTCCCCACGCTCCAAAATACCAAGTATGCGCAAGTAGGAGGGTATAAATTACCCTCCCTGCTTGTGCTCTGGGCTCAGATCTTTGGAGAAGGGTCTCCTCTGAGTCCACCGGTGTTTTTAATAAATATCCAATCCTTCAAGTCTCCCAGTGCCGCTTGGTTTTTCTGCCAGGATCCAGTCCAGGTTCTGCTACAACCTCTTCTACATGACCTATTCATGCATGACCATGTGGGATACGATGGCAGGAGGAGAGCGTGGCAGATGACCTGGATCTGGGGGTGGGAAGTGGATGGAGTTTCCATGATTTCTTTCTTTTGGGTCCTAGAAGGGGATTGATTCTCTGTGCTGAGAAGGGGGCAAGGTTGGAAGGTTGAGGCATGTGAAATAAGATGCAAGTTCTATTCTGCACCAGAGAGTGGGATTTAGATGCTTATGGAAAATGTGAGGGTCTGGAAAAAATGCCTGAGGGACAGGATGGAGGGACTGACCTAGAAGCGCTGAGCACCGTAGACTGAGTGGGCAGCTGTGACTGGGATCTACACACTTATGGCAGCGTCGGTCTTCATGGCTGCTTGGCTTGTGGTGGCTGCATGAGCAGCTTATGTGTGGAAGCAGAAGACAGGGCTGGTTGGAAGTAATCCATTGTTATGTGGACCTGCTTGTGCAGCAACATCAAAGGGCCAGAAGGAAAGAAAGAGGCTAAGGGGGGGCAGCATGAGATCTTGGAATGAGGCCCCGGGGCAGGGACGGGACAACCTATGAGAAGAGAGAAGAATTCTCCAAGAGATCACTGGGACCAGAGTGCCGGGGTCAGGAAATGAGAGCGTGTAAAGGATGAACTTTTTCGTCAGAAGGAGGATATCTTAGATAAAGAAAAGGACTTAAGCCCAAGGACTACATGATTAAGTAGAGTTCGAAGAAAGACGACTATAGTTTGAGGTCAAGGACATGGGATTCTAGGTTGTCTAATGTGCAATTTACATAGGTACTGAGTCCCAGAATGTGAAAGAAGGAGCTGTCATGGAAGCTTGCTTTAATAGCAAAGAAAACAGATCTGGGAAGGGCAACAATTTCTTGATGCTGATCTCCAAGATAATCCTTGGGTAACCAGGAATTTGTGTCAATTTCTAGGCATAGGACTTGGCAATGAAACCAAGGCTGCTAGAATAAAATGAGAATACTTTCGAGATAGTAAATTTGGACTGTTTTCAGGCCATGCACCCTGCGGTTCAAGAGCATCGGACAGATTTGGATTTGAAATAGATTTTTGATGCCCTTGTTAGCTGTGGGGCTTGGCCAAAGTACATATGGGCTCTGAAACTTAATTTCCCTATCTATAAAATAGGGGATAATAATAAAATCTACTTCAAAATTTTATAGTGACCTTTCATAGAAAATATTCAATAAATGACAGTTATCATAAGCAAAATTAAGAAAAACCAGGTATGTTTACTGATAGAACCCAGAACATATTCAAACTGGACACATCCTCTGAGTTTATTACATATCAAGCTTCAGTTGTGGGCCCAGGGAAGCAGAGAAAGAAGCCAGGAGCTGTTCAAAATCCTTTGGCTGGGTTATCAGGATCTCTAACTCCTCGCGAGAACCGAGAGCATCATTTTCTTTCCTTTTCTTCACTATCTGGCCTAAATCCTTTTTAGTGTGGGCATCGCTCACTAAAGAACATTTACCTGGCTTCTCTTTCAGTATTACTGATTGTAGGGAAATCACCACCGCTCACCAAAAAACTGCTCTTCTTTCCTCTCCTCTCTCTCTCTTTAATTTTCTCTTGGCTGCTTTAAAGAGTTAAGAGTTTTTCTTCTTTGTACCATAAATCTGTTTTTCTTTGATTCCAATCATTTGAATTTCTTACGTCCTCTGGCAATTCTATTTTCTCTTCGAGGTGACAGCTCTTTAGACATTTGAAGCCAGCGACTGTGTCTCCCCTGATTTCCACTCCACTAACCTGGACCCCCTAGGTCCTCAGTGTCCTCTCACAGCACGGCCAGGCCTTTGCACTTCCCAGTGCCTCTCTGCCTGTTTTTCATCCGTCTCTGTCCCTCCTGGCGCCTCACCTCCAGGCAGGGTCTGAATTCCATAGAACTGAGCAGGGCCCTCGTCATCCCAAGTTTGGACACAGTTCATGCAATTAGAGCCCACATAGATCTTCTGTTAAGTTCTCCATCTGTTTCCTAGTGTACCACTCTTATAGACTTCCCCAGAAATGCAGATGAATTTTGCAACAGAGGGCAAGGCTGGCTCTTTTTCCAGGTTACATTTCATTTTGTAGATTAGCCTATTGTCTACCTTTGATGATGTTGGGCGGGGATCCTGATTCTGGAAAATTGGATGTATGCGTAGATTTGAAGAACAGTGGCTAAGACTTGGGAGATCGGCAGCTGCTTCATTGAGAGACTTGGAAATTATCCTCACAGTGAAGGCCCCTGAGCCTTGCCTCTCCCGGCTCACGTGGGAGGGCAGGAGGGAAGGGGCCCCACACAGTCTCTGGCAGTGTGCGCCTTCCTTGGAGAAGATGAGCTAAAGACAAAGCTTGCAAAGTGTAGTGTTTAAACTCACTCTGGCCCATGATAGCATTTTTCTCATCCGTAGCAAATAGTATTGTTCCTTTTTGAGAAGGATTATTTTTTATTTTTCAAATTATACTCTTTTTAAAATTTTAGTGTTCTTTAGTTTACAAGACAGATGTGCTAGTAAGTGGATTTTTTTTATTTGCTTACTTGGAAAACAAAATTTGGCAATCTGATGATCTACCAAATTAGGGACCATTGTTCTCTATCTTATTTAGATACATTAAATTAATTGAATGAACAATAAATGTTTCACTCTGTAAGGAAGGAAAAAGTTATCCCTGACCTTCTTAGGGTCCCTCGCTGGGTCTAAAAAAGATAGATTTAGCAGGAGAAAAGCATACATTTTTGCTGAATCTTTACATGTACTTGGGAGCCTTCACAAAAGTATAAAGACCTGACAAAGAATCAGAGCAGGGAGCTTTTATGCCTTTTAGACAAAGAAATAATAAATCTGTGAAGAACCGACAAGACAGAGGAGTTAAGCTATTACGACGTAGTGAATGGTGAAGAGGTAACTAGAAAGATCAGTGTTAGTTTAACAAGGTTGATTTGTACAGATCTCTTGACCCCAAAATCCCATCATGAGTGATAAGAGCATCCCTCCTTCCTTCTGGTGAGGGAGAGTACCTTTTGCGCAGCAGTCTCCTGATCCATCTGGGGGAAGAAAGGCAAGAGAGGATGTCAGACTGAATGTCCTAATTCTGCCATTTTCTCAGACTCCTGTAGCTGCAGATATTCAGTATGCTAAGGTGATATATTTTGGGCGGTAGTGCTTCCTGAACACATCAGCTTCCTCGGAACACTAATTTCTACTTAAGAAATAGTCCAGGGCACCTGTCATTAGGTGTCTGCCTTCAGCTCAGGTCATGGTCCCAGGGTCCTGGGATCGAGCCCACTGTTGCATTGCATCGGGCTCCCTGCTCAGCGGGAAGCCTGCTTCTCCCCCTCCCACTCCCCCTGCTTGTGTTCCCTCTCTCACTGTCTCTCTCTCCATTAAATAAATAAATAGAATCTTAAAAAAAATAATCCATAAACTAGAACTCACTATTGTTAGGCTAAGAGAGCTTTGCCAACACTAACAATCTTACTGCTGACACCAATCCCATGACAACTGGGAACTCCCACACTGCAGGGGAGGAGCCTGTAAGTGGCAGTGCCAATGAGGCATAGGAGGCTTGGCTTCTAACCTGCTCCTTGCCTGGCAATCACCTCTCTGGGTCTTAGATCGGGTTCTTGAAATATGGCTGGTTGGCCACATGGCTGAGCAATAGAAGTGGGCATCTGCTAGAAAGGGAATTAGTAAGTAGAACTTCTGTGCAGCCTTGGGCAAGTCCCTTCGCCTCTCTGGGCCTTACTTCGCTCATCTATGAGACTAGGTAGTGAAGCCCTATTCCAGCTCTAAAAATTGTGTTTTTTAGCCATGTTGATGGAATATAATAGGAAAATACAAAGGACTGATAATAGGTGAATGAGAAGAAATGAGGCCACTTCCTTCACATCTCGGTGTGAGGCCTGAGAGGGTTCTCTTCTGATGCAAATATGTGGTAGCTCTGGGGACAAACCCTTTTTCTAGAGAGGGGAATGGATGATAGGAAAGAAAAAAGCATCAAGGGAGGTAAATCAGACAGACCCTGAAATCGGTTGCTGTGTTCCTGGTGTTAATGGAGAAATGACCCGCCCATTAACCAAGTGGGGCCCAGAGGCATAACGGAAGCCATTCACCCAGCAGGAAATGGGTTATCTCTGGAAATGCCAAGATCGCTCTGGTCTTCCTCTGCCCTCTTCCACATTATTTTAATTGACATGTTCAGTGCTTTTTGATCTACAGCAATTAAGAGGCAGTTTGTGAGGCAGTTTGGAAGCCGGTCAGGACTTTGAATCTGACACCAGGACCGGAGGGAGAGCTGCAGCTGCCGTGGGGATCTGGGCTGTCGAGAGATGGCAGGGGCTGCCCTTCCGAGGGACGTGAGCTTCTGGCAGGACCAAGTGCTCTCACCCAGAGGCGGTCCTGCTAGTGAGATGAGAGCAGGGGGCACCGAGTGAGCGGACTCAGAGGAACGAGCTGGCAAAAAGAATCACATCACATCTGCCCGCAAGAGTGATCAAAAGCAACAGGACTCAGGCAGCTGGCAAAAGGTGACCCCAGATACGCAGCTTCTCCAAAGGCACAGCTGATCCCGAAGCCTGTGAAAGGGAATGGATGAGGCTCCGGCGAGTTAAATGACCTGTCACTTTCTCTCTCTCTCTCTCTTTTTAAAAATCCATCTTTTCCAGTTTACCACTTGAAGATTAAGAAATAATATTCTGTACACTGTCTATACATTTTGGAATTTGGGGCGTTCCAATTGGATCCCATTTATTTCTTGGGGAACTCTGCCACGACTAATCTGAAAGCTTCTTCAAGCAAGAGATGTTTCCTTGCCTTTCCTCATTTCAGAGCCAGATGTTGAAATGAAATGAAAAACTGCTTCATTCCAAATTCAAAGAGTCTATTTTGCTAAAAGCCATGCCCGAGGCAGAAAAGTAGTGTATCCATTTCTATATGGGAAGGGATATTTTAATCTCCTGAATCATGACTCTTTGGCCATATTCTCTGTTTACCGTCTCATTCAGCCTGTGACTTCATAAAGAGAAAGGGTCACTTTCTCAGTAAGGTAATTTTGTTTTCCATTTTCTTTATAATCACATGGTAGCTATTTGGGATTGCACTCGCAGCAGGAAAACATTTAACATTTTTAAGTAAATATGTTTACTGCAATTAAGCCAACTCAAGCTTGTTCATTCTGAAGTTTTGAATTTTGCTAAATTTTTTAAAAAAGATTTTATTTATTTTTGAGAGAGAGAGAACGTGACAGTGAGCACGAGTTGGGGGAGGGGCAAAGGAAGAGGGAGAAGCAGATTTCCCACCAGGCAGCGAGCCAGGCAACATGGGGTGCCATGCCAGGACCCTGGGATCATGACCTGAGCCAAAGGCAGACGCTTAACCAACTGAGCCACCCAGGCGCCCCCTACTTTTTTAAAAGATTTTATTTATTTATTTTTTAGAGAGAGAGAGCACAGGAGTAGGGGAG